>OX411788.1:8897217-9497217 GCA_948252455.1 Acleris cristana
TTACGCTAACTAGCGTTTCTATTCGTTTCGTTTTGAAAGCAATCGCGTCACTGGTAGATCACGTGACTTTTCGTATCACGTCATCTACCAGTGTCACGATTGGGTTAAAAAGGAAACGAATAGAAACGCTAGTAAGCGTAATACATCTTGGCAAGGGCCTCTGACACGCCACGATGTATGGTTCAGTGAAATACGTACTGTCACAAGTTAATCACGTTACTACATGCTACTTAATAGAGACGGATACAAATGCATTCCCCAGTATAAACAATTCTACCAAAAACCAGCTCAGTGCAAGTCGGAGTCGCCCACCGAGGGTCGTGTACCGCCGCACAGTACGCATTTCAATTGATTTTGCTCGTATTTTACGATCCCTGAAGATTACACACACATACACTCACGCCTTCATTCCCAGAGTCGGGTAGGCAGAGCTACAGGATTACCAACAACTCTAAAAACTTGTTGTTAATTATGTAACCACATTTTGCACAAACAGGCTAAGATGTTTATCAGTGCAGGTACATTATTTTGCAGTCAACGCCGACTATTATGGTTTCGGCTAAGTTCGGGTGCAATCGGGAAACTTTTTTTCGGGCAAACTAAAGTAGAACACATCTGAACTATTTGTCATTTTTGATTATTTAATTCTTCTACATGATGAAAATAATAAGTTCCTATTTTTGTGTTTGATGACTATTTGTCGTATTTAAGTAAAATACTTGAAGTAAATAAGACTGAATTTTTCGTTTTCCAGTAAGTCGTAAAGTGACGATTATTCGGTACCTTTAGCCTACTATTCGCCGACTATAAATCTGGCCGTATAGTCGGCTTTCCCGACTAGTCGGCGAATAGTACATCTCTAGTAGGTATTTAAAGCTCAATTGTAAAGAACGATTACTTGAAGTTTGGGATGGCATATCTCGGTCTTGGTCGACAAAGCTTGTTTTACTAATATAATTTGTAAAATCCAAGACAGAAAGCAATAAAGATTATCACGACATAATTTCTAGTGTCGAAGACGCAAAATAAAATGAAATAACAATAAAATCTTATTATTTTTTAATTAAAAAAGACACTGAAGCGGCTGAATACATTAAAGTTGGTAAATATAGTGATCTCGGCCCGGAATATAATTTTATTCCATTCGACGTCAAGTCGATCGGATCCTTGGTACGAGAACTACAATGCCGCAGGGGCTATTAGCAGAAAGTTTTAGCTGATTTTTATATCTTAGATTTACTTTTAATTAAGATAAGTTTTAGTTTCCTTCTTGTTTTATCCATCATGTCATGTATTAATTTTATTTCGAATGTCCAAAAAAAAAAGATTGTTGAGGAATCAAATTTTGATTCCCAACAATCTAATTTTTATTTAATAGGAAAACAATCCACGTTTTTGAGTTGAAATGTGCATCGAATTTGTCTTTAAAGGTACATTTTTCCACAACATTAGTTTACTGTTTTCAAAGAGTTAAACATTAACTGCGGCGCTAATACAATAGAATAACTTTATTTCAGGCTAAAAGGCCCATATTTACAAATACCTTACAGACTAACATACATAACAATATACATATAACATAAAATTATCACCACTACTAATACACTTTCGCGGTATCCACTAGCCGGCGGCCACGAAAACGGCGAACGCTAATGTGTTATCTGCTCGTCGTGTACCTATGCACTTCGTTCGCAATACATAAGTGGACTGCACACGTAAAGTTCGGACCGAGGGAAACGCCACGCGCCGTTCCAATCTTCGTTCCGAACCGTACGTGTAAATAAAGTAGTAAAAAATGTACGGTTCGGAACGAAGATTGGAACGGCGCGTGGCGTTTCCCGTGGTCCGAACTTTACGTGTAAAGGCCGCTATAGCTTTAGGGGCTCTATGCTACACGGTAAAACCTAAAACTTAAACCCGTAAAACCCTTTGACATGTCGTTTTATTTTTAACTCGGCAACCAAGAAAGAAAGAAGATAAGAGCTTTCGTAACGTTGAAAATGTACCTGACAGATTTTAATTGAAGCATTAAAAATCGATTTTTTAATCTATTGTCAATAAAATTGAAACTCATAATATTAATTTGATGTTTGCCTCACTGGTAGGTCAAAGGTAGAGGACAGGTGACCGAGTTGAATAATGTTTTCACTGACACTTCTAATACGATGTTCCTACTTCTGATACATCTTATTTTTATTACGAATCAAATAAATACTTATTTATATACAAAGGTTTTAAAATATTGTTTCTAATCGTTCTTTTCTGTGCTATTTTCTCATCATATTATCAACTCAATAAACATAGCGATATAAAACGCGGAAACAATGCTCCATTAGCAAGGTCGAGTGTAGATTGTAGTCTCAATCATAATCATTTCGATACAACATTTACTACCCGATACCTATTAACTTTAGTCTATGAATACTTAAGTGACTAGGCTATTAGACTCTGAATGGGAGGGATTGAGTCATATTAAACTAAGGAGGCAATCTACACTTATTACCCTAATTCCAAGGGGATAAACTACAGGATAGTAAGAAAACCCAATTTCGTAACAACGTAAATTTATTATATTTCACTAACAGTATTTGTCCGTCTTAGTTACGACAGGGTCTACAGGTATATTTCCGTATCTAGCGTAGAAATGTCAATTTTACCTGTCAATTTTACCTCTTCTATCCCTGTCGGGGCAGGGACAGACGTGAGTTAGAGAAAGACGGTGGCGGTAATGTTGACTAAGCCTAATGAAGATTGAAACCTTTTGGTCCTTGGAAACAAGTGCGATTAAGCCCGTTGGGTAATCAAGGGGTACTTTTGTAAATCAAGGCGATGAAGCGAGGACGACAAACGGATTTTGCGAAGTAGGTAGGTACAGAGAATTGCCTACCTACGAAGCTTTATGTCACCATTTTATTTTATTGTGTCGGCACTTCTCGGAGTGTTGTGGCTAGGGTTGCCAACTATTTCTTGGGAAAATATAGTATTTTCCAGCCCAAGGTATTAAAAATATAGTTTACAGAAAGAAAATATGTATAGAACTTTGAAGAAAAACTTAAAAAAAATGTGTTTCATTCAATATAATGCACAATATTTACTATTTACTAACATTCTGCCTGCTATACGGGCAACTATCTGAGCTGTACAAAAAGCCTATATTTCCACTTTAACTACATTGGTGCTTAAAATCAGGTTGAAACGGCCAACCCAAACCGCATATGTATAAGAACTGACCGAAATATAGTATTTTGGCGTACTATATATTTCTTCAACAGTATATAGTACACAGAGTCAAAATATAGTACAATACTATATATTATATTACGATTGGCAACCCTAGTTGTGACTGTATTGTTTAGTTTTTTTTTATAATTTGCGTGTTATTAGAATATGTTATAAAAATTTACTGCGTGCTAAATATGTCTCATTCTGTAGTAATTAAAATATTATTGAAAATTATATTGATACAAAGTGCGTAAAATTAATTTTATACATTCGAATTAAAGGGTCGGATATGACGGTCAAGCTGTCTGACGTTTAAATGTTTTAATTCAATTATAAAATCGTTCAAGTGCGAGTGGGACTCGAGCACCTAGGGCTCCGCACCTAAGTCTTATTTGTATGAAATCCTGTTGCTGTCAAAATGTCAAAAATATGTTTGTCCTGTGAGATTTTTTACATTTTTTCTAAAAAAACAATATATTTTAGAGCGATTGTTTTATTTATCTGTAATGAATAAATCAGCCCATAATTTTGTAATTTTTCGACATTTCAAAGATCTAAATTTATTAATATTTATCGTATTTAACTCAAATACTAATAATACGTTTCATGATAAAAATAAAATAACTAGTTTCAAATTTCTAATTTCCAATGATGGGCCTTTTGGTTGGACCACTAAATATTACAAATACTACAAATTTCAGCCAGACAACTTCAGCCATTTTGGAGAAAAAGGGTCAAGACAGACAGACGGACTACAGTATTATCTTATAAGTTCCGTTTTTCAGTACGAAACCGTAAATATAATCATTTGTGGGAATAGGCTTACTAAATCACATTTGATTGTCACACTCATTTTTAACATACGTAAGTACCTACTTACCTTATAACGTCTGATTTTTTTTAACGCGTTGAATTTTATCCAATATTACTCGTACTTACGGAAATGATTCTGGTTTTTAGGGGTAAAATCAAACACAAGATCTCTTTAATAAGTATATTGACACAGTGTTTTTATATATATATATATATTTACAAAAAAGTCTTAATGTAACGCACGATACACCGTAGAAAATAAAACAGCAAAGTCAAGACAAGAGAAACGATCGTTCATGATGCGTAGTAATAAACAATCTATATTTAAATTGACTGATATACTGATCTATCATCGCCTGATATTAATTTTATGTCCACGATACACGTACGCGCCCCTCGTAATTACGTAAATATGCTAATTTAAGAATAGTACATTATTGCCTAGGCCCGGAAAGCGGGAATTGCCTGACGAGGTGGTTGGCGAGGCCTGCTAAAATCAGAGTCAGGCAATCTAAGTTTCCACCGAGGCATAAACAATCCGAAGATATGATACGAATACATAACAATAAGTATTTGTTAAAAGCTTACTACGAATTGAGAGATAATCTGTTTTTGGAAACTACGAGTATTTAAGATGAACCGCCGCACAATGAACCGCCGCCGCCCGCCGCCGCCGAACACCGCACCCACCTACAAGTTGGGTGTATGGATGGTTTTTTTCCTTCCTTTCAAGGTCCTTTCGATTTTTAACGCAATAGAGAGCAGATACAGAGCAGATATCGTAGCGGACGGGAATAGGTTTTCATACGTTTATTATACACCTAGGAGAAAATTCCGTCTTCGTGTTTCAAAAGAAAAGCCATCCTTTCCGAGCATGTTTGCGAAAGATTATTTACGTATACATGACGTGCTGGGGAAAGATGGAATTTTAATATTTAACCATTTAATCCGACGTGTAGCTGACAGATTTAAATTGAAGCATTAAAATCCGAATAATTAATCTTTTGTTAATAAAAGTTAAATTCAAAATTTAAATTAGAATGGCGGACGTACACCTGCACCGCGTCAACGAAAGGACAGGTCCGAATAATTATTGTCCTCGCGTGTAATATCCATGGACTAATTCTCCATAAGTCTATGGTCATTATTATGTATAACCAGTATAACTTGACATTGACGAAGGGCAGGAAAATCAATAATTGTAATTGGCTCATGCTGCCAATTACAGCGCCGTCATTTCTTTTTTAAACCCATTTGCCAATGACATTTCGAAATAAACTTCGATTTTTACACTTACATAAAGTTATAGGTACAGCATAAATAAGTGATCATTTATGAACCTTGTCACTTTAACGTCGTGTTTGAAATGTTATACAAAATTGTGCGACGATTGAAAGCGACAACGTACATAAATTATCACTTATTTATGCTGTTGACTGTACCTATAACTTTATGTAAGTGTAAAAATCGAAGTTTATTTCGAAATGTCAATACATTTTGTTATTGAATTTATTTTTAAAGTACAGTCGAAAGCCTATCGTGTCAAATATATGTACATACACGATATTACGAGTAGACGTCTTGGAACGTATATTTATAATACTAATTCCCAAACGCGTTGAAACGAAAATTTAAGACTAATATAAGGCAGCCAAGTATAAAAATAAGTGGAAACACATTCGCTTTAATAAATTTCTTCGAGTTACGTGCTTAAAACGGCATTAACATTTATTTAGCGTTGTACTTCTCTTCTTTTACGCTTATAATTTTTACTTTTTTCCACGATTATTTGTTAACAACTAGCATCCCGCCTCGGTTTTGCCCGGTTAAATCTATGAATTACAATTAACCTTCCGGAAGAAATGCCTCATGGTAAAAACGTTATTACCGAGTTTTGTTTTATGCCAAAATTATTTAGAGATACTTAAACTTAGGTATTGATAAAGTCTGTAGATGAAAATCATTATTCTAGCTCAAACTTTTCCAGTTGGTATTTCATTAGGTAAGTTAACATGTAGCATTCTATATAAAAATTCAAAATAGAAAAACGGTCATTTTGCAAAATATGTGCTATTTTATATTTTTATATTTCTATTATTTATATGTTGGTAGGGTACATTTTTATCACATTTGGATTTCTAATCTTGCTGCATATTCTTATTATTTCTCGAAACAGAGCAAAAAAAACCGGCAGGTCCCTAGTTCACTTATAAATAAAATAAATAAATATAACGGGGCAATCTCACACAAATTGACATAGTCCCAAATTACGGTATAGGCTATGGTTACTAGACAACGATAAACTTACTTATATAGATAAAAATACATACTTCCAAGACCCAGGAACAAATACTCGTGCTTATCACACAAATATTTGCCTTTACCGGGATTTGAACCCGGGACCCCTAGCTTCGTAGGCGTACTACCGACTAGGCCAGGGTTTAACCTTTTTCGCGTCAAGCCTCCCCGCATAGGAATATTTTTTTTGTAATAAAAACGAACGTACATTTATTTAACAACATCGAACAAAGACGTTGCGTTGTGATACTACAGAGACCGAATGTAGTTATCACAATCTATGTGTTATTATATATTATTTATGTTACCTATATTTACAATTAGAAATTTATTCGAAAATTTAAAGCTTTCCGCGCCCCCCCTTGCCGCTTTTCTACGCCCCCTTAGGAAGACACGCCCCAGTAGATGGGAAACCATGAACTAGGCTAACGTGTCGTCAATATATATAGGAGTTACATTCACATTATATTTGCATGACGGTAGTCTTGTCCCGGTTGTACTCGGAGAGCACGCGGGTGCGCTCGCTGGGCGCGCAACGCAGCCGCGGCGGCGGGCGTCAGGCGGGCGCGCGCGCCGGCGCCAGCGTCGCGGCGACGCCGCCCGCGGCGCCCATGCAGAGCGTTGTCTCAGCGAAGCGCACGCCGAGCTTCGGGCGGACGCCGCTATTCTGATAAAAAACGGATGTATTTTAACACACTGTAACTTTAAACTGTAAGCCATTATGCAGGCCTAAGCCTAAGACGGTCGCTTGTATCGCTGTGGATAAATGTCAGATGTTGGATGTATTTAACATTTATAGATAGCGATAAACGCAACAATTATATCTACATGGACCTGGAGAACCTATCTATATGTTGCCTGAACAATACCTATTCCGATAGTTTTCTATGTCGCCATGCTGGTCTCATTCTTGCTTTAGCGATAAAGGAGAGTATTGGATATGGATGACGTTGTTATTTAGCAGTATGACGGTTAATTGTTTGTTTCAATATTTTTTTATTGTTATGATTTATTTTTTAGAGTTTTGTTTTTTTTTGTTAGTTATAGATTATTATATTCGATTCATACCTTTATCGGTTACGTAGGTTTTTCTCCTTTATTTTATATACTCCATTTAACATTATAGCGATATAGAAAATCTTCGAATATACTTTTTTAACAATGGCGATTCACAGGCGCTCTGTCTGTGCCAAAATCCTCATTTTCACTTAAAACCAATCGGTGTGATTTGATAATTCACTTTAAATACTTAAACAATAAATGAGAGACAGGTTAACTATTTAATGCATAGTTATGTATTATAAGCCGAGACAGGATTTTTTTGATATTTGTGTTCTGTATTGTGCCTATTGTATCGATAGGTACTCGTATCGATACAAAGAACTCACTAGAGTTATTGAAACGTGCCACTAAAACTCCGGTCTCTGATTATATGGTAATGGACAATTATGTATTACAGAATTAAGTTTATATAATACAAATGGCCACCCTTAATCCCTTTGTACCCCGGAGCGAGGTATTTGATAAATTTGATCCAACGGAGTCCTAAGTAAACCAGGATAGATGTCACGAAGGCGACCCCTTACAGGCTGCCCACAATCTCGAGCAAAAAAAGGACGCTTCCTGCTTAGTCTGGTTTTCGAGACACATCTTAATAAGCATGTTTTCTTTTAGAAACATGCATTTTGCTGATTTGTGAAACTTAACGCGATATTAAGTGCACGAATTGAGCGCTCTTTAATGATACAGATCTAAAAGAAGCGTTTCTACTGAAGCGCAAAACACACAGAGCGCGGGTCCGTGTGTGTTTTACGTTTTGATGTCTAGTTTTTAAACTCTCGATAATGTTTTTTCTACATATTACCAGTTTTTACGCGATACTGAATTATTCAGTATAGTGTAAAGAATGAAAAAAATGTTTGGAAATGCCAAACAAGACAGACGTGTTTGTTGCCCGCGAGTGTAGTGAGATTTCCAGCAGCATGTCTAACATTCCCCGCGAAAATGAGTTGTAACCCTTCACCATTATGCCGCTAGCAGCGCTACTCAGATATCTCATCTTACGCGGGAATTACCTCTGACTATTATTTAATTCAGGCTGTCTTCGTATTTCTGTCCATTCCTTTGTAAAGTGCAACACGTCGACGATAGGTATCGAATATTAACGCCTATTACACAATAAACAATTATTTGATTTTGTTAAATCGCAAATGAGGCGCTGCTGTTATCATTGCAACGGAACTGAATGAGCAGTCGTTTACAAAAGAGCTTAAATAGCTATTGATAACTATGACAAGTGAATAGATACAATTCATGGCCATAGCAGTCAAACGAGTTTTATTGCATCCCGAGCTTTTGAAGTCCGGACTGCAATAAATACTGGTGGGAGCCGGATGTTTGTCTACTTTGACATCTCTTTGCACAACCGGCTTAGGAATATATAAAATACTATCGCGTTACGGAAAATTGTTAGTCGACAGTTTATTGCAGGCCTGTCTAAACATGTATCGAACGCACTATATTTTCTGGAACGATTTGAGGTGGAACCGCAGAGCCATCGCTTGGTTCTATTCTAGGGTAATAATCAATCACGAAACTCGAGTCGGTTTTCCGGCAAACTTCACTTAAGTCTTAAGTACCTACATACATATGATAATGTTTACTTGTACATTATTAATGGATTAAGGAACAAAATTGCTTAGAACTTGCTTGTAACAGAGTTTCTGCTTTACAGATAAGAAATAGAGTTCTGAATTCGTTTTGAGGCCACAGCTGTAACCGTTTTGATAAGTGAAGCAACCTAAAAACCTACGTCATGAGTTTATTATAATGCATTAGATCGTTAACTTAAAAATATATCTAACTTCGATTGTTACAGCGATGGTTGAGTGTACCGGGATAAGATCAATATCTACCTTCTCCGAAGAAGTTTGCTTGCAAAGGAAAATGCCGACTGGAACCGGGTATCTAGGACCTTGGCACAAGAGCCCTGCACGAGGCCAGATAACTTCTACAGTGGGTATTGTATGGTCCTACCTGTCTTAGGAGGCGTCTACAGGGCAAAAATGCTGGTTGCGGTTGTTAAGCTGAGTGGGATTTCATGGAAAGGATGCTGTTCTTTTTTGACGTACAATACCTATCAAAGGGCATTTTGTGTAGGGTTTCCTTTAAAGACTGTTCCCAAACTCCAGGTAATAAATATGACGATGTAATTTTAACAAGAAAAAATGACGATAACAAACGAATTAAGGCGTAATAAAAAGTTATAATGATGCGAAGTGATTTCGGGGGCTTATTTCTACAAATTGTTTTCGAAAACCTTTCATTAGAATAATTTTGTGCATCCTAAATGGGAAACACAGGGAATTTACAAACAATTATAACTATTCCTAACTGCTAATTGGAATGTTGCAAGTTCTAGGATTCTATGCAAAGTGGGACACTCGTCAGGTAAAGGTAAACAGATTAGCTCAATCAAATCTACTCGTGTTTCTGTTAGAATTCTATGTTCGAGTCAACATCAGCATACAGAAGTGTGTTCGATGTTGCAGATATAGAACCACGGAACAGAAAAAACAGTAGAAGTGTCAAGTGGGCGTGTAACGTGTAGCATAGTTATGCGAAGTTCCGCGCAACCTACCGTACTTTTGTCGCGATCGCTAATTTCGATATTTTTAAAATAGGAAATAAATCCAAAAGCATGACTTGGAATGCATGGAATGTAAAAACGATAGCCGCACCAAAAACATTTTCCACGGTGGCATGTTGTTTTTATGATAGTTTGAGTAATGGTGACAACAGGTCTGATACTAAGCGAAGCTCATGCCACTTCCACTGTTTTTTCCATACCGTGTATAGAGCATTATCGGCTGTCATAGATGTTATGCTTGGATTTTATTTAGTTAATCTAGTACAGTATGTTTAAAATACTTGAATAAACCAAAGGTGCCCCGTTTGCTTTGCGGGGGGGTTTATTCATATATTTACGTGTTGTAAGCAATTTCTTTTCTTATATGTAAGTTGAAGATTTCATCAAAATTACTTAAAAATTCAAATCCCCAGTCCCCAGATAAAACTATCTAACAATTAAAGTTATCACTCTCCTTTCTCTGCCATGTAAAAGAAAGGGACCGATCTATTTTTAGTGACAGACACTGGTATTATAATCGAAAAATGCCCATTTAAGGGGAAAAATGCAAAAGGAGCGTGGGCGAGACAAGAAAAAAAGGAAGGAAAAAAGGCGTGGGCGAGAAATGGTTCGTGTGAAACTAATTCATCTGTCGGTTATTATTTTCTTTCATACTCGTAATGAATAATAAAAAGCGTGATTTGTTTACAAGAATATACAAGATTCGATTGGGCTTTACAAGACTCGTTGTGCTGTGAAGATTTAGATTTGAGTAGAGTAGGTACCTATTAGTCTAAGATCCGAATAGGAAATGACCTTCACCCTGTCAATTTGTCTATTAAACAAGTAATTGCAATTTAAAAAAAATAAAAAAATAAAAATTTATTATATAAAGTACTGGACTGAAATTTTTCAGCCTCCCTATTCTCCATAATTATATTACTTAACACATTGATATAAAATATTTTTTATCGATTAAACGGCCCGGTGAAGGTCGGGTCCTATTCGGATCCTCTACTATATCTTTACCATGTAAAGTTTACCAACCTTTATCACCAGTTGACTTTCCACATTGAGGTTCTTCTTCAGGGAAGTGGATCCGGAATGTCCTGAGAAAATGAAAATTATGTAATAAAGCCCCGTTTCCGTGAACACTTTAATAAGAACGCCTCTGACGAAATATTATTAACTGGAAGTAGACGGTTTCTTTAATAATTAAGGCAGAGAAACATAATTATTATTCTAGGTAAAATTTTATTCAAACATCAATCCAGCTTTTTGCGTTATTTTTTTAAACTTAGTACGAGGGCGAACTAATTTTGGTTTGTGTTGAGTGATTATAACGTTTCGCTATTTATGGCATGAACCCAAAATATTTTTTTATGGTTTGGGACGGTGACAAGAACCAAAATATTTTCGATTTTTTAGGGTTCCATACCTCTGAATGTAAAAACGGAACCCTTATCACTCGTGTGTTTGTTTGCTGGTCCGTCTATAACAGCCATTTTTTTCTGAATCTTCTGGACCAATTAAGTTGAACTTTGCTACACATATGTATGTCTGTGACCCAAATTAATGAATTTATGAAACGTAAATTAGAAAATTATAAAAAAAGTTTTGCAAACTGTACCGTGTGCCTTATCAAATAAAAGGGCTCGGGGTGCGGGTCTCAAAATAGATTGTTGCATGTAATGAAACGAGTTTGAAAGTTTACTTTTATTTTTAAGTGACGTTATAAACCAAATCTTAGGAAGTCTCTTACGTTTTGGTTGTCAACGTCACTTTAGCCGAGTCCATATATGTATAGTGGCCTAGAAATCAAATGAAATGGCTGACTGTATTTGCAATAAAAACAGATCCAATCCTGGATATTATATCATAGTTTTTTTTTATAAGAAAATAGTGGAAATTCGACCCCCCTTATCTCAGAAACGTCAAACATCAAACGTCTGTTAATATCGGCTCTTAACGCCCTCTCTAATGCGAAAGGAACTCGCACTTGTTGTGTTTTTAAATCACTGTCTCCGTGAGTATTTTAGCATAGATAACTTTAACTTGATCTTCCGATATAGGCCAACACGTGTGCAAATACACAAATGTTGACATTCGCATTCGCAGTTGCTAAACTGCACTCAGTTCAGTGCTTTTCGCATGGCCTAGATCCTTAAAGTAACAAACAAGTGTAGCGATCGTTTACATAGACGACATCAAGCTTTGAGCGAGATATTTGCCTCAAATAAAATGCAGAGGCAGCGATGTGATTGAATATCTTTCTAAGTGTATATGCTTGTTAGTTTAGTCTTCTTGGTTCAAAAATTCAACAAATCAATGTGAAATTTGGTAGGTATATGTATACATATATACCTTTGACATGTTATCGTATTGTAACGTTATGACAGCTCTTATTTACTTAACAGTCATCGCGGCTGATTTAAAAACAATACGATATCATGACAAAGACAATATAGTTTTGCCCAGTAGAATAGAGCCCCAGATAGGTTAGTTCACAGCCCGGCGACGAATGTAGGATCTATTTTCCAGAATTCGACGGAATTTTAATATTCTACTTTTACGCGGATCGAGTCGTGGGAAAAAGCTAGCAATAACTAGCTAATAATAAATCAAGTGACAACATATATGTAATTAAAAATTGTTCTTTGAAACATTGACAGAGACATGAACCAACCAACCAACCAACTCCAATTTTCCAACCTTGGGGGCTTTTGTCTAACGCACTCGCAATCGCAACCGGTTTCAAAGTGGAGCAATTGTTTTAATTTTGTATGCAGACAAGCCTTCGATTTTCAAAATGAAAACGATCGTGATTTAGACAATAAGGCTGTGTACACATTATGAATGCAATAAAGTATTGAATATGATAAATTTCTCAACCACGCCAAAAAGCTCCATATCAAAATATACCTTCCATTTATTTTTTGACACTATAATATATATAACTAGGTAATATTGGACACACTAGGAACTTGCCTATAGTGTCCGAAGTGGCGGTGGCCGCGCAGCACGTGCGTTTGCAGAACCGCCGCAGCACGCCGCGGAGGTCCAGGCAATAGGAGCCGTAGACCAGCGGGTTCATGCAGGAGTTGGACACGGCCATGGCGAAGAGAAGGCCCTGAACGCGGCTCGACACACGCTGGGCAGAGTCCCGGTCCACCATATACCTAAAACGAGTGGTTTTTAGGGTTCCGTACCCAAAGGGTTAAAACGGGACCCTATTACTAAGACTGTATCTCATGAACCGTGATAGCTAGACAGTTGAAAATTTCACAGAAGATGTATTTCTGTTGCCGCTATAACAACAAATACTAAAAACAGAATAAATTAAATATTTAAGTGGGGCTCTCATACAACAAACATGTTTTTTTGCCGTTTTTTTGCTCGATAATGGTACGGAACACTTCGTGCGCGAGTTCGACTCGCACTTGGCCGGTTTTTGAAGGCACGGATAAGTTAAACGAGCAATCCAGCGATTCTAAATGTGCTTTACCACCGGCGAGGCGACACGCTAGTTTAAATCTCGAGTGCCGATTGCCACAGCACAGAAAATTCAGCAATCACTAGAGTTGTGTTTCCAATAAAGAGATAATAAACCCCCTATGAATCAGTAATACGGTGCAATACTGCAACAACAATTTCAATTCTCGTTGCGCACATCCAGATAATTTTAATATAGCGCTAATATAGAGTTCCCAATCCAACCCTTCCTCAGTGGGGTTATTATGACTTAATTTATGGCTATGCAGTTCATTTTACGGCGAGCGTAAAGGACAGAGCTATTGCAGTTCTATAGCCCTTTCCTTTTCTCTCACCGTAAACTGAACTTCATAGTCCATAACTATGTCATAATAACCCCCCAGGCTGCCTCTCTGAATCTCAATATTGCAACTACGTTGCCAACTCTGATGATTTTGGTGGCAAAACGTGTATCTAGAATCCATGAAGTCGCTATTTCCTAATTATTATTAAGTTGGGTTTAGACCAAACGAACGAATGGTCTAGAACATGTTTTGTCTTTATTTTTACAAAGAAAATGTAAGAGATAATGCATAGAATTTTGGTTCGTTCGCTTGGTCTAAACCCACATTTACACATTTCACTTTGATTTTGGCCTTTAATTTTGTAAACTTATATTTGTTTGTTTGTTACGCTTTCACAGCGGAGATATCTTTCGTAACTACCAAAATTAATTTAAACTTGTTTAACGATTTAATGAAAGATTGAACTTTTAAATATGCCAATACCGCAGGTCAAAATCAAGGTGGTAAGATGTTATGTAATAATCAGGAAACAGCGACTCCATGGATCCTAAAACCACGCTTTGCCACCAAAAGTCCTTTCCTGGTGATGACTAAAGGATCGTATAATTAAACTCGTCTTGACTGAGATGCCCGTTACAAGATACGTCAAACCATACAGACTGGCAATTTTGACGCATCTAGAGACGAGAATTACAGTCGAGATTAGTTTATCAGTTCAGTCCTTTGATAGATTTCCTCTCTGTACTAGTTTAGAATAAGAGAGTTCAGAAGTCATTGTGTTCCCTAGGGCTTTCACTCACCACATAGCCATAGTGGCGTAGGGCAGCCAGCACAGCGCGAACACGCTGACGATGGCGACGGTCATGCGCAGCGTGCGGCGCCGCGCGCGCTCCAGCATGCGCCGGTCCGAGCGGCGCAGGCGCACCGGCTGCCCCTCTGTGCGCTGACTTCGGCCTGTTCAATATTATCGGGTTACACTAGTACCCTTACCATAGTTACAATCACCGTACTCGCAGGCTAGTCGAATGCTCTGTCTGTTACAATGTTCTTAGGGGGGTTTAGACCAAGCGAACGAACAAGAATTCTATGGCATTATCTCTTACGTTTACTTTGTAAAAATAAAGACAAAACATGTTCTAGAGCACTCGCTCGTTTGGTCTAAACCCACCCTTATAGAGTGCGAGGGATAGAGCATTCGAGTCACTAGCGCGTACGGCAAATGTAACTCATGGTAAGGGTACAGGGCGTGGGTTTACAGAAAAAAATATTAACCGATACCGAGAAACAAGTGGGTCGAAGTGGGTAGGTACATAACTATGCCTTATGTATACGACCACGCGGGAGCACTGAATCTCACCGGTTAATAATTCGTCAGCGAGTTGTCCTGTGGCCCTAGATGCATTGCGAGATCGTCATGGTTATCGAAAATGTACAGGATTGATTGAATGAATGAATGAATGAATGAATGAATCATTTATTCGGCTATAGTGCAAGATCCGACGTAAGCTGCCGGATGGTCGGGTCAAGCGCTTATGTCAATTCTATACACATTGACAGTTTTCGAAAATGGCATGTTTTATTTCGGAAGTTTTTAGTGGTATTTTACATTATTAGAATCACTACAAATCCGTGAAGTTTTTATGTATTTGCCCCTTTTTTTATAATCAAGTTTATAACTAATCACATAAAGTTTGTTTCTCCATACTAGGTGTTCCCGTGTTTGTTTTTCACTTGATATGGAGAAACAAACTGTATGTGATTACCTAAAAAACTTGATTATAAAAACAATAAGGGTTCCTAGTTTGACTACGGAACCCTAAAAAAACTATCTAGTTGTATAAATCAATTAACGCGGGAGCCCTGGCGACTCTTAACTCATTTACCGTCAGCCACTGCTACGAGTGCTACGCTGTAGCGTAGCCTATAACAGCATTTTTCCGCTATGTAGCGAAAATCTACGAACAGTGTACCCGACTATCGGGTTGTTTGCACTGAATGGTGCTGATATACATGAGCACCATTCATCATGATAACCGAAATAGCGTTGCGATTGGTTCATTTCGAGCACCCAATCCGAACGCTCCTCTCGGCGAGCATTGAAGCTAATGCTCGAGTAGATAAATGCTCTGGTCTATCCGCAACTTAAGTCTGTGGTGTTATGCCTGGTTTGATTTTTGGCCAAGAACTACTTATGCGTTAATATTACGAGTAGGTATAAGTAGTAGGTACACTTTAACAGGGCCTCTATTTATTGCCAAATTAATACTTAAGAGCTACCTTAACGTTAGCTGAATGATAACGATATAGAAGCGATAGTTTAAAACAAAGTGGAATAGTAGCCCAGGGCCTCTATTCCCGGCGGTAAAAACCATATCGTATTTGACCTGGGCCTCTATTCAAGACGGTAAAAACAATATCGTTTTTGATCCCTTTGAGCTCTTATTTACTTGACAGTAATGGCGGCTGACGCCATAACAATACCATAACAGGTTAACTACGATATCGTTTTTACCGCCTAGAATACCGGCCCTGTTATGGTATTGTTTCGACGTCAGCCGCCATTACTGTCAAGTAAATAACAGCTATCAAAACGTTGACAATACGATAACAGATCAACCACGATATGGTTTTTAGCGCCTAGAATACCGGCAGCGTACATAGAGTAAACAGGAAATTCCAAACAAAGAACTCCCGCCCGAGTATCGACCCCGCCGACCCCTTTCATTTGCGCCCTTTGAAATGAAGAACCTTTCAAAAGCTATGCGTTTATTGTTTCCCTTCCGGATGAGTTCAATCGTTGCACAAACTCCGAATGAATATATCCCCCTGCACTGCTACACCCTGTTAAGGCTTACTTGTCTAGAGTAGTAAACAACTTTCTAACCTCAAAATGCAACTTTTTTGGCTGAAACAGCTCTTTTATCGTAAATAAAGTAAACTGAGAAAACATTTTGGATATCGCTTGGCCAATGTATTGTCCGTGATTGCTTTATTTTATTAAAAGTAGCTGTTTCATACAAAAAAGTTGCATTTTGAGGTTAGAAAGTAGTTTACTACTTAAGACAAGTAAGTCTGAACAGGGTTTAGCACAAGTTGCCCGCGGCCTGGTTGTCGCTCGGATCTCCCTTTCTATCTAGTCAGTAACGATAGAGACGCACTGAGCGACCAGAGAGAAAATAAAACTTGTGCTACCCGTGCAGTTGTACACTATTAATAGGGTCCTTACTGCCGTAATACTAAAGAAACTGCAATGTAGCAGTCGAAACAACCTATGTTCTGACGGTAACAAAATTAAATTAACTGAAGAGACCTCTTAAAGAGATAAGTTTGCCTTTGTACAGTTAAGGTTATAAATATCCGCACAAAGTTGCAAAAATATGTAACTTATTACTATGTTAATAAAGTCTTTCTTATTGCCAGAGTAATAAGGTCTATGTACATATTTTTGGAACTTGTGTGTACATATTAGTGACCTTAACTGTACTACTTTCTGTAATGTAATTATTTCAGAACAATATAGTGTTGTGTGACTTCCTTAACAACATGGCAGGTCAACTCAGTAACCTATAAAGAAAAATTATAGCGTCTGCATCTTGTTCGTTCATAAACTTTACTAATCAAATTATTTCCGATACCGATGCACAGTTCATTTTAAATTGGTTTTCCTCTTCACAGCTAAAGTACTATCGCTCTATTTTATCTTTCCAATCAAAAGTTATGACTAACTATTAACAGGTGACTTGGATATCAAAACTATTACAGTATTTTAGTAGAGATGAAGTTAGGATTTGAAAATTTGTTATAGTGTTATTGCAAGACTACGGCGAACCGAAAGTGAAGGGTTATGATTTTAACTCTCTTTTCTTTTATGATATTTGTCTACAGGGGGAGCAAAATGCACTTAATGACTAACTAAGTAAGGTGCATTTTCCTCCATATGAAATTAGTTAGTTACGCGGTTTCGCACTATCAGCGACGATATGCAAGTATGCAGTAAAACCAGGGAATTATTAGTACTCAGCTGTCTATCTCGTTCACACTATCACTAGCACAAAAATAAACTTACTGATAGATGCCAACGAGATTGTGATAGCGAGAACCGAGGGCCGAGATTCTAGGCGGTCAAACCATATCGTCTTTAACTTGTTACCGTATTGACGTTATTTTTACATGACAGTAGGTACCTAATGGCGGCCGAGTTAAAAACAATATCATCATAACACATCAAAAGCAAAAGGGTTTATTGAGTTGAATAGAAGCCCCGACCTAGCCACGTGGCCGTGAAACACCTACAAACGAATATTAAGGTCCACGGAGCACGGGGATTACCATGACATACTAAAGCAGTTCAGTTTAGGTTGTAAGAAAGGGTATAAATGCTATCTACCTAAATTGAACTGCTTTGGTATGTCATGGTAACCCCCTAGATGTGTGATTCTCTATTAATTAAATACCGCTCTCTGTCCAGCCGTCGACCGAGTGAGCGAAATCATACGAGCGCGCTTACTCGACGGGTAAAGCGGGTAAGCTGAAAATGCACGCCCTTAAATGTTTTTTTACGCTCTTACTGCACAACTTTAAGTCGCCGGTTAATAAATCGTCCAAGTTTGATCAACTTTAAAAGCGAGTTGCCTGAGAAATTCACCTAACAGTACAGTGAGGTTTGAACATAGCCTAGTAAAACACATTTATAAATAACGATACAGTACAAATTACATTTATAATTTTGGGGAAATAACGGTGTGATGAGTGCTAGTATTTGACGTTTTCTAGTCGTATATTTACGAGTTTATTTCGAACGATACAAGCCTAGAGCTTGAACTAAATCAAATTGTGTGGTATCGTCGCCTCAATATTTATGTATTTTACTTATTAAAACGTTTCATAATACCAACGTAAAAGGACTTAGCAAATGAAAGTATCCTAAATTGAGTGAAGTCTAGCTTAGCATAGCTATTAGCTACCAGATTACAATTATCGATGTGAAGATTCTGTCAAAACTTACACGTTAAAAAAGTTTAGACTCTAAAAAGCATATTAAATGACACTTGATAAGTTTAAGTAAAAGGCATAACTAATGGACCGACCGCAGTCTGCTCCTCAAATTCAGCATTAAGGAAAGTTAGACGATAACTTTCAAACATCTTTGCAGTAGAAGTCTGCTTTATTTTTAAGACTGACTCAGTTTTCTCGTGAATACAAAAATAATATGAATATTGTTAGTTTCAACGTTTATGAATAATTATTTTTAAACACGCTTTTTTACTTGTGCTAAAGTTTTATGAACGTGATCTATAAACTTTTAGTACCTACAAACGTCCTTAATAAAATAGCAATTTTGTTGATGCAAGGATACGTGAAGAAATTATTGACCGTTATCATATTATGTTGTAATAACTTTATTTCAGTATGGTCAAAAGTTATTGAGGCTATAACAGTAACGAAGCACCTTGTTTCAGTAGCTCTGGCACGCACACTTTGATCCAACGTGACGTTGGATTTTTCGAATTCGATTCACGTTTTCGAATCGTCTTCACTATTCGAAAACGTGGACACTTTTACGGAATCTATCGGTAGCACGAACCTCTAAAACAGACTCACGTTTTACGTATACTTCACCTTCCAACTACTCTAGGACAATACGAAAGTAAACGGGTTAGAAAATTTTAGTTCTAAATACTGACACGGGGCGCTGCCGTTGAGTCCATTCGCCATACATTTTTTTCGATGACGTTACGTTGATATTACGTTGACGTTACTGAAAGTATAAAGATCGTACTAGAGTTACTGCAGAAAATTTGCTCATTAACGTACAATACAAATACAAATACAAAAATTGTTTATTTCATAAAAAGCACTTGATTACATGGTTAATGGATGGAGCTTCCCATTAAGCTTGACATTGCTTGTGTCGGGAAGCACCGCTCTTCGTTGAGGTAACAAGTGATAAAGTAGTAGGTGTACAGTGATACAGCAAAATTTAAAGGTAAGACAACAATTTCAGATTTAAATGCTACGGTGTAAATTTAAAGACTTAATAATTATTATACTATATATAAAACTACTTAGCTATAGTAATAGTAACAGGTGTGTGTGAGTTTGTGTGTGTGTGTGTGTGTGTGTGTGTGTGTGTGTGTGTGTGTGTGTGTGCATGTGTGTGTGTGTGTGTGTGTGTGAGTGTGTGTGTGAGTGTGTGTGTGGCTATCTGTATAATTTAGTTTAATAAGAACTCGATCTCATCATATGTTCTCGATTTCAGCCATATCATGAGAATCTTTTTACATTCATGGTAAGTTTTGGGGTAGAAGTTAAGTTCTTTATTTATTTTATTGTAGAGGTGTGTAGACATTGCGTTCAACTGTCTTTTAGCGAACTTGGTTCTTGTTTTGTCTGATGAAGCAACGCAGCCTGTCTTCCTTCTGTCATAATACTCTGCATAAAACGGTAGGATTTTGTGTTTATTAAGAATACAATGTAGAATGTATAGCTTTCGGACAGTTAAGAGATCAGTAATTTGATATAGCTCCTCTGTTGGAAATCTATTTTTTTTGAAATACTTGACCTTTATAATTGCACGTTGACTTCGCTCGAGGTCTATAAATCGGGTTTTTGCTGCACCACCCCATACTGTAATACAGTACGTTAAGACAGATTGCACCAAAGATATATATATTTCATTTAGTATGTTACGTGGTTTTGCTTCTGATATGTTGTTATTTTTTGGTACAATGTGTCTCAACGACCTAAATATCCACAGCAATTTCCTGACTCTAGCAATAACTAAGTCAAGGTGTGCAAACCAGTTTAAGTGCTCATCTAAGAGAACCCCAAGATATTTTATATGGGCCACTCTGTCAATAATTGGGCAGACACATGTGGTATGGTTGGATGGTTGACATGAATGAATTCTAAGTGGTACATCGAAATCAGGTTGTGTACTCTTATTGATGCTGAAACAAATGTATTTTGTTTTGTCAGTATTTAGTGACAGGAGATTTATATTTAGCCATTTCGTGATGAGAGCCATGCCCAACTCAGCGCTGATTTTAGCTTCACTCCAGGTGTTACCAGTGAAAACGACTGCAGTATCGTCGGCGTATGAAAAGATTTTTGCGTTGTGAATGGCCATATCACAAAGGTCATTTATATATATAAGAAATAAACTTGGTCCCAGAACGCTTCCTTGGGGGACACCGTACTGTATATCTTCCTCCTCACCAACGATATCACCAAGTTTAACCCTTTGCTTTCTGTCAGTTAAGTAACTTTCAAATAGGCGAAGTGGTATTCCCCTAATTCCTTTTTTCTCCAATTTGTGCACAAGGATGGGAACAGAGACAGTGTCAAAAGCTTTTTTCAAGTCAAGAAAAACAGCTAAGCATTTAGCGTTAGTATCAAGTTTATATGTTACTAGGGACGTGAGAGCTGTTATTGCATCTACTGTTGATTTTTGCTGTCTAAATCCGTATTGAGCGCTAGATAGAAGTTCAAAATTATTTAAATAACAAAGTAGTCTGGTATTAAGTATCTTCTCTACAATTTTTGAAATTACCGGTAAAACGGAAATCGGTCTGTAATTATTGACACTGTTTCTGTCTCCACCCTTGTACACAGGGGTGATTAGAGATTGTTTTAGGGAGGTTGGAAAGATACCATGTTCAAAACTAAGATTTATGAGGTGAGTGATGATAGGGACTATTAATTTAGAAATATGTTTTAAAAAAGTTGTAGAAATATTGTCCCAGCCCGGTGCACTGGTAGATTTGAGGTTAAATATAGTGTTGTAAACTTCTTTGTGACTGGTTGGCAACAAAGCGAATGAGCCTGTTTGAGTGGGAAAGCTGTTTAGGTAAAGTTCTAGGTCTAGTTGAGGGTCGGGTGATATATTTAGAGCGAGCTCTTTCCCAATGTTAGCGAAATATTTATTTATATAGTTAGCTGACTCTAGAGATGTGGATTTGATATTTAAAATGTTTGTTTGAGGCTTGTTAGAGTTATTAGAATATGTTAGGGTTTTTATGTTTTTCCACAGCAGTTTGTTATTATTTACTGTCTTAGCAATTAAGTCACTTTCATATTTTCTTTTAATTTTTTTGATGAGATTATTGCAGTAGTTTCTGTAACGGGTATAAGTTATTTTTACTATAGTGTTGAAGGGGTTGTTACGTACTTGTATCTGTAGCTTATTCCGATTTCGTATGCACCGTAGTATACCAGGGGTGATCCATGGTTTAATGATTCGGTTTTTACTGGGTATGATAGTAACCTTAGTGTTTTTTTTCATGGATTCACTTATTATGTGTATGAGGCGATCTGTTACTACGTTGGGGTCGTTACAGAACATTAGTTCATCCAGATTGGAGTTTTGTAAATATATAAGAGCATTTTCGAAACTAATAATTTGTTTAGTTTTATTTACAGGTGATACATTTTTAATTTTAGATATTGACAGAAAAATTGTGAAGTGATCAGTCGTGGAGGTCTTTATGATAGCAACTGTGGGGGAAAATTTAGTTTTATTTATTTTTAGAATAAAATGGTCTAAACAATTCTTTTCTCTGGTGGGTTCTATATGTCCTGGTAAAAGTCCAAAAATTGATAACATATTTAAATAATTCATTCTATTTTTATATTCATAAGAGGGTTCAGTAGGTTTAGGATTAATATTAATATTGATATCCCCTGTAATTATGAGATTAGCAGTCGAATTTAAAGTTTCCAGATGGGTTTTTAGAGACTCTATGAAGTTTTCAGCATTAGGATTTGAGGGGGACCGATACATACACAAAACAGTGTTGTTTAGCACTTCTAGTTGAAGACAAGAGGCTTGTTTTAATTGTACTTCTGTTACTCTGTGTTTTAAATTTTGTTTAATGTATACAACCACACCATCATTTTGGTTCAACTGAATTTTAGTAGTGTAGGAAACGTAGTTATCAAGTAGAGGTAAGGTTTTATTACTGTTAAGTCTACATTCGGTGAGTACAATGACATCGGGGTAATATGTGAAACTTGATAAAGTGAGTATGAAATCATCGAAGTTACAGTAGATGCTTCTAATGTTTTGAGTAATAATTGTAAAATCACTTTTATTCATTTGCATTTGTTTCATTAGTTCATCAGTACTGTCACAAACGATTGAGCGTGCTATATCGATGTCGTCTATCTCAGTATTTGTTATTAATGTGTCACCCATTTAGGATGTCAGTCAGTAAACGCGAAGATACTACCAAGGTGTGGTGTGATAAATTATTTAGCCTGTAAAAATATATGACACAATATGTTTGTATGACAGTGAGTGAGTGAGGGGTTTTTATGATAGCGAGTGAGTATATTACTGGATTGTGAGTGAGTGCATTATGTGTATTATTGTGTGATGTGTGGGAGTATGTGTATGAGTAGGTTATGGGGTACTTATTAAAGGACTTAAAAATAATTATACTTATTACATAACTTGAAAGGTGGAGCGAGGCGACATCAGCTAGTCATTCTTGTAGTAAGTGGTGGACTTGTTGCTCAGAGGTGATTTGGATAACTCTTGATTCGTCTGATTTCCGCACGTAGACCCTGCCATAGGATGTCCAACAGTGTTTGTACTCTTTTGATTTTTTGAGATCGCGCGCCAGGTAGTGTAGTCGTGAGCCTTTTGAAGTAAGGTGTTCAGATATGAACACCCGGGTGTCCTCGTTTGTGGTGAAACCCAGATGTTTGGCACATAACTTTGATGGGTTTTTACTATTTAATGTTTTAGCTGCCTTTATAACGTCAAACTTCAACATAACGGAGTTTGTTTCTACTATAACAGGCGAGTTTTGCTGCTCCTGGTTCTTCCCTCGAATCCTGTATATATCCTTTATGTCCGACTTGCTTATCTCACATTGCAGGTTTCTAGCCAAGCATGTAACCATTTCAAGAAGATCTTGTTTGGTCTCGTCTTTCTTTTTTGGAACATTTTTTATTTCGAAGCTGGCCTTGCGAATTGAGATTTGAGTATCCTCTAGCTTATTCTCTAGGAAACAGATTTAGTCACCATCGTCCTTCAATTGTTTTTCTATTTGGCCGATTTTTCTAGTAAATTCTTCATTTTGTCTACATTACGTACATTAATAGTGTCTAACGATAGTCCAGTCGAGTTCATAAATACATATGTGTACACTTTATCTATTTAATGTCATGTTTAAAGTACCATACATGAATCGTCACAGCGATTAACGTGACAAGGTACTAAAGTGTATACATATTTATGAACTAGACCGATGGACAATTAAATTGAGTGCTGACCTAGGGGGTTATAGTAGAATGGCTATGAATTTCATTTTACGGCGAGCGTAGAGGACAGAACTATAGCAGCTATATAGCTCTGTCCTTTTATCAATAACCCCCCCTAAGCCCTTAAACAACATGCATTCGGCATTCGTTATCGTTACCCATAAATTTATAGAATTGACGCAAGCTGTCAGACAATCGCGTAGCTACGTCAACTCCATACATTTTGTCGGTTTTCGACAATCGTTTACGTTGGCGTTGAGCCGTTGCCGTCATAAGTCTTTATGGTTTTCGATAACACTGAACTTAACACTTAACACGACTTTGTGAAAGTGACTTACTAACGTGAAGTGAGGAATTACTTGTCAAAGTTGTCTCACGGCTTATGTTTTCGACTTTAAGCGCGAACTTGTGTGTATCTTGACGAAGCTGGTGGCCGGATGTTCTGTATGTAGGTATGTATAATAGAATGGAAGATTACCTACTTTAATCCATTATATGAGGGCAAACTTTTCGATATACAATTTTAGAAGATACAGATAGAGCAGGCGATTTTGATGTCGAGTGGGAGGAAGTATATGGAGCAAAACCAGAAAACGTAGACTACATCCTGTCGCGGGGATATAAAGGCGACAAAGGAGACACTGGGGGAACCCTGGAAGAAAGACCCGGTGCTACTAGCTTGTGGTCCTATTGTATACAGGTTGTATAGAAGGGGAGATTGGGTACTTGGATCCCTCTACTCTAGGACCCTATTAATATGCGCACGGTACGCTGTCCAACCGTCCTAACCTAAAAGATCTAGAATCAGAATACAATAATACCTACTGTGCAGCGGTACGGAACCCTCAGTGCGAAAATCTGACCCGCATTTGACTTGTTCTTTTCTGAATAGATGAAGCAAGATATTTTAAATGTTACCGTCAGTAGTATAATATTGGGCATTCTGGCCCACCTCGTTCGATCGGGCGAAAATTTCGCCCTCCTCACTCGTGTGATCCAAATGCCCAATATTATTTTGTGGATTTCAAAATTTGGGTTTGCGCAGAATGAAATTCATGCATGCATTCTGTCCCACCTTTTTCGATATCGAGCGATATTTGTGGATTTCAAAATTTGGGTTTGCGCAAAATTAAATAATCGCGCTAACGTGCGCGTTTCGCGACATGTAACGGAAATTGGGTTTGTGCTTAAAATAAAAAGATTATCTCTCGCATGCGTATTGAACAAATAACAAGTCGTAACGTAAATTGGGTTTGCGCAAAATGAAATTCATGCATGCATTCTGTCCCACCTTTTTCGATATCGAGCGAATTCGTCCTCCCCACTCGTATGATCCAAATGCCTGACATTATTTGTGGATTTCAAAATTGGGTTTGCGTAAAATGGAGGTATAGATTTTATACATTCTTAAAGTCCAAGTTAAACTAAGAATATTAGTTGATTTCGTAAAATGCAAAAGCTTAAACACCTCGCACTTGGCCGGAGCGCAGACGCGTTTGTACAACTTGTCGTGAAGGTGATCAGGCTCCACAGACAAGATCGGGTCACCCAGGACGCTTAGTTCCCGGTGGTCGTATGACCGCTTTTGTGTACATGGTGAGTTTGCATCCTTCACCAGGGACGAGTTCATCCGTTATCTACCACCGCATAGTAACAGAATCCCTCCCAAATATTCGAGATAGTTCAGCAATACTCAGTGCAAGGGTGATCAAATCGAGCATCGAGATTGACAAGCTGGGACTTAGCACAACCAAGCCGGTAGGTCACAAGGAGTACTAAGACACTTATGCATTTGGTAAAGTTCTTACTATATATATCAACCTGAGTATAAAAACTTCAATAGCGTGATGTAGGTTTTAACTGGTTTTCGGTTGTATAAAACCAGTCTTATCATCATTTAAATTACGAAACTATAAGATGTTTTATAAACAATTCGTTAGTTCAACTGATTTTTGGTTTGTAAAACCAAAACGCAAGAAAACAACGCATAAATGTGCTCCAGTTAATTTTAATGCTATTGTAATGCCATCTATAGGAACGTTATATATTAATACATTTCTAAAAAAACATATCTCACTTTAACATATTGATGTAAAATCAGTTTTATTGTGTGCAAAATTAAGCTTAGCTAAAAATATAATCGCATGCGACATACAATGTTTTGCGTAATTGTAATTAGAACTCGAAGACCGGGCGGTATGAGATCCGCGATCACATTTCAACTATGGACGCTCGCTATTATTGTGATGATTTCACGCAAATGAACATAGGTGGCGTAGAATAACGAATATTTTGCTTAATCTATCGGAATTAATCGAAACCATTTGCAACTTATATGAAAGTGTAATGCATTCATTAAGCTATTATATTAGTTCAGTACTTAGCCTATAGAGGGCGCTTATGATGAAACCATTGTTAAATTCTTTATATTGGTAATATTTAATTTTTGTATTCAATGTTGGAATTACAATAAATTTACAATTACAGGTGTTTTCTGGATTAAGAAATCGATTTGTCAAGTTCGCTTGTTCGGGAAAATACTTTTTCTGTTTCCAGTACATTTGCGTAAATAATTTAAATTAATATATATATTTTTTTTCATTTGTTGATTTAACAAATATTCCTGCATTTTATTAATTAGGCATTGGTCAATTACGCAACATGTTTTTTTCAATCGATGTGAAGGAAATTGCACAACGCCGGTGGCCCCATTAAAAATATGCAAGAATATACATTTTGAGGGCTGGCACTATCGTAAATGTATCAAATAATGTTATAATTGGTAACAATACTTTTAATTGTGTCGAACATTTTGAATACATTTCGTTCATTAAACTTGATATAATTATTTTACCAGTGAGAAACCCTAGTTAAATGTTAACAGTTACTGGAATAAACATTCAAACTATCACAACATGTAAGCTTAAAGAAAAAAACCAATTTACACTACTTATAATAAAAATAATGTTAATTACCACAATATGGATGTGAAGATGGAATCTTCTCTCACTGGTTCTTCCAGTGCAATAGAAATAGCAATAATATTAAATTAATAATAGCGATATTAACTGCTTTATGCAAAATTACTCAAGTAACACCCCTGGCGCATGTAACAAAGTCATCAAGAATTCGCTATTTATTTGTCAACTTCCACAACTGCGTTTTTTTTGTGCTCCGAGACTTCCAGCTACCGCCACCGCTGCCCTACACCTCGTCCGCCAGCTTACCGCCCAGTGCATTACCACCTCCTGCTGTTTCATCTCGCTACTGTTAAAATGTGAGTAAGTACACTTTTTTCCCAAATAACTTTAAAATGTTTCAGTGATTTAATTATATCAATTATTTATTATTTATAGGTCTGATACCGAATTTGAAAGCATCATTGCTGCTAACGTGACCCCCGTCACCTCAAAATTTGGAAAACAAAAAAGAAGTGCAGCAAATAGGTATATTTCCCGTTGACTTGTTTTCACTGTTAATGTATGTTTTTAAACAAAAACGATTAATAATTATCCATATATCCTGTTTTAGATCTGATTCAGAGGACAGCGTAAGCCAAGATAATCTCAAATCGAAAAAAACCATTAAGAAACGAAAATCATCATCAACCAGGTATTTGTTTTTACTATCTTATTCATTATCTTTTTAAAAGGTAATTCTAGTAAACCTTCTAACATCAAGGTGGTTGTACTGATTTAATTGTTTTTTACAGTTCTGCCGCATCGAAGATAAAAGGAAACCAAAACCCTCATGATTTGTTTGGTATATTCCCGGAAGATTTTAATATTACGCCGAAACCCTCTGTTTCTTCAAATGCGCTCGACTCGTCTATAATCAACCGACTGCCGACAGGAGCAACGAAACGAGCATGCGTTCTGAAGGGAGACTTCTTCGTGGAGCTGAAGGTCTCTCACACCGAAGACATTCGCGGTGAGTTGCCCGATCAGCGTTGGAAGAAAGCCCTTCTTGCAGTTAAGGCTCAAATCAACAGTGAAACACCACAGTGGAACTCGTTGCAAAAATTTGTTCAACGACTTCAAGAACTTTTTGTAGAGGCTGACGTTAAATTTTACTCTAACAACAAGTAATTCAGTATTATTTTAACGTTTGCGTAAAATGTCTGTTTGCTCTTATTATTTTTTATTGTGTTGTAATCTGAATAAACTTACATAAATATGCCTTTTTGCTCAGAGTGCTCCATCAGAGTAGAAAGAAAACAGTGGGTGGGTCACTTAAAAAGTAATAAACATAAAAATAATTCCGTTGTAGAACTAAACGATGAGGTTTATCAAATTTCCTCAGCTTTTAAAGGTCGCATATCGTCATATAGGATAATTGCTACTGATGATTTTAAAACTTGTTTACCTGACGTATTTTTGAACTCTTTGAAATGCAAATTTTTAAGAATTTTACAAAATGCGCTTCAAAAACAAGTGAGCCTTAAAGTTAATTTCGAATACTTTTGCAATTTTCTTTTATTCAAAGATGACAGGCAAGAAATTAAGTCTTTCGCAACAAAAAATTTTTCTGTGCATCAAAATTATGATTTGGAGAAGCTTTTTCAAAAATTCTTTATAACTATAAGAAAAAAGGTAGAGGAATTTGAAGACCGCGATTCTGGTTGGACATTTTTATCAAATTTGTATTTAGAAATAAATGTCAATAAATTTGATCCATTAAAAGCGTCATCTTACGTGGATTTGCCTAAATTAATAAAAAATAAAAAGGCTTGCATAAATATTCGCAATAACGATGACTATTGTTTTCTCTGGTGCATTGTTGCCGCCATTTACCCGTCCTCACATCATAGTGAGCGTACATCGTCGTATCCCTATTTTAAGACTGTTTTAAAAACTGATAATATGAGTTTCCCTGTCACCTTTGCTGATATTAAGACATTTGAATCCGATAATACTGATATCAGTATTAATGTGTATTCTTTAAAAAACAATCGAACTGTTGTAGGACCTCTTTACAGGTCCGAGTACAAAAGGAAACATAGGATCAATTTACTTTTAATCGAGCGCGGTAATAACTCGCATTATGTTTTGATTCGTGACTTGTCGCGTCTTGTACGTTCTCAAATTACTAAGCATCATGGTAAACTTTATTTTTGCGAAGACTGTCTCATATTTTTTGTATCAGAATACAAATATGATATGCATGTTTGTAGTGGAATTGCTACTGTACTTCCAGATAAAGGTACATATCTGCAATTTAAAAATTTCGATCGTAAACAAGACGTACCATTTGTAGTGTACGCTGACTTTGAAACTATTCTTGAACCTTACCAGGGTTGCGAGCAAGCACCATCGATTAGCTTCACCTCAAATAAACAAATTCATAAGCCTGCAGCTTTTGCGTATTACATAGTTTGTTCTTATGACGGAAGTCTGAATCGTTTTATTCAGTATCGCGGACCCGATTGCGTATCCAAGTTTTTAGAGTACTTGTACAGACATGTAAATGAAATACATGAGATCTTAAATAAAGAGGTTCCTATGATTTTCGACGATGAAGATGCTTTAGCGTACAAAAATGCAAAAATTTGTCACATTTGCAAAACCCCTTTGTTTGGTGATAAAGTTAGAGATCACTGTCATTTAACAGGGTTTTATCGCGGAGCGGCCCATCAATACTGTAACTTACGTTTTCGAGTGCCTAAACTTATTCCTATATTTTTCCACAATTTGTCTGGATACGACTGTCATTTATTTATCAAAGAACTGGGTAAATGTTCTGGACCTATAAAAGTAATACCTAAAAATAAAGAAAACTATATTTCATTTACAAAATTTTTAAGGTTATCTAATGATCAGTATGTGCAAATACGGTTTGTAGATTCATTTAAATTTCTAGGTGCTAGTTTAGAAGAGTTAGCTAAGGGTTTATGTAGATCAGAGTTTTTCCACTTAAGTAACTTTTATCCTCGATTAGAAGAGTTTAATTTATTACTACGCAAAGGAGTATATCCTTACGATTATATGACCGGCTGGGATAAATTTACAGAAATTGAGCTACCTGAAAAGAGTTCGTTTTATAACTCGCTTTCTGCGGAACAAATTACAGACTCTGACTATGAGCACGCTCAACGTGTATGGGAGACATTTCAAATAAGAAACATGGGTGAATATACAGATCTCTATATTAAAACTGACGTTTTGCTTTTGTCAGACATATTTGAAAATTTTCGAAAAATTTGTAAGATTCATTATGAATTAGATCCTGCATTCTATTTAACCGTGCCGAGTTTGTCATTTGACGCGATGTTATTGAAAACTGGCGTAAAATTAGAGTTGATATCTGATTTAGAAATCATTCGTCTTATTCAAAAAGGCATTCGAGGCGGAATTTGCATGTGCTCTACCAGACATGCTCTTGCTAATAATAAATATATGAAAACTTATGATGACAGTAAACCCGACTCGTTTCTTGTATACATTGATTGTAACAACTTATACGGATATAGTATGAGTCATTCATTACCCATATCTGATTTTCGCTTTCTAGATTCTGAGGAAATAGAGCAATTAGACTTTATGTCAATTTCAGACGATGCAGAATTTGGATTTATTCTTGAGGTCGACTTAGTTTACCCTAAAGAGTTACATCATTTGCATAACGATTATCCCTTCTGTGCACAAAAATTTGTACCTCCAGGAGGGAAAAATTCGAAATTAATCCCAAATTTGTATGATAAATATGAGTACGTCATTCATTATGTACATTTAAAAACGTGCTTGCGTAATGGTTTGACTCTTAATAAAATTCACCGGGTAATCACCTTCCGACAAAGCCCCTTTTTGAAAAAATATATAGATTTAAATACAGAACTAAGAAAAAATGCAAAAACTCCATTTCAACAGAATCTTTTTAAATTAAAAAATAACGCTGTTTTTGGCAAGACTCTCGAGGATAGTGAACGACGTGTAGATGTTAAGTTAGTAAATCAGTGGAGTGATGAGAGAAACTCTACAAAGAAGTTTGTAACAGCAAGTAAATTAATAGCACGACCAAATTTTCACAGCGCCACGACATTTTCGGATAATTTAGTCGCTGTTCAAATGAAACCGGAGAGAGTTGTCTTAGATAAACCGATATACATAGGATTCGCGATACTCGAGCTTTCTAAGAGTCACATGTATCAATTCCACTACTCTGTAATAAAACCTTATTATAATGAAAGTGTTTCTCTCTGTTATACAGATACTGACAGTTTCATTTATAATATTAAAACCACTGACTTTTACGACGATTTGAAAAATCAGTTTATACATTATTTTGATACAAGTAATTATAACAAATCAAATGAGTTTCAGATACCCTTGATAAATAAAAAGGTTCCGGGATTATTTAAAGACGAGTTAGGGGGCGAGCTTATCACTGAGTTTGTAGGGCTACGTTCCAAGTTGTATTGTATCAAAAGCGAAAATTCATTACTCAAAAAAGCAAAAGGAGTAAAAAAGCCTGGTGTCCGAGAATTAACATTAGATGACTATAAGGATGTTCTGTTCAAGAATACGGTTATTAGGAAAAAAAATATATTATTTAAATCTATTAAACATGAAATCTTTACGCAAACTGTTAACAAAATTGCGTTATCCAGTAAAGACGATAAGCGACTTACATTAAAAGACAAAATTTCAACTAAAGCATGGGGTCATAGATCGATATTGTAGTTTTTATAAATTATAAGCGAATGTATTCAAATCTCGTTAAATAAATTGAATTGTAAATCTACAACTTTACCAGAAATGTATACCGTTAAAATAAGTAATATGTTAGTATTAAGAAACAATTTATGATTATATGTTATGTAAATACCTATTAGTACTGCTATTTGAATAAACGTACATATGCCTAGTGCAATTTGTGTTTGGATTTTTAATTACCTAATTACTCATAAATAATTGGTTCTCCATTTCACAAGAGGTGTATGTTTATTTTTATTTTTTTATTTAACTCCAAACTAATTAGTGAGCTATTTGTGAAATGAATGAACTTTAATTTATATGAGTAAAATACAAACCTATTCATTAAAATGATTTATATTTCTTTTTTTAATTAAGTGAATTTATTAGCTAAAGAAAGAAAGACAGTTAAATGTTAAAAATAGATTTTCTTCAATGATAATCAAAGTTTGCGTGAAAATTAAAAACACCGGTATTCTAAAATTTATTGTCTTTCTAATTAGCCGATAAAAATACTTACTTAAAATGAAATATTAAAATTAGCATGTTTCTCAATCAGCAGGTTAGCTGCTGACGCCTTGTCGAGTCAGCTATGACCGCGTTATACGATACTGACTGAAATTGTTCGTCAATTGTGGTGTAATTTTGTCGATTCATGAATTCTAATCGTTATAAATAAAGGCTCATATAATACTCAGCCAAACATCAGTCTATCTTCAGAACGAAGTTACAAGTTTTTACAAGTTGTTACGAGCTTCATATCCTCAGCCCCGGTGTGGTAAGCAAACATTTGATATATTTATATATTAACAATTTATTCAAGTTAGACTCGATCTATTTATGTAAATGTTATCGTCTTGCATTTTTATTTTTATTTTTTTTGTCTACAAATAGCAAGCAAAATATTAAAATATTTATTTTGATTTATCTTGTTTCAGAATATGGAAGGAACACAAGACACTTTCCTATTTTCGCAATATGCTCAGGATCCATTGGAGGAATTCCTAGTGGAAGAAGAAGAAGACAGCGAGCTGGTGAAGAAACTTAAAAGCGGAATCCAGAAAAAAAATAAAGAAAAAAGATCAAAACGAAACTTTTCCAATAAAGTTTTTAAAAGAAGTGGTCACGACCGTCTGCCATCATTTATAATAAATAATAAAGCAGGGAAAGGTACGAGACTACTAAAAATACAGATAATTGACCTGAACAAAGACAGTGATGATGAAGACAAAGTGATGTTGAGTGCTCAATATTTGGCGGACGATAATTACGATGAAGTTATAGATCATGCCGAAAGTGTGATACATAAGATTTCAAAAAAACTGAGTGGATACAGTGCTAGTTTGTAGTTTTAGTTTAATTTTGTTGTAATTAACATAGTAAGTAAATAAATATAATGAAAATAACTTGTTGTTTCATTTTGCAGTTATTAATGGCCCCTTGCAGCTTTTTTAAATTTCGATATAACTTTTAAACTAGATTTAACAGTAATAGTACCTATCATATATTTTAACATTACTGGACTAAGAAAAAGCTGCAAGTGACCTTAAGAGTTTTTTTTTTACCGACACGTTTTTCTTCATCTCGACTGACAGCGATATTAATTCAATTTAGTGGAAAAACTTTTCGGTAATTGATAATTCTCTTTGAATAGGTGAAATAAAAAATATGTTTGTCAATAATATCATTTATTTTGAAATCAGATATGAGAATACAGTTCTAAATTATTTTCAAAGTACCATTTTTTAATGCATAATACATTTTTTAACGCACAAGTTTTTTTATGAATTAAACAATTATATGTGCCGCTGTTTTTACAATATTTTTGATGCATTGATTGAAAATTAGGAAGACCTTTTTCACCCAAGTCTATTACAGTACAATTATCACACAAATCTTTAACCCATTTAATTTTTTCTAACCCTTTTACAAATATTTTCTTATTTTCTAAGTGAACATAAATCATTCTTTTAAACTCTCTATAATCAATGAATCCTTCACGCCATAAGATACCGAGGTTTTTCTCTATCCATATAACATTACTTTTTTCTTTTTCCGATAAAGTAAAAAATGCATACGGAGGTTTTATTAAAAATACTTGCGTGTATTCATTTGTACTATACGCAAATTCTTTAAGAATAAATTCATTTGTAGATGATTTAAACCCCTGGAGATCTACAAACAAGCAGTCTGAGCTCATGATATCCTTCGGGTAATATTGGTCAACGGTTTGTATTCTACAATGCTATCATTCAAAATAAGACAGTAAGCCGCAGTATTACCGGGTATGTCCTGTTCACACTCTAATTCAACTCTCACATCTATTGAACCCGTTTTTAAGGTTTCGTTTTGCCGAGAGCAGTCGATAACAAACAGAGGTGCTTTATCCTTAAATTCTTGCGGACTTAGCAACGGCGCTTGACTGCGGTTATAATACGACTGTTGGAATTTAGCATACTGATCGTATAATATAGCGAATTTTTCAGCTGCGAAACTAACATTAGAACTTTCATACGGAAAATAGGTTGAATTTAAAAAAACTTTTACATCTCTTAAATGACAATGATCAAAGTGTGTCATATCTTTGTTAGTCATATTTTTTCTATCTGTTTTTAATCCGATAACAACATATCGTGGCTTTTCAATTTGAGATGAAGTTTTGATTGCCCAGGAATGTTTTGATGTTTTCGGTAAAAGTGGATACTCATAAAGATCCCAGTTTCTAAATGCTATCTGAATAGCACGATCTTTTTCCAAGCACTTCATTAAATTTAACCTTTCCCGATCAGAAACTTTTATATGTGGCATACGCCATACTATTTTAGATATCGTAATGTTATCTATATATTCATTTGTATTTAATGTAACGCTATTTAAATTAGTATTGGATCTCAAAAGAATAAGTTCATGCTTACAGTTTATAACTATTTTATTGTAATCCTCTGCAAAACCAAGAATCTTGTTTAAAGGAATGCATACAGAAAACGACCCATGCGTAACTTTTGTACCGTTGACATCCCAACCCCATGACTTTGACATTCTCGATTCATGTTCATTTAGAGATAAGAGAGATTTCATAGTAGTTGTAACTCCAGCATTTTTAATTTTGTCTATTTCGATTCCATTAAGCTCATATCGAATATCTTGAAACAAATGAAGTATAGGGTTATTAGTAAACTGAACACTGGCCACCGGTAGTTTTGTTTCTCTGTTGACTACTACCATGTTTCCCTCTATGTATAAGGCACTCTCAGAAGGTAACACGTATAGATCTTGTTGGTTTATTGGTATACGGATTTCATCATTAAAATTGAAACTTGTTACGTAAGGTTTGTAGGAATGGAATTCAAAACTTTCTATTGTGTTATCGTAGCCGAAAGTTTCTGTTAAGTTTAGAATACTCATTTTAATAAACCAATAGTTTTAAGAAATTCTTTATTTTCCTTGGAAAGCCTCGTAAGCTGATTTTTAGGTGTTCTTTTCTTGACAGCACAATGCGTACTAATAATTGTACTGCGCGAAACTAATCTTTTATTGAAATCTATCATCTTTTCCTGAGATGCAAATATATCTGGATCTCTTCACCGCGTAAATTGATTAAGTTATCGTTTATATCCAATATTCTTAACTTTAAAGAGCTTAAACTGTTTTGATTAAGAGGAAAATAAATAACGTTTTTAGGTGTTTCTATAATCCGATAGCCTGGTGGTACATTAGGCACAAACTCGTGAATAATATGACTTGGTTTTCCGTTAATAAATGAACCACTCACAATGTCACATTCAACTCGCACTATAGTTGTAGAGAGAATGGACACAGGAAAAGGAGACTCTGTTAATATATTAGCTTGAATAGTTTCTTGACCGAAACCTAGTAAGTTACCAATCGAATTTTCTTTATTAAAATACACATTTTTAGAACACAATATAGACGTCTTTAACGTATTATTATTACATGTCAGTGAAAATGAACATCCTTTCAGATGTCTTTTCAGGTAATCGTCGAGGTCTTGAAGTTCGTATGACCCTTCAGGAATTTCAACTACTTCATTTTGGCCATAATAAAACATATTATTTCTATAGTCTATATTAGGTATAGAGTTAAAAGTCGAAAAATATAGTAACCCGCATTCATATTCACCATTTAGTTGAAAAGCTGGTGAATGATTTGTGATCAGGGTAGAAGAGGTTCCAGTTATGGACAAAGTGAAAGACATCATGTGAATGATATGGTTTTTATTGAACAGAGATATTTAAACGGTTACTCCAAAATTGCTTTAAATATTTCAAACATAAATGACCGCAATTTACAGTATTAAACTTTTGATAAGTGACATAGTTGTATGAAATAATTTTATTTTTTAAATACTTTATTAATTCTATTGGAGGCTGAAGATCGCCGTAACTATCGAAATATTCACAGTAATTATTATCTTTGACATAGGCTACCCAGTGTGTCCCTTGGTTTTCAGAACTATCTAAATTAATAATTGCGCACTCTACTCTATTCGAACGCTTTGGCAAATTATCTCTCATATAAACGCCACGGAAATGAGGAATATCTGAAGAGTGTTTTAAAATATCTATATTAGTGAGAGCACGTCTGGGAAGCCTGTTGACTAGTTTTTTGAGTATTCTAAACACAATCCCTTTCCATTTCTGTACGGTTTAATGTGCAATCCTTTACCTAATGCAATAGATTCCATCATTTTGTTGTGACGTTGTGATTCGGTTAAGTTTTTCTTTGCAGCTTTGTAATCACCAACAGCTTTAGCTATCCCAGCAGCTCCTCCAGCCAATGATCCCAACGCAGAAAGTCCCGCAAAAATAGGTATCAGTGGTAATATACCGCCAGTTTTCGGAATCGGTATTAAACGCGGAATATGAATTTTACTGTTTCTAGTAAATACTTTCTTTGCGAGCGCAAGAGCTCGGGTGATTGTAGTGCCTTTATCTTTTGATTTGTTTCTTTTCAGTTCCTTCCGCATCTTTGTAACCAAACCTTTAAATGATTTTATGCCTGCACCAGCTTTCATTTTAGATTTCATCACTTTGCTAACTAACCATGAAGCAAGTTTTTCTCCTTTTCCAGCACTTTTCGACTTCAACCTCTGTTTAGCCATTTTATAAAGTTCTAAATCTGCGCGGTGTCGATCTGTTAGGTTAGAATGTTTATCATAAGCTATATCGTGTTTCATGCACGCGTCATCCAATTCATTAACTCCTTTATCACCTCTTAATAACCGTTTATGCAATTTAGTGCCTGGTCCGCAATAATTGTAACCAGGTAAGTGTAATTCAAAAGGCAAGTGATTAATTACACTGTTTAAAAGTCCTCTTCCTTTCATATCCTATATGTTAATGACATTTTTTGTGCGAGTAACTATATAAATATATTCATACAATGGCACTTCTATTAATCCAGCTGTTCTCACTATCATTAAGTCCTAACCACTTAACGTATAATTTATTCCCTTTTTTTTTGACCACCTTTTCAATGAGATAAACGTCCGGGTACTTAGTTTTTTGAAGTTCTTGTTCGTAAAATGTGCCCAGAATAGTGTTTCCTCGCTGATCTTCTATATGGTACGTAAACGGTTGAGTGTTACTGACTTGTTTAATAGTAAATAGCTCTGTTGACCAATTAGGCGTATAACTTTTATGGAAAGCGCTTTTATACTTGCTTATACGTACACGATCTCCCACATTGAATTTATTTAATTTATGATATAGATTTTGTTGACGTTTCTTAATATTGTTCTTTACTTCCGATTCATTCTCAAAATTAACATCATTTGGTCTAAATTTTGTTGTACTATGAAAAGTTTCATTATAAGATTTGACTATATCATCTAAAGGTTTTCCAACCCATTTATAATTTCCAATTAAACTAAAATATTTGTACAGTTTGTTTTTAAGCGTCTTTATTAACCTTTCAACAATTGATGCCTTTTTAATTGAATAAGTTGAATAATGATTTATTCCTAAAGATTTTAAATAACAATCAAATTCACTATTGTAAAATTCTTTTCCAAAGTCTGTCTGCAAGTTTCTAGGAATTTGGATTGCTGACTTTATAATTTGTTGAAATGCATTTTTAACTTCTTGTCTAGTTTTCGATTTTGTCGGAATACACCACGCGTACTTTGAAAATGCATCAATGACAACTAAAATATATTTATTTCCTTTATTTATTTTATGGAATTTTTGTAAGTCAATCAAATCTGCTTGCCACAAATCGTGAATGCCTTTTAAAACAACTGCTCGTCGCTTAAAGTTTTTACGAGCTGATCTGTGGATCTCGTTCACTACTTGTTCTTTTGCCATTGCTTAATTGTTTTACAATGTTATCTACCTCGTTTTTTGTATAAAAGTTCAATTTCAACTGAGTTGCGAGCTGATGAATTTGAGAATTTATAACTTTGATTAAAGAATCTAGATACTTCTTGTCATAAATGTTCTGAACGAGCTGATCGACGTACTCCTTATTTACTGCATCATCAGCCGACAAAGGATGAGCAACGCCTTTTAATCTCAGTGATTGTAAATCAAAATCTCCGTCTTCTGAACGAAGCAAAGCCTGACTTTTAAGTTCGTTGACTTCAGATACACCTGCTACACGTAAACGTTTATGAACATGGTGACCAAATTTATCTATGTTCATTTTATGATATATTTTTACGCCAAAAGTTCTGCTTCGACTAACGATAATAGTAAAGTAACTGCTTTATATATTAACATTGTTCACTAATCCCGCTTCTTGTAGTTCTTCAATAATAGATATGATTTCATTATCCAATCCTGTATTACCAGCATCACGAGAAGCTATAAGTAATTTTAACCTTTCTACTAATTCGTTTGGGTTATCCCAATATACATATGACACATCGTTTTTAACATTTTTCATCGTCGGTAGTCCTTCACCACTTACTGAACGTTCTTTAGCTAATTTAAAAAGAGGTCTTATTACATATAAATATTTCATGCCTTTGTTGCTTTTTATTGGTTTATTAGGATTAAACTCTCTTCTATGTGCATTAGTTTCTAATAATAAGGTTTTATAATTACATCTGTCATCCTCAGTTACAATATCTAAATCCGGTACTTTCTTATATAGCAGTTCGAATAAACCTGGCGTTAAATAGTAAGTATGACCATTTACTTTCAGTTTTTTGTCATTTGTAGTGTATACCGGACAGGTTCCCAACATTAGCTTGTCCCGTTCCGTTCGAATACCAAAAGGTATATTTAAGTTGGTAATATATTGCTTTTGAAATTTAGGATCGTCACGAGGAGAAGCGTAAGAATCAGTCGTCTTAAATGAAATATTATTTGAAGAATCCTGATCATTAAAATGTTCACTTTCCACTTCATCGCTTACATCACTTTCATTATCTTTTGATGTCTCATCCTCATCATTTTTATTAACAAGGCTAGATTGAGAAAAATTCCTCACAACCGTTTGATCAGTTATAGATTCCTTCTTTTCTTCACTTGGGCTATATTTAATTCTTTTTACTAACTTTCCCCATTGCAATCCGTCATCAAAATCATCATCATTAGTATTGAAGTAATTATTCTCATTTTTAACTTTAACTATTTCATTAAGCGGTTCTGTAATTGGTTTTAAAACAGATTCCAGAATCATATCATTGTTTGTTTTTACATCGCGAATAAGTTTAACCTTCTTTTTAACTGCTTCGGCTGACCGGAGTATCTTTTCCTTTAGCACTTTATCTTCATTAACTTTCTCGACTTTCGAGCTCATGTCCGTTCTCTTTGGATTCATTTAATATAATAAACGATTATTCGAATACTATTCAATAAGTATGTACTTAAGTATATTAATCTACAGTAATGAATGTATCAAACCCCATTCTATAACATCCAGAATTTTTGTTACAATCCTTGTTTATAACCAAGTAGCTGAAAGGTGCGTTCCATACTTTAGCGCAAATTTCACGAAACTGCGACCATGACATATCGGTTCCAACGTGCTCATCATAAACATGACGTAAATTAACATCATCTTGCTTAAAAAGAATTATTAAATTAGCATTATCCCTTATTAATTGTTTTGGTACTTTACTGTACGTTTGATTTAAATAAAAGCTATCAATATTTTTATGTCTTCCCATTGCAAAGTAATCCCTTATGTTGTTTTGGTTTTCACAAGCCACATCATCAAATATCATGATTGAGTTATAGTTAGCTTCGTTTGGGCTAAGTATTTCTTCATTTTCACAATATTTTTGAAATGTAACCGTTGGAACTAACGCTAATACTTCTTCTAAAAATCGATACATAGGTTGGAAAAGGGTTTTTGAGTAAACATAAACATTTTGGTACCGTAACCCTTGTTCATGAAGTAAAAGACCAACCATTAAATTAGTTTTCCCGCAATTAGAAGGACCGCAAATTATACTGCGAATATTGTAAGGTAAAAGTTCACCATGACGTACACAAGGCTTATTGCGAGCTGAAAAAACAAGATCCAACTGCAAGCTCTGATTTTGTTTTACAAACTTCATATTTCTTCAAAATTTCTCAAGCGATGCATAGGTACGTTTTACTTGCATGAAAGACTTATTCCAATTAAGGGAAATCACGACTACGTTTTCACATATATATAACAATTTTGATGCGATTGTTTTTAGCTAATAATTCCCGTTGCAAACGTGCACGTTAACGCGATCATTTCATTTTGGGCAAACCCAATTTCCGTTACGACGTGTTATTTGTTAAATACGTATGTTAACGCGAGAGATAATCGTTTTATTTTAAGCACAAACCCAATTTCCGTTACATGTTGCGAAACGCGCACGTTAGCGCGATTGTTTCATTTTGCGCAAACCCAAATTTTGAAATCCACAAAATAATATTGGGCATTTGGATCACACGAGTGAGGAGGGCGAAATTTTCGCCCGATCGAACGAGGTGGGCCAGAATGCCCAATATTATACTACTACCGTCAATTTCCCTGCTGTTTTTGTGTATCTTGCAGAAGATGCACATGTAGCAGGCGGTGATGATGGCGAGCGGGATGAAGTACATGGCGCACAGACAGAACACGTTGTAGACCACCTCCTGCCGCAGCGAGCTGAAGGCGTCGAAGGAGACGCACTGGGAGAACCCTGGGATCACGGGGTGCTGCTTCACGCTGAATACCACGCTCTGGAGAAAGATGTCGCATTAGAATAAAAGAACAATAAAAAATATGCCCCACTCCACCTTTATATTTCTAAACGCATAATAATCATATAATTTAAAACTCACCATAAAATATAAGCTAGACAAAATGCAATTAGCGTTCGTTATCGCTATCCAAAATGTATAGGATTGACGTAAGCTGTTAGAGCGCCTACGTCAATTACATACATTTTGTCAGTTTTCTAAAATCGTTAACGTTATCGTTAAGTAACTTGTCTATCCTCACTTGTAGGATAATTATTTTATCCTCGTTAATCCCAGTGTGCAATAGGATTTACATAATCTAGGCAATTTAATTTGAACTGTGTTGCAGTAAGAATAAGGTTTATTTTCCAATGTTCATAAACTGAAAATGGCATTATCGAATAAACGTAATTGAACTTTATTGCCTTGAGGGTAGATTCAAAGTCCCACTTACAAAAAACTCCCTGTTTGAAGTATGGTGGGCATTACGACGTTAAGCATCGCTAAGTGCGCTCTTAAATAAGAGAGGTTGGATATTAGAACCGTGAAAGGCAATGATTTCGCATGCGATTGTAAGGGTAAGAAAAAATCGAGATATTTATTTAAGTAAAACTATATGCTACTAGTAGGTAAAAGTTCAATTAACCTTTTATTCACCGGTAATGTTTCATCGGACTAATTGGTCCCGTCACATATAGAAAGTTACACAAATTCACGTAAAATAGTGCGTGCGTAAATAAGTAGGTATAAACAGGCAGAAATCAAAAGTAGATTTCACTTCATCGATTATTTTAATTTAATTGAACGCTATTTCCTGCTGAAACCATAATGTTTTTAGGATGTCTCAATTCTTAAATATTAATTACGTAGGTTAAGATAGAATAGTGATTACCGAATTTACTCATGCGGCGCGAAATGCCTTTCGATTACGATATGAAAATTCTGCATAATGATTCGTTCGTTGAAAGGTATTTCGATAAAATAAAAGGGACATAAAAGTATAAAAGGTGGCGGTGTAATGAGCTGGATATATGGTAGGTAGATTATAATTCAGTTAATAACGCAGCAGTTTAATGTTTAAAGTAATGGTGGTCTTCAATTATATCTTTCATGTGGGATTTAGGACACACATTCAAATAATGATCTGCATTGTTTAACAAATTACTGCCTGATAATTTTGTACTGAGAAGGACTGATTTGAATATAATCGAAAATTAATTAGAATATGAATCCCTACACGGGAAACTAAACTAGTACCTAATGTTTGGGACGGTGTTAATCAAAATGGACATTGAATACGAAAGCACGATATTCTAGCTAGCTTGAATATTCCAAACTCATTACAGGGAATTATAAAAGATGAAGCGTCGCCCGCAAGTTTACGAGTAGATTTCCTTTTCAACTGGCGCGGCGTCGTCGGTTTAAATCAACCGGATAGAATCACATCGCTAGGCACGTGTATCTGTGAGATCTTAAGCTTTCAGAGAAAATATTTAATAGATAAATTATCGAAAATCTGATATCGATTGGTTCTGAATGCGAATATGTATGTATAAATAGTTGACAATCGCAAAAAATATTCAATCTTATGCCCTCTGACATCTGCCACACTATGCTCATCGCGCTGGCTGTTGCGATGTAGCCCTCTCCGCCCACACACTGCTCTACTCGCGCAATTATTCGCGACGCTTCGCACTAGGTCCTTTGACTCGCGTCCCAAAAACCGACAAAACAGGGTGCGGTGGGCATGACGAGTACCGCGTTCACAATACGTCTCTGCCTCCTTTCCTCGCTACTTCCCATGCCACTTGGCGAGTATGTGGCAGGGGTATTATTACACAAGTGCCGCGGGGGTGCGTCAGTCTGAAATGTTGTTCTGACTAAAACACCAATAACTAAAACATTCAGTTGATATGTATATTTATTAACCTTTTTGCCAAGTTTTTTATTTATTTACTTATGCTTACCTGTGGCAGGCTGCAAGCGAGCGCTATCGTCCAGGCAAAGTAAAGCATTTGCTTACTGCGTTTCCTGGCAGCTGGCAGTCGCAGCGGGTACAGTACTGCGAAAAACCTGAAACAAAAATGAAGATGTAAATTACATCATATTTTATGATGACCAAGGGGTTTTTATTTTCACTGTATGTCTCGTTTCTCATAACTTTGCGTGGAGATAAAATTAACAATTTCACACAGATAGCAAATAGTGGTGGGAGGACTTTCCGGATCGCTATCACCATCTTATCCTTACCGCCAAGCTGTAGTGTGACTGGTTAAATCATTTTCTCAAAATCATTATTTCCTGAAAAGTATTTTCCATTCGCGTTTTTCCCCATTCGTAAATTTTACCAAAGGCATTTATTCTTCTCCTTCTTATTTCATTCTGATGTATACATTGTACCTAGTCTTTTCGAAGTCGCATGTTCGCCCATATCAAATACATATTTTACTAAGTCGACTATTTCCGGGCGCATTGGCCCTTCGGGACTGCTACAAAACTAACATAACCTAAAACTACCTACGCGTTTTATAAAATTCACAAATGGGCAAACGTGTGACTCGGAAAAATGGAAGATTATTAAAGGTTATTAATGCGTGTGATAAGAATTATGAATGGGGAAAAATGGGAATAGAAAAAGAAGGACAAGAATAAATGAGTGTCATAAAATTCATGATTGGGGAAAAATGCGAATGAAAAATACGGTTCAGGCAATAAATGATTTTGAGAAAATGATTTAACCAATCATGTATATGGGTCACAGATAACACTTACCATCAGGTAGCCTGTGAGCTCGTTCGCCTCCTCCATGCCATGAAAAATACTGTGGTTGTGACTAATAAACTGGTCTTATCGGAGCGGAGATTCGTCTCAATACACGACAAAATAAACACCGAGGCATAGTTAATTGTTTCTGTCGGGCATCCCAGTCAGTTATAAAATATAGCTGACCCGTGCCCACTTCGTTGGGTTTATGTCACTCACAAATAACCCCCTACAACCTCACAAACTTTGTCTCTTTATAATATTAAATACGTATAGACGACAATCAAACTAGCAAAGATTTTTTTATGCAAACTATAAAAAGTAATAATGCCCTGTTATGTCAGAAGAAAAACACTTGAAAAGAGAGGAATGTGGAAATTAGGTACTTACTCTACCGAAAAGAGCGAAGCTCTTTATTAAAATTATGTAATGTGAATAAATAGCTGCGTAGTTTGTCGGGCGTTTTCACTAAAACATTAAAATTAAGGACTAAAATTAAGAAACTTTTACTATGTCAATTTTGTGAGGAAAACTACACGCTGAATACTCACTGCTATTGGTTCAAATATTTATTTCATATTACTGACTGATTCAACAAGGAACTTTGTCGCCGAGCCGAATCTTATACAAGCGGAGACGAGGGTTCACGGTGCCTACAATATTGTATATTGATTGGCCCAATTGTGTTCGCCTGATCAGATTTCCATACCCAGCTGCCACTAGTAATTTCCGTCAAATCTCTCGTTAATATGTTCTTAGTGGAACTGCCATTTCCGATTAGGTGCGCGTGGATTATTCCTTAGTGGGTCAACCCGATTGAGGCAAAATTTCCGTGCCTACGTGTTGCGCATGGAAAATAATTTCAGCGATTCAGAGGGCCCTGCCAAGATGCACTACGCAAACTAGCCATTCTATTCGTTTCATTTTTAAACCAATCGCGTCACTGGTAGACCACGTGACTTTTCGTATCACGTCATCTATCAGTGACGCGATTGGTTTTAAAACGAAACGAATAGAAACGCTAGTTAGCGTAGTGCATCTTGGCAGGGCCCTCAGGTAATCTTTGGTCAAAGATATTGCATGTGTTTAAATAATAAATAAAATAAAATCCCTTTTATTTTTGCGAAGCTTACAATGAAAGGTTAGTTAGTATGATCTTAATTACACACATACAAAAATTCTTGGGATACTCAGTACCTATCCCTAGACAAATTTGATGTTTTGACTCAGTAGTAGTATGCCTATATTGAAATATTCAAAACTGTCTAGGGACAAAAAACATCCCTAGGCACTTTTGATGTGTGTATTATTAGGCCTCCTCCACGCGTGTTGTTTGCGTGTGTTTAGTCTAATTTAAATTACTCGTACTTTCTTTAGCTTAAGCTTCAAGCCCTTTTTAAGGGTCCTACTCTATACCTATAAAATAAAAGTTTTAAAAACCAAAAAACCTCCTTCAAAAACTTGTTGTTTTTTAAAACATTTATTTTATTTTACACTTTTGAGTGATCATAATAAGCTTATGTGGTCCCACTTCTTAGTTGATATATGAAACTTTAAGACATTTCAAGCTCGTCGCAAGCAACGCCGCGGGAAATCATAGTCATTTTTAAACAATTATTGTCTTCGTTGTAGTCGCTCAACGATCTTAATCGAGATATCTTATCGCCACCATTGAAATCGGTACCTACCGTTGAGGAGTTCCGGTGGCCATCTGTGGTCTTCATCATCAGTTCCGCTTCAGCAAATGATACTTTCTGAATGCAAATGCTGGAGTAGTCACTAAAAGTACTAAAATCGCTATACGTTTGCCTACAATATTTGAGGAGTTCCCTAAAGTCCTCACTGATCCCCTCATCAGATCCAGGTTTCCTTATCATGGTACTACTCTTAAAAATCTCCTTTCCTACGAAAAAATAATTATCAAAATCGGTTCATAAACGACAAAGTTATCTGCGAACAAACATTAAAAAAAAACGATCGAAGTGAAAAACTCATCCTTTTTTGAAGTCGTTTAAAAAGGAGCTCAAACGAGACCACAATTAAATGTACATGCGATTTTATTCGCAACCACCATTTTAATAAAATGGAAAATGAAGTGGTGATAGTATAGTTTAAATGATGAAGGATTTTAATGAGTTCGAAATATATCAGATCATTCCGGCTTTTATTCGCGAGTTTTAGCCGTTTGCCAATATATTTAACATTGTGATAATTTACATAAGAACCACATGTTTTGGTATCGTCGCCTAAACTAATACCGCGGTTAACCGTTAACCTCTTGTATATGTTAAAGAAGCATTTTGAATATAATTATTTGTATAATATCACTATCACGTTTGGTTTTGTTTACGTAGTTAGTAAATTCTACTGACGGCGACTTTAGCTTTACTTACGAATGTAGCTATGTATAGACCTACCGATATAGCAGCCAGTGTGTTACTGCTCGAACTACCAGCAAAAGTGAAGTTGTTAGTCATGCCGTGTGTCCATTATATGCTATCAGCGTTAATTACGGCTGCACCTTGTGTCGTACGTTTTTAAATGATGAAGAGCTGGCGAAGTGCGACTCAGATAAATGCACTGGGTATTGATTCTCTCGAAAGCAAAGGTGAGCGAATGCAGGAATGAAGTCCAAGTGGTGAGTTTAAGTAGTCCCGTCAGAGCGAGCAAAACACATATTAGCGCGTGCATTCTCAAATAGGCAGCCTTATACGTTCGAGAAGCCATGCTGCTAAATTGAATACACGCGCTGAAATGTGTTTTGTTCGCTTTGACGGGACTACTTAAACTCGCCGCTTGGACATCACTCCTGCGTTCGCTCACCTTTGCTTTTGAAAGAATCACTACCCTGACGTGTGTCTCCATAACCACTCGTTATACCAGCAGACTGTTTTACCTAGAAATACTTACACCCGTATTCACAAACGTCACTATGAGGTCTCACAGTGCTCACGAACGCACAGGGTGGTTCAAATCGTCTTATTAACAAAAGGTCGGTCAAAAAGGACCAATCACAAAACTGTACTGAACGCAGTGCGTTTACTCAGTGAAGTTTACCTTGCCACAGCTTTTATTGCAATGCTTAGATATTTTTGCGTTTGCAACATCGTTTAGTTTCTGAAACACACTGTGTTTATTTGCAAATAATAAAAAAAGGTTATCAAAAAAATTACAAATTACAAATACATTATTTATTAGGCTTTAGTTGTGAGCTTTTTAATGACATCCCACAATTGGTTATTTTTTTGGTCAAATGGATTAGTTAACAAATGGTCTTAGCGTTCTATGTTGGGTACAAAAGTTTAGAAAACCTAGAAATTCTAAAATTCATACAGCTTTATTCTTATCATAATTGTAAAGACGCCATATTCAGACATTTTCATGTACCTATTTACCATGATAAATAGCTTATTCCCGGTATAGGCAAATATTTGTGTGATGAGCGCGAGTATTTGTTTCTGAGTCATGGATTTTTTCTATGTATTTAAGTATTTATTTCTCTGCATTTTTTTTTTATTTCGTTGTCTAGTACTCATATTATAAGCTTAGAACTTAGTTTGGGACTAGGTCAATTGGTGTGACATTGTCTCCTGTTTTTTTCGTGCACCTTGCGTCACCGAATTTCATAAAATGATGTATCTTGCGTTACTTCGCCAGTCAAACACGACACCGTCCCGTTTCCACCTGGTTTGAGCCTGAAACCGACACGCTTCGCGGGTGGAGTAATGTGACCCCCGGCACGTGTACGATTTATCAAACTACACGTACATATAATACAGAAAAAAAAAGCATATTTTGGTAACTTTATCTTGGCAGTCCTAGGTTGGAGTCCAACCAAAATTTAGGGGTCCTACCCCCATCAGGGCCATGGCCATACCCATGGGGAAATTTGAAAAGACGAGTGAATTGTCATTCTACATGTAATTTTTTGCCTTGAATCGAATGAATTAATAAAATTACGGTTCAAAAGATGTAGCTCTTTAAAGTTAGGACGGATAGCGTAGGCATATTCGGGTCCCATTAGGCTCCCCCGTCGGATAACAAACCATAAAAATAGAGAAAACGGTAGAGCAAAAAATAAATGCTCGTTATTATTATGATAACAAAGGCTCATTATGTTATCTACTAATTATAGGAGCTACAAGTCAAGAAGAAGCAACACCGTATTTTTATTTACGTATTTGTACTATCTTTTGCCGACTTTATCGATTGTATTTAGGGTCCCGTACCTCGAAAGGAAAAAGGAACACTTCGTAGGACTTCGTCGCTATTTCGTCTTTCAAAACCCTTTTTCTCAGAACGCGTATCAAGATGAAAATAATATCTAATACTCAAAGTCTGCAATCTCTTGAATCTTTGAGTCTTCTTTAAAGATTATGCTAGGTAAATTTAGTTCTAAATTCGGATACGAGGGCGCTGTTCCAATCGTCATTATTTTTTTCTCGATGACTATAAGTTTACGGTACTTACTCGCTTCGCTAGCCAGCAGTTCGGACACTATGACGTCACGTAATTGATCGAGCGTCCGCGAACTTTGCAGACGTGCAGTGTGATGGCTCTTCGCCCTTCGTGTTTGTAATTAAAACAATGATTTATTTTGTAAATACTAGTTTTTCTAACTTCCTTATTAATAAATTGACGTATCATTTCCCATGACTTTTCGCACGTAATCAAACTACTTTAATTCCGCTCGCATGATTTTAAAAAACTAGCCAAGAAGTACTTGGTTCCCAACTCCAGGCATGATAAAGTTTCCACGGGAAGGTTAGGGTTAACATAACTTATTGTGGGAATTCCCAGATAAACTCAGTGTGGGAATTGCTACAAAATAATTTAGAAATTTGGTTTAACCTAAAAATTCCATTCTATACTTACTTAACACTATTTTAATACATCATCGCTTACTTATCATTTTTCTTTGTTTGCTTAATATGAAATATTGTTATTTGAAATATGTATAAGTCCCTTGTTGACTACGGTACCCTAAAAATCTGTTGCTAACCATAATCACGAATCGAATATAGCAGATATCGGAAACAGAGATAGAAAGAATAACTGGTTACAGCAGGACACAATTAATGTGGCGTGCGTCAAAGCTCTTATGCTGTTGATCATTGAGTCTATTATTGCCTAATCCGCGCGTCATATTAATTGTGTCTTGCTATTCTTGCTATCTCTGTTTTACCATGAACAAAGATGTTACGATAATATGAGGAGCGAGTTGAATTTGCCGTTCATAATAACGTTAGGGGCTTAACACGCTGCGAACCGTTGTATAATGCGTTCTACACGTAAATAATAACATACGTGATGTTGTGGCTTCCGGCAATATTGGCTTTATACCAGTTCGTGCATTAGGTAAAGGGCCATCACAGACCGACGTGTCGACGGCAGGCGTGTGAAACAGCCGGCAGAGTCGTAAATAAACTGAACTCAGGCTATTCGCAAAGCCTTTTATGCGACGCCTTCTACACTTGGGAGCAAAGAAATCGAGCCACATAGTACTGAATTTCCATAGAAAGTGGCGCAATTTCTTTGCTCCCAAGTATGTAATAATATGATGTATATATGACACAGTCGGGAGATTTCAAATTCGATTTTCAAAAGCGTATTTGAAAAGAAAAGATTAAGGAGACATCGGTCTGTTTCACTAGCCAAGTTACAGGTAAACGATAAACAATAAGTGGCAAGAAGGGAAACAAACGCGTCCGCACCCTACAGATGTAAGAGCTGACTGATTACCTGCTCCATTGTGCGGCTTTAGCGCATTCTCATTAGCCAATCACGTGCAACTGCACTTTTCCAGGCATTAGTGTCTGAACATTGATAACGTTGGCAGTAACAATGCTGTTATTACAATTCAATTATACACAAAAAAATAAGTTTAGCATTCTTTCACTGTGCTGTCCACATTTCAGTATTCAGAAACTTCATGGTTGTGCAATGCGTCCGGATTGACGTCCAACATACAAATCGCGAAAAAAAAGCAGCTGTTTCATACATTTCGGCTGTTTAGCTCTCAAAGTTTGTATAGAACAGCTGTTTTTTTTTTCACGATTTGGATGTTGGTCCCATAATAAAAGTTGATGAGTATGACCTACAGAGTTAGTCCCTGAAGTTTTTCGGACCTTCTGCCGAACACCCTGTATAATGGATTGAATTAGCTTGTACCTACAAACGGAGCTTAATCTTGTTAATCAAACTCAGTCCTAATTGGACTCTGCTTAAAGTCCTTCCTTCTAACGAGAAAATTTCGGTCCCCTATCGATCGGATAGTGGCCAATGTGGCCATGGCTGGCAGGAGGATAAACACGTTCAAGACTGGAGTTGCTAATCTCCTTACGAAATGGATTCTGTATCACTGAATCTCTTTGATACGTTTGAAGTGATTCTAACTTCTTTGTGTTAGTCATAGGCTTTGTGAAGGCTTTGAAATCTAATACTCCAACTGCATTGCATGCGTACAATTTATTAATTAATGCTATATTAAAGAAAATGGATGAAAATAAACATGTAAATTATTAAATTAAAATTGAGTCTGTTTAAATTATTAAATTGAATTAGTGTAATGAACAAAATTTTAAATGCAAATATTGAGGTATATAGTCATCTGCACCTTTAAGAGTTTGCCGTAGCTATTAACTACCTATTAATTCTAGCCCTCATAAACGCACAATAGCTAAAACATGCTTAAAATATGCTTTGTCCTTATCTGTCATTGTGACATTTGCATCTGACAGAAAGTGACGAAATATACTTTAACTAAAATAGGTTTATAGTGCGTTTATGAATTAGAGGGTAACTCTCACGTCGATGCGGCTAGTATAATCATACTAATTGTCAAGGCAACGTTTGAAGCTAGCGGTCCCGGGTTCGACACGAGGGGAAAATATTTGTGTGATGAACATTAATGTTTTCTATGTATTTAACCTATGTATATCGTCTTATACCCAACGTACACGCCAAAGCGTGTACGGTTCGGCCTAGTTCTAAACTAAGCCAAATTACAGTTTGCGCTAAAATGCACTAAAACGTAAATATGGAAGAAAAATAGAAAAAGTAGCAATTTTCAACGCTTTTAGATCTTCGTCCCTAGGGGTCGTGGAAAAATCTATGAACCCAAAAGTTTTAGCAAATTTTGTACTCTACAATATTGCCGAACCATCATTAGCACTATCTAGAATGATCTTCAACTACAAAAAGTGTGAGTTTTTGCCAGATAGCGGGGACAGACTGAAATAGAGCTGGAGGGACGAAAAATTTGGGTTACTATGACTATATTGTCTTTTACAACATATTATAAACCCATAACAATCGGATCTTTTTTAGGGTACCGGAACAATGATTAACAAAATGTAGGACGAAAATTTTTGTATGGGCTGCAACTTTTCCGGTATAGCATACTTCCGGTTCAAATTTCGGAATGGTGACAGGCAGATCCGTATTCTGCAGGGTCAAAACCCTCGGAATACGTTGTCACCTCAACTGTTACATGATTTGCCGCTTGCATTCAAATTCTCCAAAAATGGTCCTAGACTAAGATGGTAGTGAGCCTTGTTTGTTTTAAGCTTTCGTGACGTTCACACATAAAGACTGTTATAAATCTAAAAGACTGACTGCTCGTGACCACAACCCTTGCAACACGATCGAAACGTCGAGGTATATACAGGGTGGAAAAAACGAACGCCACATGGATGGCAACTACCTTAAATATTGGATATAGCAAATTCTACGCAAAGGAGACTTACTTTTATTTTGGAAAAAAAACCTGCGTTTATGGATTTTGAAATTTTTTCTGCCTTAACCGTGGAATCCAATATGACAAAAGAATTGAGTCTTATATGATACAGATCGAAAGGGTTATTGATAGTGATAATTTATATCTATTACACATACACCTTTAAACCATTATTGTTTTATCATTATCATATCCGACCGGTTAAGGCAGAATTTAAAAAAATAAGTCTCCTTTGCGTACAATTTGCTATTTCCAATATGTCAGGTGCTTGCCGTCGATGTGGCGTTCGTTTTTTCCATCCTGTATAATGTTTTTGCGCGATTAGGTCCCGTTTTAGATTTGGTAAGTAGTGTTTATACGGGCTTAATTCCCGCAATGGGCAAATGTTTGTGTGATGTGCGTGAGTATTTTCCCCGAGTCTTGGATGTTATCAAAACTATGTATTTCTCTGTATAAGTATGTTTATCGTTGCCTAATAGCCATAGTACAAGCCTTGGGCTAAGTTTAGGACTTGGTCAATTTGTGTGAGGTTGTTCTGTGATATATATTTTATTATGTTTATTACCTGTCGATGGATATGCAGACGAGCACGTTGGACGACAGGTAGAGTCCAAAAGCGCGCAGCACTAGCAGTAGCTTGCAGCAGAGGTTCCCGGCCAGCCAAGCGTTCGTAAACTTCCAGCCGATCTGAAAATAACCACTGAATGAATCTTGAAGCGTTGCAGTGTTATATATGACCATAAAAGGAAAATGAGCAGGCGGGGCACCTGACGGTAAGCAGTCAACGTCGCCCATAAACATCAATAATGCCAGGAGCACAGCCATAATTTGCTACCTTTCGGTGAATACTTTTTTTAAGTCGCGTTTAAAAGAAGACATGTCATAGTGCTGAAGAAACATCGTGAAAGGGAGGTCATTCCATAGGTTCAAAGTACGAGGAAGAAAAAGACCTCTGGAAACGGCCTGATCTAGAAAAAATTGCGACTTATACCAGCTCTATTAGTAGTTTAATTATGTAACTATTTATTTACTTTTTAATTGGAAATATACCTACATCATGTATACAGCTTTATAACGATTAATTTAAGAAGTATTTCTTATGATTTTTGTCGTGTGATTTATTTTTAGGTTTATCAAAATAACTGGTTTTCGAGTAAATGATTTTCGTACAAGTAAGAGCGCCTCATTTTTCACCATCTCTATTTCACCATCCCGATAATAACAGGTGACAGGTGACATTTCAGTGTACATGGCGCAGCTTATATGAAACCCAGTCATGTATCAGCGTGTTAACTTTGCAATGTATACCGAATTATCACCTGTCACGTGTCATTGTCAAGATGGTGAAATAGGGGGCAGGCGAAGGAGTTAAAATTATAATTAATTACAATACTCTGATGTATAGGTAGGTACAATAATTTTGTATTATAGTGCCATCATCCCTAGGGATACTACTACTATTAAAAAACAAACACTTGAGACAAAAATAACGTTAACATGTAGGTAACTAGATAACTAAAATAGACCAGTGACTGGAAAACACGAAATAGCCAAAACAGTGTACTAGCTCAGCGTAATGCTGTGGTGACACGGAGCGCTAGCGCAAATTTTAAGCTAGATAGAAATTACACCGACACCAGCAGATTTAGATTCAGATTCAGATATTTATTCATAAAATTTAGTATTTTACTTGTCATTTCAATTTGTTAACATCCTTAAAATAGGTAAGTAGGTACATTAATTAATTAATAATAATAATTTAGGTAAGTAAGTATATCAAGAACATCATCTGATACATTCCCACGCGAGTTCAACTCGCACTTGGCCGGTTTTTATGTAACTCAGGTGACTGTATGTCACGCGTAATAGCTGAATATAAATATAAACATAACTGCGCGCGCACTGTCTTATTTGAGTGTTTTTGTAAAGGTCGAGACAAGAAAATTACATTATTTTTATGCTCTGTTAGATTTTCGGTTGACGTTTTAAGTAAGCTTTATGAATTGGAGATATCTTAACGAGAAGATAATTTGGATTTAATGCGTGATGTGTTCTGATACAAATAAAAAGTAAATTGTTTTCGACACGCGTAAATATTAATTAAATTAACCATGATAGTGTCACTGTTTCATCTTTCTGAAAATCTTTGCAGTCGCTAGACTCGGTGTGTAGTGGATTTGTGATTGGCAATTAAAATATAATGCATAATTACTTATTGTTTTATTATTTTCCATTCCACTATTACTCAGCTGTTTTAGACGCGCTCTAGGCAAGATTAATATAAACAGTGGAACTTCTTTAAAAGTATTAACAGGTTTACAAAGAGAACCTTTATATTTGTTTAGTTTCGTTTTATGTTAAATACATTATTTAGACTGTTTTATTCCACTCTTAAATAAAAGATGCCCTTTAAACATCTCCCAATTATTTTGCCTTCGACCTTTTATACAAGATTTAATTAAGTAATCTTTTTGTTTTACCTCCCTACGGTAAGTAAAAAGCTCATACCAACAAAACAAAATCACAAAATGGCGTAGGTAATGTTTCTCTATATGTATGTTCGTAGCAATGTTACCGCAACTTAATACATTTCAATAATATATATAAAATACATAATATTGTGAAACATAATTTAGAAATTTTATGCGAACAAGCGCCAAGTGCAAGTCGGGTCTCAGATAATGTGGGGTTCCATAATAAATGCATGCAAACAAATTGAAAATAAATTGATATTTCATAGGTTATTCAATTATTTTTTGTATATTCTATCATTTCATACTTTTCATTAGTATGTAATTGGCAGTGATCGGGGAAAACGATGCAAAACTTTAACAAAACTTAACAAAACTTACATTACAGCCATGAAACTATTAATATCCTTATACCAAATCCGAGACTCTGATATAGAGTTAAATTGAACACTAATCTATGTTTCACAATATTATGTATTTTATATATTCTTATTTTTCAACAATATTCTTATTTTTCTTGGTTGCAAGTTCTCCTTTATGGTCAGCTTTACAAGTTTTGTTAAAGTTTTGCACCGTTTTCCCCGATCACTGGTAATTGGTCTATTAAAAAAGCAATAGCAATTTTAAAAAACATTTTTAATTTTTTTTTATGGACTAATGATTCGCCGACAATTATTACAAACGTATCGTTTCGCAGAATTTTAATTTCGTAGAAAGCTAATTTTTGCTGAAACCTTATTATTTTTCAGATTATTTTTGGTGGTCACAGGTCTAATACTTTTAATCGAATAAACAGCTCAGTGAAGCCCGTCTCCTATTCAGATCTTAGACCAAAACGCCTTATATATAATGTCTTATATCTAACCTTCGTCTGTCACTATCCGAACTTGATATTTAACGTTTTAAGATCTCTTTGTACTTTAACTAGCTATATATTACCGGGAATTCTGCCGATAAGGTTGCCGATATCTTATTGACGTTGTTCGTGGAAAGAACCCAGGGCCCCTATTCTACGCTTTTGATACCTGAAATTTTCATAGAAATCAGGTGAGCCGTTTTCGGAACCTACTTGAGATAAATTTTCAGATAGACAGGATATATAAAAATCTAAAAATGATTTTCATAATTTAATGTATAGATATAGTCATGATAGCGTAGCGATGAAGACGATTAGAAGATTTTTTATGACTTAGTAGAACATCACTATATAGGATGACGGCACCAATGATGGACACTTTTAGGTGACAGGCACCAGTAATAGACACTTTACTCTTAATTCAAATTCCATACGGTCCTAAATTAATTGTTGCAAACCAAATGAATAACCCTTATATTCTGTAAAATAAGAATCAAGTGTCCATTATTGGTGCCTTGTCCATGACTGGTTCTATCACTTTGCTATTTTTATGTATTTGCAGTTCACTCTTTTACTAATAACGGCTTTCGTCTAAATGTTACCTACAATGTTATAATGATTTATGAAAAAAATTTACTAATAATACTTACCCACCTTCAACTTAATACCTTAATTAGAAGTATGCAGTTAATACCTACAGGTTAAATTATCGACTATATCAGTGGTTTAGGTCAGGAATGTTCGTATCAAATTGTGTTAAGGTATATAAGGTCTTAAACAGGGAAATTCCAAAGCGAAACTGAACAGTATTCGCGATTTAGGCCGCGGTTGGATGTGAATTACACAAATAACCGTGTTCAATCAAATCAGTCGTTCAGTTGGAGAGATTTATCTTTCCATTCTAATTTCCAAAAACTACTTGTGTATTGTGCTTATTTGGTTGTCATTTCCTTGCATTATAGGTAAAATGTAAGTATTTGATGTCAAAACGGCACTAGTGATTCAAAGTTTTAATGTGTTAATATTCTATTCTTTAATACTAAACAAAAAAATTGTACAAGTAGCTCAAACTAGTGTCATAAATAAAAGTATAGCCCCTGAAACGCATACTAAATTTCATGAAAATCGTTGAAGCCGTTTCTGAGATTCAAGAATTGCTCGTTTAAAGGTGCCACACGAGCATTGCCTATTCGTTGCGTCGTCACCGCTGCGTTGTTCTACATATATATTAGAACGACATGCCACACGATGCGTTGAAACACTTGCGCGCTCTATGTTGAAATTACATCGTTGCGACGACGCACAGACCGGCAACGCTCGTGTGGCATCGCTCTTAATGTCTGATGCCCGTTGCCAATATCAGAATGGAGTTAAATTTGGTAACTATAGGTTAAACTTTGTTATTGATTTGAATAAATTGCATTAATTTGATTGAAACAAAATAAATGGTTCTGAATCTGTAAAGCTAACAAATTAGAAATTCAGCAACTTTGAATTTTTGTTAGAAAAAGTTAGAGTTTCGTTTCGAAAGTAAACGTAACGGCAAATGTTGGATGTTATCCGTGACTTCATCCTTGGAAATGACACACTGCTCCCTGAGGATAGTCTCACATTTTTTGTAATAATTGACCCACATCCATCGTCAGTACTTCTCATTTTGTTTTTAGGACAATTACCTAGTAGTTTAGCCGCGGTAATGATTAATTTACACAAATGCATTTAAATAAAGTCATTTTAAATTCACGATGACGCATCCTTTTGGTACTCGATATTCAGTGTTGACTACAGGTTTGTTCGTCAATTACCTATGGTTTTCGTTTTTAGGGTTCCGAAGTCAAACGAACCCTTATAGCTTCACCATACCCATTTGACTCCCTGTTCTCAGTCATTTCAGTTTTTCTCAGACACTATCAAAGTAACAAAACTGAAATTTTGTACTCATAGATATGTATACCACGCCCCAAGATCAATGATTGTTTAGGCTAGGTACCTCTCGTACAGTCACGAGATTAAATTTGGTACCCACCTTAGGTCCAAAGTCAATCTGATATTCGACAACAATAAGGTTGAGTTTCCTAAAAGTTACAAATGACTTGACATCTCTAATGACATTGACGACTTCAAGCATATTTTTGTTGAAATGGGTTCCAAATTAACGCTCGTGACCTAACCTACAGGTGAAGCAAGTTTACATTTGTTATTTTTACTTTACATCGTCACATGATATATTGTTGGATAGCTATTAACCATTGTGTATCGTCATGAATAGTCATGATGGATATATTTAACTCTAAAAGTTCCATTTTCACTAGAGATGTACGTGTCCCCACCCCCATAACCAAAACTACAAAAAAATATTCAAAATCTGGAAAATATCCTGAATAATATCACATTTAACGATTTAAAAGAAATCTATCATAACTAACGGTGTCGGAACCCTACACTGAGCAAGGTTATTTGTTAATTTATTTATTTCAAATTGTTTTGTCATGTACATTCAAATAATGGTGTTACAATGTATAAGGTCAGTTCATGACGAATAACTTAAATCTAATAAATAAGTAAAGGTAGGTGAGTAGTCTAATAAAAGGTCCGAGCTAATTTTAAATTTAAATTTAAACATTTCACAGTAAATACGATCAGTATGAGAAAGAATGTCAATGAACTTAAATATAAATGTACATTAATAATTAGTAATATTGTAAAGAACTGTATAAAATTTATTTATAATTGGACTTGTCACTGGTAGATTTGATACAAAATTTGGTTTCATAATTTTAAAAACGGCACAATGAAAAATATTAAAGAAATTATTAATAATCATAATTAAGTAATTATTATCGAGGTTCGACATGCATTATTCTATTCAGTACCATTAGGGGTGCGCAAGTAGAAAGTTGGAGTATTTGTCAAAGGTGCTGTGTAACAGGAGTTGTTTGTCTGCACTAATTGATTTTTGTTATCTAAACCTGCCGTGACATAACACACCTAACCAGAAACCTCTAGCTTAACCCTTGCTGGTATAACCAAACACGAAGTGTTATTAACTCGTCTACTGTTATTTGTTATTAAACTCCGTCGTAACGGATTTATATTGACGTCGTATATCGTATGTAACTAGAACACCAGAATAAATTAAGCGAAGCCTAATTGAAAATTCATGTAGGTACGTATTTGAAGTAAGGTTTAATAAGATAACTTGAACTGAAGTGACAGCTAAGTACCCACACAGATCTCGCACACATACACACTCACATGTATTCCTCAGCTTATTCGTTCCATCTGTGGTTTTGTGTAATGTGACATACTATAAACATTTTGCCTTTGACTTTGACTTTGAAATACTGAGAGTAATCTAAGTAACAAAGTTTCTTCGGTCACATAAGTGTTTCCTATACTAAGTGTAACTAGGAAACTTATCTACGTCTAATTCTCTACGAAGAAGCCCGTAACTTTTTGATCCCCGGCCGAAAACGAGGGCTTGTACAAGATTGTGATAGGAGCACTCGTAGGTACATCATTGTACTAAATAGTCCGTTATATAATGGAAAAAGTGTTACATTACAAATCGGCATGGGTGATATTACAAGCTTATTGTAATAAATAAATAAGTCAACAAGCCAAGCTGAGTACCTACAAATGGTAGGCAATTATAGCTCCTTGATATGGAGGAGTAGGGGTAAAATTAGGTATACCAGTTCGTTCCAAACTGTAGCGTCGAGATCTTGAAAAGCAGTGATGAGGCAGGCAACAATTAATCTTAAAAAAAACTTTGCAAAGTTTTAGAAGACGCTAATTAGATAAAGTTTCTTTCAGTTTATTAATATAGGATTTATTATGAACAAGTGATCTATTTTTTTAACCAAATTTTATCTATTTAATTCTAGGACACCTCGGTATTAGTAGGGTAGTATAATTTCTTCTTTGAATCGCTTATATTTTACAAACAAAACGTACTCAGGTGTTTCAGTATCCAGGCAGCCCCATCAACAACACAAATGCGTTTTATATTGCACCTCTCAAGGTCGATTCCAAACGTCTACCCTCAGTCGACGCGTGTGAAAGGTCTGGCATTTAACACGACGCTGTTTATTTGGTGATTAAGGTAAGCTTTTATTGTTTCCATTTTCTTCACGGTTAAACCCTAGAGCGTTTTTGTACTGTGTCCGCTCTGAAACGGAGAAAGAGGGTCCGGAAATTTTAGATGGTGATGACTTCCGTATCCAAACGCCGATATGGCCATAGTAGATACTATTTTATTATGGCCGATTGCGCACTAAATCAGAGATTCGCCCTGTTACCTGCGTCTAACGTTTACGGATCAAAACAACATAAAAGGTGCATATTGACTCTCATAATATTTTTTACTCATACAGTGTTTTAAGTCATAATCATCGGAATTCATAACGTGTTTATTTCAGTAACTGTTACTTTTTCAGGATTTTCTGACTTTTGACGTCAACCGCACACAGCCGCTGCAATCAGGGCTGTTGAAATTCTAACTTACTGCACAGAAATTGACGATGTCACTCAATTTCTTAGCTTTCCAAGTTAATAGCTTACTGCCTCTCTCAGGCTCTGTTAATAAATCATTAAAATGGTTTAGATTAAGTTTTTCTTAGACTAACCAAGTTAATGAGCGTCTTTGATTGTGGTAAGCAGTTAATATCCGGACAGTAACCACTATAACGGTAATTAAAAAATATATATACGGTGTTGCTCGGATCTTCTCGAAAGCCTCGTGGCGTCGAAGTCTAACAATTACCGATAGGTACTTTACTCTACGATAGAGCAAAAGCGAAAGGTTATATTTGTATAGCTTTTTTTTGTAGAGATGTTTATGTTTCCGGATCTAGAATCTAATTGGTTTACTCTGCTTTATCTTGGCCCCGCCTTGATGGGCTTTAATTGATTTCTATTTTTATCGTTATCTATGATTTTGCTCTCGTTATTTTTTGATGACATATTAACGCAAAATATAGCTAACTAGAGGGCGCCCGCGACTTCGTACGCGTAGAATTAGTTTCCCGCTACTCCCCAATTTCTTCCCGTTGGGGGTGGATTTTCGGAAAACCCTTTCTTAGTGCTCACTTACATCATGAAAGGAACCCCTGTACCAAATTTCAAGTTTCTAGGTACAGTAGTTTCGGCTGTGCGTTGATATATAAGTCAGTCAGGTTTGCCTTACATATATATATATATATATATATATATATATATATATAGATTTTATGTTTACAAAGCCGTAATGTAACACAAAGCTACGTACTTCTAGTTCTAGGTAGTAAGATAATTGTTTTATGTATAAAGAAAATTGTAAAAAATACAAATTGGTGCTTATAAAACAGGCATATGAGAGTTTAAGGACCTTATTATATTTTATGAATGTATGTATGTAAACTTTTTATTGCACAAAAATATAAATATTAGATACAATATTAATAATAAACTAATGTACAAAAGCGAACTTATCAATTAATGGGATCTCTTCCACCTAACCCTGAAGTAGATCCTTCACTGAGTAAACGCACTGCGTTCAATACAGCTTTGTGATTGGTCCTTTTTGACCGACCTTTTGTTTATGAGACGATTTGAACCACCCTGTGCGTTCGTGAGCAATGTGACACCCGTATTCACAAACGTCACTATGAGGTCTCACAGTGCTCACGAACGTACAGGGTGCGTTTACTCAGTGAAGGATCCTTTTAGTATTGTTTGTGAATACGGCTGTGAGACCTCATAGTGGCGTTTGTGAATACGGGTGTAGTGTAAGTCAATAAAGTGCGGTTAGTTCAGGCAGTAACTTCATCTAACCAGCCATTGTTCTCGGGTACGCATCGATAATTACTTTGTTTCAGGCTCCACGTGCCAGGGATACCCACCTAATGTTATTGTTTTGCGAAAGTGTGGGTTTGTTTGGACGGAATCCATTGAGACTCGTTTCTTGTAGCAAACATCTTTCTCCCCAGTTCTCACATTTCTTTATATTTCTCTATGCATATTACGTATACTTCGTCGAGTTGCGACCTCTGCTTCTTGAATATGAGTTTTTATTTAGAGAATTTATTTTCAAATATAGAACGGATGTTTACGTATTATACGATATACTATAAAAACATGATAATGTACATGATAATGCACTTATAAGTTCTGTTTCTGTATTTTAAATTGTTATTAGGTACTTAAGTTCTAAGACTCATAATTAAGTTTTACAAAAAAAAAATAAGTTGTTTTTATCGTAAAATGAGCTGGAAAGGAGATAATATTGTCAAAAAACTGCTTTTAGGCGCCATCGTTCCAATATGGCGGCGCGAGCGGCAAAAATACGAGGTGGCAAAGTCGAAATTCGGAAAGAGCAAATCAAAATCTATAAAATTACCAACTTTCAAAACTCCCGGAAACCATTCCAGGTAGCCATATGCTAAAATAAACAAAATATAGCTATTTCCCGTGACCCCGTCCGCACAGAAGTCTTCTATCTATATAAAATGTACCCTGAGTGTATCCTCGCGGTTCAAGCTATCTCCATACCAAATTACCTAATTAAAATTTGTTCAGCGGTTTAGTTGTGAAAGCGTAGCAAACGAACAAACCAAGTTACTTACGCATATCTGTAATATGAGTATGGATTTAGTTACTCTCCAACACCGTGCATAACTCTTGACTTGAGTAGGTACCCTTGAGCTTGGGAAGTATGTGCCGGTGAGTAAATTCGTTTCATTTTCGCCATCGCTAACAAGCGTTATTGCAAAATTGGAATGTTTTTAACGAGGCTGCTAATTAATATCTGTGATTTCCCGGAAACTGCTCTAGCGATTTTGATGAAAATAACGAAAAATGTGTGTTTTAGGGCCATGGATCGATCCTAGTTGTCATCTTCGGGTAAACTCTGTTTTAACCCGGGTGACGCTCGGTATTATTTTTATCACGGAATAGAAAAAACAGTGGAAGTGGCATGAGCTTCGCTTAGTATCAGACCTGAGGGCTTATTGTCTAACGCACTCGCAATCGCAACCCGCGTCAAAGCGGAGCAATTGTTTTCATTTTGTATGCAGACAAGCCTTCGATGTTCAAAAAGAAAACGATCGTGATTGCGAGTGCGTTAGACAATAAGCCCTAGTTGTCGCCAATACTCAAACTAACATAAAAACAACACGCCAACATTGAAAATGTTTTAGGGGCGGCTATCGTTTTTACACTCCAAAATAGCACAATAAGGCATGCTTCTGGATTTATTTCCTATTTTAGTAATATCGAAATATTTAATTATCGAAATAAGCGATCGCGGCAAAAGTATGGTAGGTTATGCGGAAATCCGCATAACTATGCCACACGTTACACGCCCACTTGACACTTCTACTGTTTTTTCTGAACTGTGATTTTTATCGATCTCACGGTTTATATCAGGATTCTAATCTTTATGCGATTTTGCACGTTCCTAACATGTATCAAAACCGCGTACCTATAGGTTACTTTAAATTAAAATTTAACAAATATGGTACGAGGCAAACGTCAAATTTCAACATAATTGAACCGCGGCTTGCTGCGGTCTTATATTGGGAACGGGATATCTTTTGTAATATAAGATCCTACCGGCAAGTCGCATAAACTCTAAATAGGTACTGAAATTAAGCCAAATTTCAAACAATAAAAGGGACCGAGCTACATGAACGCTAAGCTAAACCCAACCTTGTGAGCGGTTTTAACAATAATATAATACGTATTTTAAAAAGGACGGATAAACGCGAATTATAATTTCCAATTTCGATTCGCGGAAAATGAATACTCGTGGCTGTGGTTTTAGCAGATCTTTCTGAAAATTAATCTGATGTAGCAGCTGGTAAAATAAATCAGGCTTGGTACAAAATCGTTCCTATATCACTGTTCGTCTCTATTTGTATGTCGTTAAGGTCCAAAAGTTGTAAAGTACTTTCATGATCGACTAAACATCTTCGGATTTAACCGTCGTCACGGCTGTGCGCTATTATTACTTGAAGAGGCATGTATTAACAAGTTATGCAAATATTTAGAAGTTAATAAAGAGGAGGAGGGTTAAAGATGAATTCTGTTACGTAAGTATTTGTACTTATTAAATGTGACGAAGTTTGCTCAAAAACTCAATAGGATTTCACATTTTAATAACGTTCACGTTTTTTTATAAATATGGCAGTTAAAAGAATAATAGGTACAGTCACCAGCAATAATATATTATCCAACATTGCGCTTAAAAATATCTGACAAGCTGTTATACATCTAGCAATGAAGACGTGTCAGATATTTTTGAGCCCAATGTTGTATGATATATTATTGCTGATGACAGTGGTGGTCACATAATTAGGGACGCTTGCGTTTTTTCCATACAATTGCCTACTAATATGACTTTTCAAATTTGGCAACCACTCAAAAAGTTATTGGACAATTTTTCGCACTTATACTAACATTTTGTCTATTTAAAAATTAGTTAAAATGTACTTTTTTTTGGTTTCAATTGAACAGTGTTGTATATAAGACATAAATAAAGTGACACAAAATAGTTGATTTCCCCTTTTTCGTTGATTAGGTTACTTAATTTTCACCAATATATTACTTAAGAAGTTTCATTGTTAAGGCCTAACACCCGTGATTGCCGATTGTGATTAAATACCCAAACATTCAGAAACTCTGAACTAAAATAAAGCCTTCGTTTATCTTGGATTAGGTCTGAGTATTATTTACGGCCTTTTAGATACCGTATCGTTTGAATTCTAAGCCGTTGAATCTTCGTTTGGAACGAGTACAGTCTATGGATTAAAAAGGAGATAAAATAGATCATAATGACACGAGAGAGGTTATATGTAAATCGAGAAATTATGACTTCTCAGGCTTTAAAATTACTCATAATAGCCTTGTATAGACGGACTAAAGTGATGTATTTAATCCTTAGGGATTAATACAACACTTTACTCCCTAGGGACTACAGTACGTTTTCTTTTAAATTTACTTTGGAAACCCTTAAACAACCTATCACGGGGTTTGTGAATGGAGGATTATCGCTATTTTCAGTAATTATGTATGGACCATTTTTAGGCCGTGGAAATAACCTCAAAATGACAACTGTCCAAAATTATTAAAAATAACGCAATTTAATTTCGTGAAACACTATTAATGATAAAAAATATGAATCTTTTTAAATATATTAAGGATAATTTTATTTTATTAGGCATGGTCAAATATTTTTCAAGTTTTATCTGTTGGCTAAATATGCAAGCATTTAAAGTGTCAATTTACAAAAAACTAACAACCGCGAAACAAATTTGACAGAAACTTTTTATCTACTATTAGTCTACCGTTAAACACTCTATTTTCACTTTGATTGTAAGAAAATTAAATATAAAATTGAAAAATAGTCTCTTAAGACAGTTGAGACTTGTTTTTGGAATTCTCTTCACGAATTAATTAAAAGGTTCATACCGACACGAAATTTTCAAAGTTTGAGGTGGGACCTCATAAGTGGATGCCCAAAATAAATAAATAAAGAAGTAGAAAAGTACTTTAGTCGCGACCGACAAAAAGTTTTAGTATCCCGCCTATGCCTCAAAAAGTTACATACGGAGAATGAGAAGTGATAGACTTATACATTCATACACAGATAGTAGGTACCTACTTACTTACGTAATACTTTCTTATAAATAAATAAATAAATTAAACGAATATTATCTATACAAATTATATTTCAATACTTTGTAAAAAATATTTTTCCGCGTTAAATATTCATTGAAGCCTGTGTCAATTTTTAGCCGGCTAGACCTCCAAAGTTATCCGTGCAAAAAATCCCGAAGATTTTACGTAATGACGTAAATATTAGTTAATCAGGGGGTCCATCCAAAACCGAAACAAATGCCAAGTGGTCTATGTGACAAAAAAGTTTGGGGAACTCTGCGGGCCTATTACGGTCGTGTTTATCGATGTGGATAATCGTGTATAAAACATCTGTCACTTTCTGACCAGTATGTAAGTGCGAGAGTGACGGATGGACGGATAAAGGCGTCCATAATACGGGTCCTGCTGTGGAGGGTGTAATTACAAGCATAAAGGCCTCCAACTTTGGACATCGGATACGTATTTTGCGATCATGAAATTGCGAACATCTGAGCCGCGGCGAATATTAAAAGCCGCTTTTATGCGAGTTTAGCCGATTTCACCGTAACCCGAAAATCTTTTTAGGATTTGTTGCCCTGCACAACCAGCGTCAAAAGTAGCTGATCCCTTTTTTAGAGTTCCGTAGTCAACCCGTAAAGTTTCGCTATGTCCGTGTGTTCGTCTGTAGGTACGCGGTTTAATTTAGAAACTCTTGGTACTACTTTGATTATAGTTCCTATATATAATGTAATTTGGCAAAATTATAGGTTTAAATGTTGCCGACAAAGTTGTAAAGTAATACTTTTTTTTTCCGGGTTTTATGTCCCATACAAGTAAAGCAAAGGTAAAAATATTTTTCTTACATTATGACATCGAGTGAGGTATCATTAGATAGCTCCTAAACAATCATTATCTACGTGTTATTATCAATTTTTAGAGCTGGGGAACTCGAATAATTGTAATTTTATCAAGAGCCTAAAAACTACAAATAATAATAATCTGAAAAATATCTCAAATGAAAGCACATAATAACGAACTTACAAGGAAAACTATCACTACAAGTCTTGATTGGTTCCTGAGATATAGGTGGCTTAAGTATAAACCTACCAAAATTATCTAAGACAGCACCAAAACTATAGTTCATACGTCATGTTGTTTTTTGAGATAGTTTTTTGTTTAGTAGTGGCTTCGGAATCCTACGGCATTAACACATTTGACAACCTTGTCTGACGTGCCTACGTGACTATAAAGCCAAGACAAGATACAAGAGTTCGCATCTACTTTTGACACTGACTACACTTCCTACTATACTCTGATTATTCTAAGATGACAGCCGTATTTCGTAATTTCAATCACATACTCTACTCACAAGCGATGTGTTTAAAAAAAATAGGCGATTAATTATTTAAATTCCTGAACGGCGTCGCTAGGTTTTTGTCGATGTAGTATTTATGTACAGTTAAAGAAATAAGTTCAATAAATGTTTATATGAGCTGTCACAGGCATCATCTTAGAATAATCAGAGTATAGGTAGTCTGCAAGTCGTATGATAACCTAAAAGGCATAGCGTTCTCGAATAAACTAGAATGCAACAATGTCGCTCTCAGACTATACAAACGAAATTCGATACTTGACCAAGAGGAAAAAGGACCACACTTCCTTGTAAGACTCCAAGACAAATAACCTATGACTAAATTCGGTATCAACGTTCAACTTTCATGGCAAAGTACGGTTTGCAGAAAAACAAATACATCTCGTATTTAGAACCTTTATTTTTTATAAACAAAAAGAAAGACGCTAAAAATTTATTACAGGTTAAAATAAATTACTAAAATTTGTTCCATGGATTTTGCTGTCAACATTTGACGTCTGTTATAATATATCCATTTTAAATGACTAAATGACCTTTCCACACTGACTAATATTTATTTGGTGTGACATTTAAATTGACATTTGTTTCCTATTTGGCATATATTAATTTTCGAATGCTATATAGGTATTAAGGTTATACGACATTATTTATATAATAAACCTTTTTAAGTATAAGTACAGTATAAATATAGTTAACTGCAGCATAATTAAATTTAAAAATAACACTGAATATAAACGTCATTATATTCATTAAATATTCGAATGTATTTCCTTTTTTGCTATCCTTACTTATAACCACCATTGATTGTATGCCTTTGTTAGCATTAAAAGAGAAAAAATATTTTGTTGCGAACAAATTAAACCTTAAGTTACTTGTAAGTCAGTGGCCCCTCATTAAACATCCAAGGGTCGGGAATTGATTCCCCTCAGGGCGAGGGGCTCCTACCATATTGACTTGAATTAATCTCGAAGTGCTTTATTTGCACGAGATTGGAAGTCGATGAAAGTTTTTTGTTTAGATTACTATACTGCCTAGGGTTCCGAACCCAAAAGTTGCCAACGGGACCCTATTACTAAGCTTTCGCTGTCCGTCCGTCAGTTTGTTTGTCAGCGGGCTGTAATAAACCAATAGACAGTACACAAGACAGGATAACTTTCACAGAGTGTGTATTTCTATTGCCACAATATTAACAAAAAAAATTGAGGGGTCCCTGCACAAGAAATTTGAAATATTGTACGGTGATACGAAACCCTTCATGTGCGAGTCCGACTCGCACTTGGCATTTTTTTTCTATAATTGAGCTTATATTTGGAATACATATATCAACCCAACAACAATGAAATATTCTGGTGTCTTCGAGCTGCATGGCTAGCACAAGTTGCCCGCGACTGGTTTATCGCACGGATCTCCCTTTCTATCTAGTCAGTAACGATAGAGACGCACTTAGCGACAAGCGAGAAAATACAACTTGTGCTACCCGGGCTGATTTCATGGTGGAGTCGGAAGGTGGCAGCAGGATCTCCACCGTGCTTATCGTAGATCCAACCTAGTTGGGATTCGTTAGTTTACACTGGAGAAGCAGATGATGACTGTGTAATAAAAAAGTACAGTTGGCAACAAAAACCTGTATCTTTTTTCCGCCTAGTGCTGTAGTAAATGCCACATTGGTTTTGTTATTTTAGGAATTTTCATTGGTCACCATTTTCTTTGCGTGTTGTTGTTTGTTTTGTTGTACAGTTAATATAAAAATAAGGGTAATCTAACAATTGTGTTTGTTTATTTTTAGGTGGTATAGGAAAAAGATAGAGCTATTGTATTTTATTTAAACTATGAATATTATTTAAGTAGTTTGTATTTGTTTAATAGTGCGATTGTTTATGCGTAAAATTGGTAAACACCGGGTAACACGGTAAATTGAATTTAAAATGGAAGTGTCAAAAAGTTGGTTATTACAATGGATAAAATTGAAATGTTTTAGCTCTTAAGAAATATACAACTCATACATTTAGGCAGTAAATACCCAAAACAAATGAAAAATAAATAAATAAATTAGTGTATTTTGATTTCTACAATGATACAAATAAAGAAAAAGACTCGACACCTCTCACAAAATTAATCGTAAGCGCATCACTAGGGCTTGTCAATATTGGCATGCGGCGCTATTGGGGGGCCTTAAATGAAATGATGATGATGAACCTGTAAGTACATTTTCGTTACAAAATGGAAAATGTTTACATTTCCTTAATCACGTCCTTATAACTTCTTTCGAATTGTGTCTTCCGTGTTGGCCGGTTGTTTCTGTTTCTTTTTGGTCATAACTGACAGAGTTTTTTGGACAGATTTTTTTTTTCTTTATTTAGAATAAACAATTTTTACAAAACTCCACTCGAACATCTACGTCTATCACGTCTATGATATTTTAATGACAATCCGTCATACAAAGATAGCATATAAATCAGTTGGTTATAGATATTACCAGCGACCTGATTTTTTGTTATGATTTATTGATAGTCACAATTTTGATATTGCTGGAACCGTAAACTTTTCAGAATTTCTTTAATATAACGTGTAAACAAGGCTAGGCTAGGTTAGGTTCGATTTATAAAAATCCTTAAAAAGTTACAGTTTATTATAAAACGTTATGACTTGCGATAAATAGGACCTAAAACACATTATGACTAATAATGTTATGGCCGACGATATAATTAATTATTAATTATTTATTTTGTTTCCGAATAATTTTCATATAATATGTTGGTAACCAAGAGCCTTAAAAGTATGTTTGGTAATATTACAAACATATAAGCTAGACGTCCTGTTGTTCCAATGGAGCAGCAAGGGTCCATCTAGGCGCGCCACTACAGTCTGTAGTCTTCCTTACCTCCAGTGGAATAACCCCGCAAGTGACGCACACGTCGGCCACCGCGAGGTGCGTCATGAGCAGGTCGACGCGGGAGCGCCGCCGGCGCGCGCGCAGCGCCATCAGCACGGCGACGTTGCCGAGCGCGCCGGCGCCCAGCAGCGCGGCGTACGCGCCGACCACCGCCGCGCCGCCCCCCTCCACCGACAAACTGCTGCTCACTGTCGCGGCGTCGAAGTAATCCCAGAATTGATCGTCGATGGCACTTTGCGTTGAGTTTGTTTCATTCATGATTGGTTTTTATTTTAGTTAGGTACCTAGTATAATTAACATGGTTTTAGGTTTTTTTTTTCGGTTTATGTTAACACCTGTGTATATTTTAGAATTTCATCTTTGTTTATTACGTATGTATTTGTTCGTCAACTATACGGATGGATAAGTTTGTAAAATCGTTTTTGTGGTTATACGTTTTTACCATTTAATGTTTTTAATAAAAACTCCTTAAATTCTTAGTTTAAAACGCACATAAACAAAGCTAAAAGAAATGTTTGCTTTTATACTACACATCTTTGTCTTTTCACAAAATTATTATGGATTCTTAAAAACATGAAGAACCATTAAATTAAAAATGAATTGTTTTTAAGTTTAAACAAAATGTCAATTTAAGAAATGTTTTATTTCACTTACACACTATACACGTTTAAAAACAATACTTTGCGATCAAAATTTCTGCCTCGAAAACTCGATCCCGATCCCGAAGTTTTCCGCCATGGTGCTCGGTTCGTAGCAACGTGCGTGCTACGCGGAGTCGTAGCGCGGACTGGCTACGCCGCTTTGCCGTAGCTGTATCAACAAGTAGTGTTTAGTTGCAATGAGATGGTAAAATGTGTTTTGAAATACTTCATTTAGAAGCGAAGAGTTTTAACGTTAATTTAACAACTGTGTACCTCGCTATTTCATACTTCGTTACTTTATTTTATTTATTTGGTACTGCAATTACTGCAGAGGACCATTCTAATATTCTATAGTAATAGCTAATAGCCGTGGATCGTTGGCGTAAAATTGGGAGAGACCATGTCCAGGGGCTTAAACCTTATTGCTTTTGACGTGTAATCGTATTGTCAACGTTTATTTAAAGAAAATAAAAAAGAAAAATACTCTTATTCACTACACACACAAGACACAGAAAAAAAGTACCTAAAACAGAAAACAACAATAAACAAGTAGCGGGTGTGTCTTCGCAGCAGTGAATCGGATACTGGCTCATCATAATGCTGAGGTGTTAAACACCTGCAGCGCTGATTTTCAGCCAGCTCCGGGTGTGACATGACGGACGGTTCACTTTTTTGTATTTGTTAGTAAATACGCGGTAATAACTCATATTAAAAAAAAAACAACCCGCTATTACGGTTCAAAAGATACAGCTCTTTAAAGTGTAGACATATTAATAGGGTCCCGTTGGGCTCCCTTCGAGAACTGAACTATGAAACGAAGGTCCCTTATTCTCCATTCAACGTACTCGCAATAGTTCAAAATAATTGCAATTTCTTAAGCATTCGGACTTAACTTGAAAGCAGTCTCTATGATGGAGAAAGGTCTTGAAGATGTAAAATTTCTGCTTAAATAAGGAGTATGCAAGTTAATAACGAACTTAACTTACTTAAATAAATTGCGCTTCAGCTTCGTACTTTACATGTCGGATAGTAAGGCGAAACGTTTTCATTAACTCCTTAGTATTATACTCGTACCTACTAAACTAAAAACGGTGTACATTTTATTTAAAACTAGCTGTAACAAGTTACTCCGTCCACGTAGAAAAATAAAACTTAATTTATCTTACTCAAGGATAATGGAGCATTCTAAAAGTGAATCAATTTTTGAAATCGGTCCAGTAGTTTTTGAGTTTATTCGTTACAAACATACAAAAATACAAATCGTTCCTGTTTATAAAATTAGTGTAGATGTAATACCATGTTTAAGAACCTATAAGGAGCGTCCTCACTGAGAGCATTCGCGTGTAATGAGCATTCGGCGCGAACATCGAGTGGTGTTTAAGCTATAACGCTCGGCTCAACGTCCACACCACTCGAATATTCACGCGGATGCTCTCAGTGGGGACGCTCCTTCACGTAAATAAATTTATATAGCGATCTTATATTATGTAATGGTGCATCCACACTGGCTCTAAACTTCTCGGTAAGCCAATATTGCTTTTGAAATGTTATTGTATTTTTTTTAATTCGTCCGCCATTACACCAGGGCCTCTATTCCCGGTGCTAAAAACCATATCGTCTTTAATCTGTTATCGTATTATCAACGTTTTGATGGCTCAAACAACAAGCCTAAAACTTATTTTGGGACGAGGTCAACTTGTGTAAGATTATCCGCTGATGAAAATTCGGCTCTATTTTATGTGCCATGATTTTTTATAATAATTTTGTTACAGGTCAAAATTAGGGTGAGGACTTTTGGTGGCACACCGTTGTTCTAGAAACCATGGAACCACATGTCCTAGTTATTTTATACATACCATCTTGATTTTGACCTGTTACTCATATTTCAAAATTGATTTAGGCTGCATTTCACTAAACTTGGAATAAGACTTACTCCGGGATTAGTATATACAAACTGAATTTTGGTACGGAGGATACCTTCAATGTGAAAGCATTATAAATAAACAAATATTAGTAGGTATGGATAAACTGAACTAAAAATGTATTTAGTTTATTTTGAAATATGACAACATTGAACGCCAAATTCAAAGTAGTGTATTTTATAATCATTATGAAATAGCGACTCCATGGATTCAAGAACCATGGTATGCCGCCACCAAGATCAAAACCATATTCATAATGATCGCAAGTCATAATTTAAAACTACTTTTCAGGATTTTTATAAATCAAATCTAACCTAACCTAGCCTCATCTACTCTCTAAATCTAATACCTTTAAACGAACAATTCCTGTACATATATATAATCTGAATGTCGGAAACGACTCCAACGATTTTCATGAAATTTAGTATGCAGGGGGTTTCGGGAGCGATAAATCGATCTAGCTAGGTTTAATTTTTAGAAAACTTACCAAATCATCCAGGTACTATTTAAAAAATCTCGAGGGGTAACAGTTCCAGCGATATGAAAATTATAACTCACTATAATTATGTAAACAAAGACATTATGATCAATAAAAGTGATGGTAAACAACGGGCAACTTTGCTTTTTGGATATTTGAAATTTCACTTTCTTTCAGTTTAACTAGTTTTATTGGGAATATTGGCACCAACGCACTGTGTGGGTGCACCATTAAGCTTATATTATCGACATCTGAGCTTGTGGGAAGTATATATTACAATCCGAAGATAAATGTACCTACGATATGGGTACGATCAGCGCTGTACGAATATGACACTCATATTTTTCATCATTTCCTTATTCGACCAGTCGAGCAATGAAAGCGGGTCACTTTGTATAGAATTTCCATTGAAAGTGACCCGTTTTCATTGGTCGTGAGTGTATTTTGTATCTCGAGGAAGTTGCGTAAGTCGTAAGAGATAGAAAGTTATTTTTATATTCTACTTAGAATATAAATAGGTACAATGTCGTTTGCATGTTATATCGAACATAATAATAACAAATGCCTCTTGTTCGATACTCGTGGTCGTGACTTACCAATAAAGGAAAAGGAAAATAGAGACAAAATACAATCGGAAACAATATTGTTCAGGGCCTTCGTTCAACTTGGTAAGACAACAATGCTATTGACGTGGTATGGTAGTACTGTATTGTTTTAAACTCGGCCGCCAATACTGTCAGGTAAATACCTATAAGATCGTCAATAGCAATATTAATTAATTGAGACGCTTAACTTCAAACTCGGGTAAGTCCATACAAAAAGACAACGGAATTTGCTTCTTTATTCAAATTAAGTTTTTAATTCGTATACCAAATATTAAGGAGATATCTGAGTTTGAAGTTAAGCGACTCAATTTACCGTGTTGAATAGAGGCGGTGTGATTCTCTCAAAAACGCGGCCGGACGAACAAACGACTGAATATCGCAGCGGCGAGTTTAAGTAGTCCCGTCAGGGCGAACAAAACACATTTTAGCGCGTGCATTCTCAATTAAGCAGCCCTATAATTATGTTGGATACTATCGACAAAAGCCATGCTGCCAAATTGAAAATGCAAGCTCTAAAGTGTGTTTTGTTTGCTCTGACGGGACTACTTAAACTCGCCGCTGCGACATTCACTCGTTCATTCGTCCGACCGCCGTTTTTGAGAGAATCACACCCCAGATAATATCAAACTTAGAATAGAGACTCTACTTGGTAAAAGCTTATTGTATTTGATATGTTATTTATTTATCACATTGGTTTTAACTCTGCCGCTGTGACTATCAAGCAAATAAGAGCTATCATAGAGTTGACAATACGATAACGTGTCAAAAGCGATATGGATTTACCAAGTAGAAGAAGCGAGAGGAGCCCCAGAGCCTAGAATTGTTTCACATTCTGTACAGGGGGCTTATTTGTACCATGCTGAATAGGGTGGAATGGGTGGATTACTCAATGCATGAAAAACATTTTATTTTGTTTCAATCCTTTTCGGCTATTATGAAAAAGTTGTTACACCTACTTTACATTCATAATAAAAAAGATACAGTCATATTCAGTACTGCCCCAAGTTCACGGGTTCTAAAAGAATTGTCTTATTCCCTATTTTGTAAAAGTTTCGGCTTGGGGCAGTACTAATCCACCCTAATGCCGAATTGACCGAAATACCGATTTTTCATAGTTCCGAACTCATTTTTGCTATGGAAGACTTTGTTTTATGATATTGCTGATAGTTTAAACCTAACTAACCTCATTTTACGTAAAAATCCCAGTACGAAAGGTTTATAATTGAAATCGATAACTCAGAAAAGTGTTTTTCATTTGTCAAACTTTTAAAGTCATCTGGGTCATAGTTCTCGTGTAGAATATAGTAATATTGAATATTTGGAATCAGACATCGATTTTTGACTTGTAGTTTTTAGATGTTCTCGTCAACTTGACAAATGGCGGATAACCGGCGGTATTTATTCAATAAATAAAAAGCCCCGTAACCAATACTTAATGAGCTGACTACATTTTATTGCCATTCATAAGCTACTTTTAGCCACACATTCCACGGGTCCATATACGACTTGTTGCCCTCGACTACGTGCGATCAATTGTATTTATTAACCGACCGATTTTTTTTTTTTTTTATGTTTGTTACCTCAGAACTCTCGACTGGGTGAACCGATTTTGATGATTCTTTTTTTATTTGAAAGCTGGTGCTTCCCATTTGGTCAAAATGAAGATTTGATGATGGAGTCCATAAGGAATCGACGGAACTCTTCAAAATTTATAGGCACACCTATAGCGATTTTGGTATTTTTCATTGTAACTCGTGTATTTGCTCTTGGAAAGCACTATTTGGTAAAGTGGAACTGATGATGAAAACCACAGATGGCCACCGGAACTCCTAAACGGTATATATTTCAAGGGTGGCGACAAGATATTTCGATTAAGATAGTTGAGCGACTATGACGAAGCATATGTACGTTTAAATATATGACTATGACTTTCCCACGGCGTTGCTTGCGGCGAGATTGAATTTCAATGTTCTATAGTTTCTTATTAAATCTTATTAGGTAATTAAAGTGGGACTACAAAACAGCATAATTATGACCACTAAAAAGTATAAAATAAAATAAAAGTTTAAAAAAACAAAAAAACCGCCTTCAAAAAGCAAAAAATAACTTCATTTAAAATGGTCGGTAATAGGTCAGTCCAACTGAAGTCGGCGTCCAACAATATTTTAACCAAAAGCAGACTTCAGTTGGACTGACCTATTACCGACCATTTTAAATGAATTTATTTTTTGCTTTTTGAAGGCGGTTTTTTTGTTTTTTTAAACTTTTATTTTTGTTGCTCGTTTCACGATAGCTTATAACTTGTATTACAAATGAAAGACAAGCTTATAAGCTTTCCTGAAACGGTTCTCTTTTCATTTAAGCTTGTAATTAAAAAAAAACGACTGACTAGACAATAAACTTAATAAAATATATCTATATCTGTAAATGGCGAGCCGGCAGTTTAGCGGCAATATTATTGGTCAAAAGTATCATTTCCCAAAAAGCTATTATTATTTTTTTGTTTAATATCCGGCAGCCTAAAACCGCTTTTTGCGTCTATAAGGTTAGATAAGACTCGTGATCAAATAAAAATAAATCAACTGCGACGGGGAATAAATTTCGCCAAATAAAAAAATGGGAAATGATGCATTCGGGCAAAAATATTTCCCGTAACAAATAGACCCCTTTCGATGTATTCGTACAACAAATCGTTTGGACTGCTATAATTTATAGTACTTTAGTTCTTTTTAAATAAATATAAGAATAACTGTAACCAAATATTTATTCTTGAAATCAGACGCAGTAATATTACTCAACTAATAAATAAATTATTAAGTACATCTCTGTGAACCGAACTTTATTAGTCTGGACAATTATATATTGTGTTCATGGCTATCAATTTTATTTTATTAAACCTTCCTTTCACCTCGACATTCCTAGCAACTGTAGAGTAGGGAATAATTTTATCATCTCACTAGTGATTAGTGAGTACTTAATAATGAAAATTATATCTCGCGGTGATCTGGTTTACGAGATGGTTCGGGCACTCGTATTTGATATCTAGCCGTGAGTATTTTCGTCACAGGTGAGATAACCCGTAAACATTAGCCATTTTTGTGTGCTTTAGTCACTTGTGACTTCCCAAACAGTTTATACCATATTTTCAATTCAGCTAATGACCATTTAGCATAATTACATTTTGTAATTTAAGTTTTCGCAACTAAATGTTTTGGCAAACTGTTGTTTAACAAATACTTGGTAATTTTCAATATGCCGTTTATCTTTTCTTTGAATGTAGGTATTGCTTAGAATACCATACTTTTTCCAAAATAAAGTATGGCATATAGTTTCATTGGCATACAAAACTTTTAAACCAATTAAAACATTTTGTTAAAGCAATGTGAATTCCATGTACTCTGCGTACAGATTATTAAATAAAAGGTTTCGCACTATAAAGGACTTAAGATATTAAGTGTGTAGATAACCGGTTTTTTCAAAATTAGTAATTGCGTACAATATACAATATACCTAACCTTGAAACTCTGGAAAATCCATGCCTTGCACAACTGCACAATAAATCAATAAAAAAATGTTTGCAAGAAAACACTAGCAACTAATAAATAAACATTACTGGGCGATATTATTGAAGAGCCCTATCTATCTATCCTTATCTAAAATGGTCTATTATAGATTTCACAATAACGTCCCGTAGGCAAGGCGAGGTCTTTAGAGATATCTTCGCACAATAAATGTATTGAAACTAGAAATAGAGACGAGAAATCACTACTCTTGTGTAATTCGAGTGCAGTTCTTTTTTGGTAGTGGCTTTCTATAAATAAATACGAGTAAATAAATAACAACAAAAAAATTGCGTACAAAAATGAGCCTATACCTACGCACTAAAAAAACGCTACTCTGAAACCGCTCTAAATGTTTTGCAAGATCTTGCGCGTTGAAAATTTAGTTATTTTTGAAACGATGGCGTATCCGTAAGCGTAACCGCGATAAGTCAATATTATTGTAATGTAATAACCGGGGGCCTATCTACTCGCATATTTTTTTTACGCATAATAATCATTACGCTTAAAAATCGATTGTCACAAAACGGTTTTAAAAATAGAAAGGGTTTTATTTTAATTATTATTAAAAACTAACCTAACCTAACCTAACCTAATCTACACAATTATAAAAACCATTTACGTACGCCAATCCACGATTTGCGCAGTAAAGTTAAGGGTCTTTATTATAACGAGAGTCCAAGCGCAAAAAGCCCTGACTTTAATCGCTTAACTAAATCTGGCTCTTGGAAATTATTTGTACACGAGTGCACTTGTCGTTAGAGTTGTTGTCAACTTGTCATGTGACAATGAGGTTCCCGTTTTTACCCCACGATTTTTTTCTATGGAGAAACAACAATATATCTGTATCAGTATTTTTATTATGCTAGGTTAAGTAATATCATTGTATAATATCACAAACAATATAAAAAAACCGGTCAAGCGCGAGTCGGACTCATGCACCGAGGGTCCCGTACTGCCACAACAGTACGTATTATTATTTACTAGCTTTCCGCCCGCGACTTCGTCTGCGGAGAGTCAGTACTTCTGTTAAAAGTACAGTTATAGTTTACATCACTTTCAAAGGCTTTTAAAAAAAAAGTCTAGAACGTGAATTTTAAGTAAGCGGTCCACATAAACAACTTTAATTTCATGGCTCTAACCTTTAAAACAACAAAATTGACATACAAAATAAATTCACTGCCTCTCTTTCACCATTACGTTATTTTAATACGATTCTAGATAAATTTGCCATATTTCTATACAAACAATTAACCCACTTAGCAGAAGATTTTCGAAAAACACCGAAGCTGAATATTTTATGTATGTATTTGAATATTACATAATTTCGATACAAACTTTACAGTCAGTAGTCTTAGATCCCAACTTTTTCCCTTTAGTTATTTTTTATTGATAATGGATTTGCTCTTAACTAACTATTCTTTTAAGGTGCAAATGTTTAAAAAACACTGAAGATTGCAATGTTTTAGATACTATAATTCATGTACCTGGCTAAAAAATCCTATTCAAACTTTCACCCACTGATTGGGATTTCAGGGATTGTTTTCACAAATGTTTATTATTTAATTTATATTGGTGTTGATACCAAGTTTCATGTATCTAACTTCAGTCATAATTTAAATTTGTAGGTAGGTAGGTTTTTTATAGGAAGGTAAACATTAGGTTATCTTAATACAAATTTCCACATTTCTCACTTCAAAAATGACCATATTTCTACCAAACTTCTACCCCCCCATTTAACCACCTTTGGGATAGTTTTTTCTAAATCGCCGAAAGTAACTTTTTTTTTGTTTATAAAAACAGTAGCGTAAATATACAATTCCACATTTTTTCCTTCAAAAATTATCATAACCCCTTCCAAACTTCTACCGCCAATTTACCCCTAAGTGTTTCCAAAATCGTCGAAAGCAATATTTTTAATTTATAACTACAGTAGCCGTTACGACATTTTCCACGTTTCTCACTTCAAAAATATACCATACAATTTTCTACCCCCCGTTTTACCTCCTCAGAGGTAGTTTTTCCTGAATCGAGCATTTCTACCAAGTTTCAAGTAAATCAGGACATAAAAGTATTCTTTTCTACAGAAACTTTGCAACCCCCTTTCATCCCCCAAGGGGTTTAATTCTAGTTATCACGTGACTCATTATTTTCATTGCATAGCAAGCATTTCTACCAAGTTTAAAGTAAATTTAAGCATACCAATTTTTTTTTTCTAAACAATCTTTGGAATCCCCTTTTATCCCTCTAGGGGTTGAATTTTAGTAATCGCTGAAATTTGTGTCTCATTATTTGCATTGAAGAGCATTTCTACCAAGTTTCAAGTTAATTTGATCATAAAAATATTTTATCTAAACATATTATGCAACCCCCTTTCATCCATCTAGGGGTTGAATTTTAGTGATTGCTGGAATACGTGTCTCATTATTTGCATTGAAGAGCGTTTCTACCATATTTATTGAAGAGCGTTTCTACCATATTTCAAGTAAATTTGACCATAAAAGTATTTTTTTCATTCAAACTTTGCAACCCCCTTTCATCCCTATGGGGGGTGACTTTTAGTAATCGCTGAAATACGTGTCTCATTATTTGCATTGAAGAGTATTTCCACCAAGTTTCAAGTAAATTTGAGCATACCAAATATTTTTTCCTCAACAAACTTTACAACACCCTTTTATCCCTCTAGGGGTTGAATTTTAGTAATCGATGAAATACTTGTTTCATTATTTGCATTGAAGAGTACTTCTACTAAGTTTCAAGTAAATTTGATCATAAAAATATTTTATCTATACTCACTTTGCAACCCCCTTTCATCCCTCTAGGGGTTGAATTTTAGTAATCGCTAAAATACATATCTTATTATTTGCATTGAAAAGCATTTTTACTAAGGTTCAAGTAAATTTGACCATAAAAGTATTTTTTCCATTCAAACTTTGCAACCCGCTTTCATCCCTCTAGGGGTTGAATTTTAGTAATCGGTAAAAACGTGTCTCATTATTTGTATTTAAGAGTATTCCTACCAAGTTTGAAGTAAATTTGATCATAAAAATATTTTATCTATACACACTTTGCAACCCCCTTTCATCCCTCTAGGGGTTAAATTTTAGTAATCGCTGAAATACGTGTCTCATTATTTGTATTAAAGAGCATTTCTACCAAGTTTCAAGTAAATTTGACCATAAAAGTATTTTTTCCGATACTAACTTTGCAACCCCCTTTCATCCCTCTAGGGGTTGAATTTTAGTAATCGCTGAAATACGAGTCTCGTTATTTGCATTTAAGAGTGTTCCTACCAAGTTTCAAGTAAATTTGATCATAAAAATATTTGATCTATACAAACTTTGCCACCCCCTTTCATCCCCCAAGGGGTTGAATTTTAGTAATCGCTGAAATACGTGTCTCATTTTTTGCAGTGAAGAGCTTTTCTACCAAGTTTCAAGTAAATTTGACCATAAAAGTTTTTTTTCCCATACAAACTTTTCAACCCCTTTTCATCCCTCTAGGGGTTGAATTTGAGTAATCGCTGAAATACGTGTTTCATTATTTGCATTGAAGAGCATTTCTACCAAGTTTCAAGTAAATTGGATCATAAAAATGTTTTTTCCCATACAAACTTTGCAACCCCTTTTCATACCTTTAGGGGTTGAATTTCGAAAAATCCCTTCTTAAACGACGCCTCCATTACAAGACCAACTTCCTTTTAAAATTCCAACTTTTTATCTTTATCGGTTTGGGCTGGGCGTTGATATGTCACCCGGGACATTGCCTTTTATATATATAGATTATATTCCGATTTAAATTCAATTTCGAATCGAATCAGCGCCAGCCCAACTCACACTTGACCATTTTTAGTATTCGTATTTGTTGTTTTTTTTCAGGGTTTGTACTATAATCGTACAAAATTTGATGCTTGCATGTTTTACTGTTTTCGAGATAGTACAAAAATAAAAATAAGTTGAAAAAAAAGCGTTACGTATGGGGACCCCCTTTATTATTTCACTAACTCATTTTATTTTAGGAAAGTTCGCGGTGAATAGTCTAGTGACATAATAGTAGTTTATGCAACAGTTGTACAAGAGAGGTCAAAAAAGACGAGTGGTGTGGTTACGATGTGAGCCGCAGGCGAACATCGTAAAGCAAGACGCCACGAGTATTTTTTGACTTAGTGATACACCGTTGCATACAATACTTTTTCTACGACTAGGTTTCAAATAAAATGCAAAATTAAATTAACAAAATTTTATTAATATACCTAGGTTAGAATACGAACGAACGAAGCACAGAACAGAACAACAAACGAGCGGGAAACATTCGAGAACAACAAAATATGTGTCCATGGTTAACTTTGTTTTTAAATTAATGTGCACTTGCCAGGTTTCATATTTAAAAAAAAGTTGCACAATCGATTTAACTTGTGAAATAGGGACTAAAAAACACCTAATGATTTGAGAAATGAATTCTTTTACCAGATTGGTCGATTTTAATATAGCCGCATTCTGGTTGGTTGATACCAAATTAAATGTTTTTATTTAAAGAGTTAAATTAGTAAAAGAGTTTACATACCAAAAAGAACCTAACGTTCCGATTGACAGTCAATGTGTATTGTGATTGGTACTTTAATTTGGTGAAGTATTTTGATTGGTCAAATTAACCTAGGTGTAAGCTTTGGCAGCTAGGCATATCGTTTTGGCTCAAAAAAGCACAAATGCTGTTAAGGGGAATAGACTAGATAGACTTTTCTACGGAATGTTCTGCGGACATATTATCTATATTCTAATATTAGTGTTCGTGACTATATAAATGACAGATAAAAGTACAGGAGTAGGAAAATAGGTTTTATGAACCCGCGAAACATATATGTATGTGGTATTTATGTTGCTGAAACATAAATTGAAATCGCGCTGCAATATTACATTAAATTGTCAACTAACAGTTTTGTTACCAGCTATGATATAACCAACCTTATTTTTCAAATTAATTAAGCTATACATAGGTTGGTGGCTTTTTCCTCGCACACCGCTCCGGGTCCTCGCACACATCTGGTTGATATAAACCGCGTAAAGCAAATGTTTGTTTTAATCTCGACATCTCAGCCTTATTGCTACGACCGTGGTCACGAGGAGGATGTTTATCTTGTCAAGTCTTAACATTTATTTTACTTAATTAAACCTCTTGAGTTAATACTGCTGTAGCAGGAAGCTCAATCGGAAGTAAAGAAATAATAAGATGTTTCATTATGCCAAAATTATTTACCGTGTTAGTGGTAAAATAAGCCGTATACCTACTTTAATGGTGTGAATTAAATTGTAATTTAGTTAAAAGGGTATTTAGGAGTGATTGCTCGCTTCTAAGCCTCACTCAGGATTATTAGAACTTTGTGGGTTTTGTTGCCTAAATTAGTTTTAAACAATTCATTTTCTATATGTTGGTGAAATTCTAGAAATATTTACTCTAATTGCTGCCCAATTTATTTGAACATAAGTCAACTTTACGTTGACAAAAGGCCATTTTTAGCAAAGAGATTAATCTTGATTTAGGCTACAGTTCAGGGCCTGTATTCTAGTTGCTCGGCCGCCTTACTTTCCAATATACGAGTTAATATGAGCTATTATAATCTTAGCCATACAATATCAATAGGTTATCGAATGTTTTTTTTATTATACATAGGTTCGGTTAGGTTTGATTTATAAGTGACATAAAAAAGTTTTCTGTCAAAACATTGCATTCGGAAATATGAAAATTCAGTATTTTGATCAATTCGGAATTATGACTCTTCGGAAATGAGGGCCCAGGTTTAAGTAGTTAAATGTCAAAATGTTTTGAACTGTTTCTTGAATTTAGTGAAGCTGATTTGAGCAATTGGTCATGACAAAATTCTGAGTGTGATTAGAAAGATGTCCACGATAAAACTTCACCCCAATGGAAAACGGTGTATAGTTATAAAGACGAACATGGACGAGCACAGGTTTAAAAATAAACCGAATATAGCACAGTGACACTTTTTACTTTATTTTTACTTTTACTTTATTTACCAATTACATCTATATGGAGCCATAGTGTGGTGGCATAGAGCAAAAATAAAAGATATAGACAAGGAGTTGACGAAGGTCCAGAGAGACTAGCATGCCTAATGACAACCGGGGCAATGAGGACAGCCCCGACTCAGACCCTGGAGATAATGCTAGGTCTGAACCCCGTTCACCTCTAAGCGGAGAAGAGAGCCACAGAACAATCGTATAGAATAAACATGAGCAGAGAGTGGATCGGATCCGAGATGGACAAGAGACACGCAAGCATACAAAGGGAGTCAATGATGAGCATGAATATGCTCATGATCAACAACGACCTAATAAAGAAAAGGAAGATCTTCGACAAGAAATACAGAATCCATATAGGAGAGAGAGATAGCTGGGAGACAGAGATACCGGAACCCAGAGTGACATGCTTCACGGACGGTTCATGGAAGTCCTCAACTAAAAGAGCGGGGGCAGGCATTTATAACCAAGAAGCGGATGAGCATACAACGATACCACTGGGGGGCTTTACCAGTGTGTTCCAGGCAGAAGTGTATGCCATCTTGAAGTGTGCACAGAGTCTCAAAGAAAGAAGCAATATAACGGAAAGCCATGTTATAATCTACTCAGATAGCCAAGCAGCGCTAGATAATCCGATAATCAAATCCTCCCTGGTGCAGGAATGTAGAGATGAACTGAATAATCTAGGCACACCATCCTATGTAACACTGGCTTGGGTACCAAGACACAGCGGAGCAATAGGAAATGAGAAGGCAGATGAACTGGCCAGAGCAGGGGCGGATCAACAATATCTGGGCCCGGAACCAGCACTTCCGATATCTGCAATGGTAACGAAGGGAGTCATCGCCAGAAGAATAGAGACAAAGACAAATGAGACGTGGATGACAGCACAGGGATGCCGGCAATCCAAACTCATGATAGGAAGGGTAAATAAGAACAGAACAAGGTACCTATTAAATCTTGGTAAGTACAACCTAAGTATCTGTTAGTATACTTAGGTTGTACTTACCTGAACTGGACACTGTCCACTCAACAGACATCTGACGGTAATTGGAGTCAAGCAGGATCCTCGATGACCACACTGTGGCAAAGAGGAAACTAGTCAACACGTCCTGGCCGAGTGTGTAATGTACTCGTCACTGAGACATCGCACATTTGGGGAGGACGCACTACTTACTTACAGGAACTTACAGGACGCACTGTTGTTCTGTAGGAAAACAAGAAGATGGGATCAGTGCTGGATGGGAGCGCCGCCGAGCCGGTAACCTGAGGCTTGATCAAGGGGAACAGGGCGGAATGAATGGAGAGCCACTCGACCGCCCGTCTGCCTCGGCCGCGTCCCCACTCATCATCATCATCATCATCATCATCATCATCAATTACATCTGTACTTTTATGTAAATATAACCTAAGTACTTCAACTCAAATCTGGGAGATTGCAACTTGAAGTTACAATGTTATATGACATATGTCATAATAAATATGATTGTATTGCCCTTAGCAATAGATTAAGCTATAGAGTTCCCAACAGGACACACTGTCGCAATCAATGTCGCGTTTTTGCTATTACTTCATGTCACACTAATGCAGGTAAACGTTCGCTACTTTACCGGCTAGTGAATTCTATTAACACCCACTTTTTATCAGTTGATATTATGGCCACGCGTATCGGAGTATTTAAAAAAGAAGTATTGGCAATACTGCAAGCTGCTTAACACAATGGTGAAGAGAAGCTTTCAGTAGCGTTTTTTTGTTTTGTTATGTTATTTTATTTTCCTTTTCTTTGTTTTTTTTTTCTTTAAGAAACATCTTAAAACTAATGTGCCTAGTTTAGGCCGCAGTTAAAATTGTTCGTTTTTACTTAATTAATTTAAGACTAAGAATGCTTATAACCCTACATACACCAAATGTTATTCGACCACCTCTTTTCAACGTTTTTTAAAGTAATATGTGTTTAACGGTGTTTGTCGCACAATAACTTAATATTTACTTAAGATAATCTAGTGATAAGGCCTTATTGTGATCACTGTTTGTTAACCCGAATAAATAAATAGAAGTAGAGTGATCGTTTTCATATTCTCTACAAATCTACGTCTACATCTATCTACATCGATCTACCTACAATAATAGACGACAAAATTTAACGCCAACTAATGTGGAAAAATAAACTTAATAACTTATTCAAAAAATATAGACATCTATTGTTTTACGTGTAAAAAAAAATCTAACAAAAATGTTTTATGTACCAATATGTCACATTGACAACGAAATAAATATTGTGCCACAACCCTGTGATTTCCTTTCAATGGATCTGCAACACTGATAACAGGGTTTGCTTATGTGTCCCTAATCATACGGAAAATTAATTGGATCCGAATTGGCCATCGCAAAATTAACAATTAAAATAGAAATTACACATTCGATTCGATAAAGGTTAGCGGATAATAGAAATACCACTTGACGCGCAATATTTGCATCAACACAATCAAATCATCAACCCTGTTTGTGGAATGGACTCGAATGAAATTGGCTCGTTAAAATGGCAGGCAGAACATAAATCTAACATTTAAGTATTATAGCATCGCATTAAACTGTGAATAGCGAACTTGAGGCGAGAACTCTTGATAGCATAATTTTAACTGTCCGAATATTTCGGTTTCTCTTTGTTAAACTTCCTTCCTGAGTTTGTGTAAGGTCCAGCTAGCTATATTTATCCCAGCCGACCCTTAAATTCCTGCTTTGTGTACATTCTAGCTTATTTTTTTAGTAATATTCCTACGTACTGAGCATTTTGGATAAAACTTTTTCCAGCTAACCTGTTGATAGATTATTGATAAACCTATGGTTTAATTATTTACCAAGAAATTTTTATCTTCCGAATCTCGAAAATACCGGTGGCCCGAAACACAATGGTTTTTCCCAGAAACAATGCATTCTGCGTTGGTAAGCCTCTATTCTTCTCAGTAAAACAAGATTGCTTTTGACATGACGTCATCGTATTGTCAACGTTACTACCAAATCATCATTTGGCAAAGAAATATCATTTTACAAACTTATTATTTTTTCAATTTTTCGAGTATGTAGTCTAACCAAACTTATTTAACAAGCCCATCCGTAATATGTAATAGTTTTAGCACATACCTTCAGTCAAGAATTTAAATTCGGGACCCGCCTTAGGTCCAATCTCAATCTGACATTCTACAGCAGTAAGGTTAAGTTTCCTATAAGTTACAAATGATTTGTCTCTAATGAGTAATGACATTGACGACTTCAAGCTTATTTTTTTTTGGAATGGGGTCAAGAAACAAATTAACGTTCGTGACCGTACTTAGTTACTTACACGTTTTTGCGAAGTGAAAGTTTGTAAAATGATACGTTTGTTTAACGTACTTTTGGTTAAATTTATTCTTTCGATCCGACAACTGTTGCAAACGGCAAACGTTCAACTCGTTACTTAACTAAAGTTATAGCTTGGTAAATGAATGCTCAAAAGGGGGGGTGTGGATGGAATGGCCGAAAGCAGAAAGTTTGACTTCGGAACTTTGTTTGGATTAGTTAGGAGATAAACATACTAAAAGTCCCCTCGTATAACTATATAATATGTTACGTTTACGCGAATTAGTTCCATGTTCATCTTAGACTTAAAACTAAATGTTCAGACCTCTGTCTGTGCATTGGATCTCGTAATATATAAAACAAATTTGTATTGGCTTCACCAAGTTAAATAGATTCCGTTGCAATGTGATAACAAAAAAACTCTAAATAAAACATAAATTTTACATTCTATTTACTGTATCCATGCTAAATTTTATCTAGTATAATAATATAGTTAATGAAAGTTACATTAGTAGTTCGACAATACAGAGTAGGTACTTAACATATAACGGAGTAATACTTTATCAAATATTGAAAAAACCATGGGTAACGATACTTTAAAATCTTATTTCTCAAGTATTTACCAAAAATGTGGATAAGGGGAGCTCATTCCCATAATAAGTAAGCAGGTCTAAGCCTGTTTACATATAATTTTCTAAGGCGAGGCAGTTTCAGGGAAAAGGTTGGCTACATCTTAAAAATCAACGAGATAAAATAGAGTTGTTTATACCGGCCTCATGTTTGCATAATCTTTTTGTATGTCTGATGTTTCTTCCTGCTCTTCATTGTTTCTTTGTTGTCTTTGTACCCATAGTACGGTCGACCTTATATGTACAGTACACTTTAGTGCTTTGCCACTTTAACGTCATGTTTTAACTGCTACGGCTATCTGTCAATGGGAATAAAGCGACAAGGTACTAAATCGTGCAGGCCGACTGTACAAGTCTAGATCTTAGTTAGGGACAGGGTAATTTTTTGTGACATTGTCCCCTGATATTTGTTTATTGATATTATTCGTCTTTTAGACATCGAGTAACTAACGTTAACGTTTCGTCATCGAGAAAATTTGTATGGCGATTGGAACAGGACCCACTGGTATTTTACAAAAAAAATATATCCGTATTTTGTGATTATTTATATGAAAATACAAAGCTATAAAATTAATAAACCATAAATTAGCCAAAAATTAGTATTTTATTTTCATTTTAGTAAACTGTATATTTTTGCCCCATTTACCAAAATGGTTCTTTCATCCCACCTCTCCATCCTTAAACGTAGCAACGTAATAGACGAAATGGCAGTTTGAGTAGAAATTGATGCTCAATTTCTGCGATTTTCAAAAGTACCTTGACTGTTATCAATACGAACTTCCGAACGTATCCTGGAGGAACTGGAAACGAACTTTAAACGTTTATCCAACATTTAAGTGGATATTGAGAATTGGAAAGCTGTTACGCTAACATCTGACAACTTTAGGATAGTTATAAATTTTTGCAGTTTAAATTTGACGACGCACTGGCCTAGTTGGTAGTGACCCTGCCTACGAAGCTAGCGGTCCTGGGTTCAAATCCCGGTAAGGGCAGATATTTGTGTGATGAGCGCGAATATTTGTTCCTGAGTTTTGGATGTTTTCTACATATGTATTTAAGTATATATTTCTCTGTATAAGTATTTGTATCGTTGTCTAGTACCCAGTCACAAGCCTAGAGCTTAGTTTGGGACTAGGTCAATTGGTGTCCCCGGATATTTATTATTACTATTACTATTTATTATTATTATTTACTTATAAATATGCTAGACCTATACAGTGGAGTTCAAAGATATGCTAACATTGTTTCGATTTGTTTCACCTACTGTCTGTATCATCGTCATAATTATTGACCTATTGCATATAAAAGAGATGCTATAATAAAGTTTATTAAGGATACGTATGGTCACGAGCGTTAATTTGGGACCCATTTGTGTTTACAGAACTTTATTTTCTCTAAAGAAATATATATACATTTCACTTACGAGTACACAGAGAAAACATAGACGGCTTAAAGTTATGGTTTTGAGTGAACAAAGATTAATAATAACAACGTCTAAGCAACTTAAATAAAAAGTGAGATGAGCTTAAAATAGCATATTTAAAAAAGTGCGCATGAAATTATTAAATAACTTACATATATAGTTTCCGATTAATATTTATATTAATATTTCAAGAAAAATATGCTTGAAGTCGGCAATGTCATTAGAGATGACATGTCATTTGTAACTTTTAGGAAGCTCAACCTAATGTGTATATTTTGATTACTAGCAATTAAATAAAATATTATCACAGTTAAAGAAAAATATCCCATGCCAGTTATAGAGGACCTAATAGACAGATTACATGGATGTAAATACTTAACCTCTTTAGATTTAAAAAATGGGTATTACCAAATCGGAATTAAGTCCGAAGATATACACAAAACGGCATTCATCACAATTGATGGCTAATAGCTATTTTGAATATGTACGAATGCCCTTTGGGCTTTGTAATGGACCATCTCTGTTTCAAAGGTTGCTGAATACCATTTTGGGCAATTTGCGCTTTGGAAGAGTAATATGGACGATTCATTAATAGCCCCGGAAACTGCAAGAAAATGCAGCTTGTTTCAAGATGGTTTTAGAGCTGATAGTGACCAACGGTTTGACTATTAATCTTGATAAGCGTGCATTTTTTATGAGCAATATCAGTTTTCTATTACCGAAGGTGATTGGTTATTATCCCTTCAATTACAAGATCCAAGTAGGTACTTGTAGTATCCGTGAGAGGGATCCCCTTGGATCGCATAATTTGTTTTAGACTATTATTGTTTCGCATAATTGTTTTGGCATAATTTGTATTGGCATAATAGTACTGTCGCATAATAATACTTTTGCATACTACTTTTTTGGCATATTACGCTATTAGAATAATTTCAGTTGACCTAATTTGTATTAGACTAATACACATTATGCATATTATTGTTTGGGCTAATAATTATTTGTTATATCTGTCATTAACCATAATTTTAGTTTTCTAAACAGTTTCGTTGTTACATATTAGGTAATGTAAAATTAGGTCACGTTAGGTACATTAGGTTGGGTTAGGTTAGTATGATATCCAGGCGCGAAGCGCCCAAGCAACTCAGAATAGAAGGTCCGCGAAGCGGACCTCCGTCGACCTCGCCTAAGTTCCTAAATATATAATATAAACACTAAACTAACCTTTTCACGTAGTATTTCTAAGACTTTCGCTATAGCAATTTTATTACTATGTGCCATTTTTGTACATGACTTTTTTTAGGACAATATTGTTATGCATTTTATAATGATGCCAATTTATTATTATGACTTTTTGTATTTATGCTATTTGATGTTAGTCTTCATGACGATTATGCTTTCTGTATTTATGCTTTTTAATTTTATGCGTAAAAAAATATGCGTAAAGATGAGTATGCCCATCGCTAATTCGGCTAAAAGCAATTATGCGTAACAATAATATTACAAATAATTTTATGCCATCCAATAGGGAACCATCCGTGAGATCATAGTGTCAGGTGAGGCCGAGTCAAACGAAACGAGTTTTTAACGAATATGAGGATGTAGGAAACAAAGTCTACCGACGCCCGGAATACAGAAGACGTTGGTTAGTTCCTAAACGTTGTATTTGGCAAGTAATACGAGCAAATCACGACGAGATATTACATTTTGCTATTGAGAAAACTGTAGAAAGAATCCGATCAAACTACTGGTTTCCACATTTAATAAAGACAATCACAAAAGATATAAAAACCGGCCAAGTGCGAGTTGAACCCGCGTGGAGAGGGTTTCGTACATACGTATTTTTTTTTGATAGAATTGTTATAGGTTTTCCTCTGCAAGCAATGAATTATATTTTGTTTTTTTTTTACAATAATAATAAAAATATACCTATTTGAGATCTTCATAACGACCCCTTTCATTTGATATATGAAACAATAAGGTTTGCAAAACTTTTTTTCTTAATTTCCTAATTTATCCCCCGAAAATGACTCTTATTTAAAAAAAAAATATATTTATTTCTGCTGTAAAAACACAAAAAGTACAGTGGTTATTAACAAGCTGCAGAAATTTTTCAAAATATTTGGGAATCCTAAACGGATAACTTACGATGCCGGTATTTTCACGTTCAAATTATTCACAGAGTTTTGCAAAACGCTAGAAATATAAGAGGTCATTATCATCGCGACAGCCATACAGTCAAGGACTTTAATTGTTATGCCACTATGGAACCCTGTCGCATAACCTTAATCATTAATTTTGGCGTAATTTCTTTCATGTGGTTTGACACTGTCATTATGACAGGGATAGTGGCATAACAATTTAAAGTCCTTGAATATACATCGCTCAAATGGGCAAGTCGAGCGCTATAACCAGACCATATTGGAAGCTTTATGAAGTATGGGCGCAGATACCGACAACAATAAATGAGACCTGCACATAACTTCTATTCAGCAAGCTATCAACAGTACTTAAACACCGGTTCCCAGCGAGGTATTTTAGGGGTACAGGATTAGGATGAATAACGATGCCATAGCTGATGGTAGTGCTGGTGAGCATGTTATTGATGTTAAAATGTTAAGAAATACTGTTGATACTAATATTAAGAAGGACGCAGAACGTCAAAAGTCTTATTTCGAAAAGAAGCAGTTCAGTACAAGATGGGCGATTTAGTTGTGTTGAAAATTCCCAGTCAGACAAATGATGGCAACAGCACCAAATTATTGCTCCTATACAAAGGCCCGTTTCATGTCGCTGAGATCTGATCGTCTTGATAGGTACAAAGTTATAGATTTAAGAGGTGCTGAGAGAATTGGTACGGCTTTCATTGAAAACATGAAGCCGCCATGGATCCAAATTGCAGAATAGTTATTATTATATTCACCGGATGTTGTCGAAGCCACTAAGGTACTTATTATTATTATGCTTATAATTATGTTAAGTATAAACTAATTCTGGTAATGTAATGCTGTGTTTATATTAATTGCTCTTTATTTTTTATGCATCCAACACAAACAAACAACTTAGCCTATTTGTGCAAAATGTGGATACTGAATTATCAACAAGTTTTTAAAGTTGTAGGTAACTCTGTAGCTCTGCCTAACCCACTCTGGGATTACAGGCGGGAAGATGTATGTATGTATGTATTTTTTATGCACAACTGATCTGGACTCAATCTAAGTTGTAATTGTAGTGACGGGGTAGTGGTCCAACTGCTTTGTCCAACTGACCAAAATTAGTATCATAAATATGAGGTAGGTTTAGGTTATGTTAGCTCTTCAGCTGGCCCGGAGGGCCAAACCACCCAGAGGTAGGAGCTCCGCGTTAGTGGAGCTCCGTCGAGCCTGTTAATTTGATATTCAAATGGAAATTATTTGTCAGTTGGACAAAGCAGTTGGACCACTGTCCCGAAAGGGTAATTGTTTCAAAATGACTAACTGGGGCCTGTTTTATAAAGCTACAAATTACAATTTACAGGTTACAAGTTCAATTTGACACAACCTCGACCAATAACGCCCAGCCATTTGAGCAGTGTTGACAGTTTAGACCTGTAAAATTGTAACTTGTAGATTTTTAAAACGTGCCCTTGGCCTAATGCTTTTAGCTTCGAACATACTATGACTGTGAAGTGGCAGATAACATGTAGTAAGAATCTGTATGAACGCTATTACATAAAGCTTTTTGGTAATGCACGGCTAGAGTAATATTAAACATTACTTAGTCTAAATCAAGATACTCCAGAACACTTCACATGGATCGGAAGTTGAAGTTGAAGCTGCGGCTCCACTAAGGCGGAGATGAGCGGAGTGGAGCGGAGCTGTGCCAATATTAACCAATAGAATCTAAACTAATGTGCGGAAGGGCCGCTCGACATGACTGCATGCGCCTTCTATTGGTTTATATTGGCACAGCTCCGCTCGTCTCCGCCTCAGTAGAGCCTCACCCTTATAATTGGCAAAGAATAAAAATGTGTTTTTGATGTTCGCAGCTTGCCGCATCATGCCCTAGCGACGCTCGGGGACGGGCTCGTTCCCAGGATAACCGGATCTTGTCGTCGTGGTGTTTTTGACGGCAACACTGGCAGCATCGAGCGTGACGTGTATCCGGAGCTGTCCAACTGAAGGTTTTAAAAGCCGCCAGCAGGCGTTAGGAGCCCACTTTGCCTTCACCAGCCAACGAGGACCTTTGTACAGTACCATATCTAGAAGAGGTTCATTACACGTGTGGTGGTATCGTCTCCTTATTCAATGAGTGTCCTAATCCAGTAAATGCAGTAACCATAAGCGCACTTGCACTAGATATAGTTTCCTATTTTATGATTTGGTGTAATGTTCTACAGGTTCCCCATGTGTGTTAATAAATAATAAATGTATAATAATGGTGTATGGTTGTCTCTGTTAGTAGTGTAAACCGATCGGACCGTGGCGAGTGAAGTTGCCTTGCCAGTGGATCCGAATAGAACCGCTTTCTATTTTTTCACTTCACTGTCCTTGATACTGTCATTGACAAATCTAAATCGGGCTTTAGAACACTTAGATGGGTTTGACGGATCTTATATAATACTAGAGGACGCCCGCGACTTCGTACGCGTAGAATTAGTTTCTCGCTACTCCCCCCATTTCTTCCCGTTGGGGGTCGATTTTCGGAAAATCCTTTCTTAGTGCTCACTTACATCATGAAAGGAACCCCTGTACCAAATTTCAAGTTTCTAGGTACAGTAGTTTCGGCTGTGCGTTGATATGTCAGTCAGTCAGTTTAGCCTTTTATATATATAGATTATGGGAATTTGATTTATTGTTCATTTTATAATTTTGAACGATAGAGTTTATAATATCACGTATTTTGTGAAAATTTCAACTGGTTACTTATTACGGTTGAAAAGATAAACTTACTTACCCCTGTAAACTTACTTAATCATGTATGGGCGCACCCTTTTCCGCTGTGAAGCGGTGACGTCATCCACTCGATTTATTCCTGATTCGTCATATTCCTAACTCGGCATATTCCTGATTCGTCATATTCTTAAGTCGTCAATGTACAATTAAATAAAATCGCGAACACGTGCTTACAGGATTAAAAAGTATTAGGACAGATCGTACTAAGTATCATATGACACGATTTAAATAATGAAGTGACAATTTCATGATAGACAAGTAATTAAGTATCTAAGGAGGACTCTGTAAGAAGTTTGCGCAGGCAAATGTACATTGACGACTTAAGAATATGACGAATCAGGAATATGACGAGTTAGGAATATGACGAATCAGGAATAAATCATCCACATCATCCGCGAGCGCTAGCGTGGCCGTGGCGCTAGCCGCCGGGTTTCAAACGCCACGAAGTTTAAAATTCAATATCTCAGAAACTATTTGACGTATCGAAATGATTTTTACTGGTATTTTTGTTTTTAATGAAAAGTACGGTAAGCCAAAGATCTAAACTGGCTGAAATTGTCTATTCCATCCCTTAATTTAAAGGATAGGGGTGATTTATTAAAAATCCTGTTGTAAGTATTTTATTATTTATAATAAGGAGTCCCTACGTCAATTTTCAGACCTCTAGCATCAAAATTTCCGGAAGTCTCATACAAACTTCCATCCACTAGTTTATGGTGTTAGAGGGTAAAAGTTCCAAGTTTTAGAATTTTTACGTTGTTTATGTACAAGTACTAGCTTACATACAATATAGGGTAAGTTTATATGAAGAAAGTTGACACTTTTTTAGCGGCCACGGATGATTTTTATATACTTATTTAGAGGTCCTCTAAATACACATAGATATATATAGTTTATGACATTAAATAATATCGAAGCGGAGATATTAAAGATATAAGAATTCAGTTTTTGGTACTAAAAGTACGCCCACGTATGAATATTTAAATATCTCGGCTCCGATCAGCGAACGATAAAAGTATAGAAGTCTAACTAGCCGCGAAAAGTGGCCTCACAAAAAGGATGCACTTATAGGCGGGGAATAAAAAGGATGCCTGGCAGCCGTTCAGTTCGAACATGGCCACCCATGGCCACCGTGTCAAACAAGTGTTAAATAATTAAAACGTTCGGTTTCAATAAATATATGCCTTATGGTGCCGTAAAATTGTGTGTGAGCCGTTCGTTAAGCACAACAAAAAAAATGGAATCACTTTTCACAATTTAGTAGGTACAGCGATAAACATATTATTTTGATTTTATTGTTATGATCACAATTTGTTTAGGGATGGTATTATGCCAACAGACATCATTACTATTTTTAATAAGTTGGTTTCTATTTTAACCATTTAATATCTTATCAATATTTTGTAGTTTTTATCGATGCCTTTCTAGGTATAAAACGTAAAAAAAAAACATTTTTTTTTACATTTTCTACACATCCAATTACAAACGAAATATGGAATGAAGCAGTTCGTTTGGAACGACACGATTCGAAACGGCATGCCAAAAAAGGGATGTTCTTTGTACAAATATAATAAAAACAAGTAGAGGGAAATCCCTGACAAGCAAACAAAATCTTGCATTATTGCAAATAAATGTTTAGGTTATATTTCCTTTTTCAAAGATGTGACTGATGCATTTAAAAACCATGCTCGCAGCCATCAAATTCTATTAATTAAAAGCGCAATTGAACAGTTTTTAGTGATTCGGCTGCACTACATTGCTAAAAACGATTCCTTGATTAAGACATCAAGACAGAAGTTAAATAAAGTAACTTTATTTAGAGGAACTTGAGATTTAAGTCTCGTTACTAATCACGGTACCGATTTTTTTTTCGTTAACAAACGAGGACTTATGTTGTAATTGGAAATATATCCATATGTAAAAATGTAGCGTATCTTTGCTCACCCGCCGTGTGGCCTACTTTTATTATATTGTAAATAAAAATAAATAATAAATATTTGGTATTTTTATTTATCTAGTACCTACCTGGCGACTCAGCCCTACTTCTTAAACAAAAAATATCACGCGGACGTTATCATAAATAAGTTGCTTCTTGTTGCATGTAACCATTCAACAGTTATCCGTTTACGTTGTCACTGTCACATGGCTGTCGTCCGACGTGACGCACGACGGCTAATCAAAGCAATGTATTCCTAAATTAACCAATCGCATCCATTTGTGTTGGGTAATTGAAAATAGACTGACATTTTGGGTAGCTGTGATTGGAAGCGGACTAGAGTCTGACCAGCGAAACGTGACACAAGCATCTTTTTCTAATTCTTCACATGGCAACAATTTTACCTATGAAACCAGCTGTCACATTATGCGTACCTATTCAGTCATTATGCATTTCGTGTTACCAGCTAGTGATATTTTAATTTTGCCGCCATTTTTTTGTGTCACCACTCACTGGTCAGTCTCTATGCGCATACCGGGTTTTGGGCACGAGTTGGGTAGAAATTTGTAAGGAGCTCGTCTTCTATGCTCTGATGCACTTAAGAGTATTACATTAAAGATAAGATAAGATAAAAGATAAAAGTCATTTATTCAGTAAGTAGGCCGCACGGGCACCTTTACACGTCAGGAGTCTACCAGCGCTTCCCAAGAGGAGACCACTGCCGAGAAGAAACGCCGCAAGAAACTCAGCAGTCAGTCATTTTTTTAACCATATTTCCTATTACAATGATACAACTTAGTCTAGTATTATATAAAGCTATAAATATTAATTTAAATATAATATCAAATATCATGCGTAGATCAGCAGGAAAACATGGCAAAAATATTAGGAGAGATATAGACGGAGAAAAAGGCAAAAACAAAAAAAAAAAAAATAAACAAAGTTTCGACATGTTTTCCTACATCAACAGTGTCCCCTAGACAAGATAAAGGTTTTACATTTGAACAAATTATTATTGACTAATTTTCGAGTTTAGGCCATGCATTTTTGTCTGCTAGATAATCCTCGACCCTATAATACGCTTTAGACATTAACGACTTTTTCAAGTAATTTTTAAGTGCTGAAAAGGGTAAGTTTAAAACTACGTCAGGTAATTTATTATAGAAATGAATGCATTGACCAACAAATGATTTATATACTTTACGTACGCGAAATTTTCTAATAGCAATTTTATTTTTATTTCTTGTATTTAAATTATGTATATCAGAATTTTTGGTGAAAGAATCTAAATTTTTAATAACATAAATAATATTCTCATAAATAAATTGAGATGCTACAGTTAAGATATTAATTTCTTTAAATAGTTCTCTTAAGGAGTCACGAGAATTTAAGTTATAAATAGAACGAATGGCCCTTTTTTGTAAAACAAATATAGTTTGTATTTCAGCTGCCTTACCCCAAACCAGAATACCGTACGACATGACACTATGGAAATAACTATAATAAACTAAGCGAGCTGTTTCAACATTAGTTAGCTGTCTAATTTTCCTAACGGCATAAGCTGCCGAACTTAGTTTACCTGCCAGTACAGCTATATGGGGACCCCATTGCAAATTTTTATCTATTGTTATGCCTAGAAAAACTGCCTTATCTACCATTTGCAGACACTCGTCATTTATAAAAATACTAGAATCTACCGGTTTAACATTAGGCAAAGCGAACCTAACACATTTAGTTTTCTTAGCATTTAGTAGTAAATTGTTACTAGTAAACCAATTAAGTACTTTAACTAGTATGGCGTTTATCATACTGTAGTCTACGGACTTTCTATCTACCTTGAAAATTAATGAAGTATCATCAGCAAAAAGCACAATATCACAAAGTTTATCTACTGTTGGTGGTAAGTCATTTATATAAACGAGAAATAGAAAAGGACCTAAAATGGAGCCTTGAGGCACACCTAGTTTCACTGTAGCTCCAATTGATTGCGTTTTGTTTACAACCACTGTTTGAGTTCTGTCACTTAGATAAGAAGACATAAGACTTAAAGCTTTATTGGACAATCCATAGTGTTTTAATTTTAAAATAAGGGTCGAATGATCCACGCAATCAAAAGCTTTGGAAAGATCACAAAATATTCCTACCGCATCACAAGATTTCTCCCAACTGTTATATATGTATTTAATGAGAACAGATGCCGCATCAATTGTTGATCGACCTCTGGTAAACCCAAACTGGTTACTATTAAGTAGTTTATTTCTATTAAAGTGACCTAACATATCATTCAGCATTAGTTTCTCAAAGACTTTACTTAAAACCGGTAGTATGGAAATGGGACGGAAGTTCGTTATATCACTCATGTCGCCCGATTTAAAAAGAGGTATGACTTTACTATATTTCATGAGATCTGGAAAGGTCCCCTCTGATATGCAGTTATTGTAAATTAATGCTAGGTGGGGTGCAATTACATCTATGATATGAAAAACTACTTTAACTGATGTGCCCCACAAATCCTCAGTCTTTTTTAAACTAAGCGATTTAAATACCTTGACTATTGAATCTGAATTTACAGGGCTGAATTCAAAGTTTATATTACATTTACTGACATTAGTGCAAAGTAATGATTTAGCTTCAACCGCGGATGATTTAAGACATTTTGTAGTATTGCTGGCTATGTTGGAAAAATAATCTTCGAATTACAAAACAAAATATGTTTATTTTGAATAATTCTATCATAATTTACCATTTATACGAATGGCCGCTCACCTTGAAAATGAATGACTTCCACAAATGACAACACTTTTACCCAAACCCCTTTCAGCTACTTCAGGAAGTACCCTAACAATTTTGATGACCATCAGTGAGTCAGTGACGAAATCGGGGTTTTTTTAGATATCAATAAAATCTAAAGTATATGACCTAACTATGCAATTGAAACTATAGATGTTTAATAAGTTTACTATTGACATCACATCCCGAGAATTTCGTTAATCTGGTATAATCCAAACCCAAGTTATGAGGGTTCAAAAAATCAATGAAGCGCTTCGAGTAAAGGTAGGTAGAGCCCCTGCGCTTCGGTAGTCTCATCTTGGCGGGGGCACTACCGTCCCCGAGATTATTCATCCGGTAAGATATAATTCTAAAATCCATGCAGACGAAGTTGCGGGCAGATGCTAGTAAAATATAAATGCATGCGTAATTGAGCAGGAATGACAACGTAATGAAAATCTCGACGTGATAAAGCAGCGCCGGCTTATCGCACACTCCAGTTGTGTTTAGTGTTCCGACCACACACGGCTATGTGTACGCAAGCGCGACACCTCCGGCGGCCTACCATGCAAGCTAAAGTGATATTCCTAAGCCTTGCCGCGTTCCTTGTGTTTACGTATTACTACCTCCCGTATTTTATACTAGTGAGGATTCCATACAAGCGTCGAATGAATGTAAAGTACCTTCTCATTTGGGGTGACCCCGACCTAGCCCCTCTAGGGTTCTTAGGCATCGGATCCTCAGCCTTCGTCAAAAACAAGTGCCAGTACGCAAACTGTTTCGTTACCAGCGATAGAAATTTCTTTCCTTACGTGTTCGAGTTCGATGTTATTGTTTTCAATGGGAGACAACTCGATCAATATTTAAAGGGGGACTTGCCGATGTACCGTTCGGCGACACAAAAGTACGTTTACGCAAATATGGAATCGTCTCACAACTATCCCGTGTGCAGCAGTAGATTCAACAACTTCTTCAACTGGACGTGGACCTACAAACTCGACTCGGATTCCCGATGGGGTTACTTCACTGTCTACAACTCGACTAACGACGAGATTGGACCTAAAATAGACATGCATTGGCCTGAGCTACATACATTTAAAGATCCTGTGGACAATGAAACTATAAAGTTGACAGACTCGAAGACCAAAGCAGCCGCATGGTTCGAATCCAACTGCCACGGTATAAGTAAAAGAGACGCGTTCGCTCATAAAGTAGCCCATGAATTGAACAAGTACGGATATTCCTTAGATATTTATGGGCGTTGCGGCAAATTCGACTGCCCGAGGTCAAATGAAAATGCGTGCTTCAAGAAGATAGCTCAGGATTACTACTTCTACTTCGCCTTTGAGAACTCGATGGCTGCTGATTACGTAACGGAGAAAGTGCTGACTGCGATGAATAACCTTGCCATTCCCGTCGTTTTCGGTTCAGCCAACTACTCCAGGTGAATATTATATCTGTATTACCAGACAGACACTATATTTAATCAACTTCATTTACATATTTTTTATCAATCTTTACTGAAATTTGATTAAAATGTATGTTTACAAATAAATAAATATCACGCAATCTTTAAGTATCTAAAATTTCGATACCTATTTAGAGTTAGGGTACTTCCCATTAAGAGGGTATTGGTTGGTTCACCGTGTATATTTATGTTTTTTTAAATATAAATACAAGTTAGCAATGATTTATTTCTAAAGAACCGGTCAAGTGCGAGTCGGACTCGCTCACGAAGGGTTCCGTGCCATTATCTGTACAACATTAGATACTATACCAGTTGCCGTTATTACTATCGATCAAAAACGGCAAAAAATCACGTTTGTTGTATGGGCCCCACTTAAATATTTATTATATTCTGTTTTTAGTATTTTTTATTATAGCGGCAACAGAAATACATCATCTGTGAAAATTTCAACTGTCTAGCTGTCACGGTTCATGAGATATACAGCCTGGTGACTGACAGAGCGACAGTGGAGTCTTAGTAATAGGGTCCCGTTTTTACCCTATGGGTTCGGAACCCTTAAAACTAAAATTTTACGGAACGGAATTTTACGGTTACTAAACTTAGCTACACCAAAAATACTTAATTAAATCTATAAAGGGCCCCCTTAACGTACTGCCAAAGATGCTGGCAGCATTTACTCGGTGAATAGCGATGCTAATAAGTTGCGCGAGGAGGCTGCCAGCTCTTCGGTCACCCGTCAATACGGTTTAAGATGTGAATTACAAGCCAAATTTTACAACTTCGACTTTGCACAATCTATGTTATCTTAAAAAGCACGGCACTCATATCGCATCTTTAGAATTATAGTAACCTAATTCACATACTTTCGATTTCGAGTTAGGTCTCTATAATAATAATCTTATGATTTGAAATCGAAAGCTGAAATGTTGGATTAGGTCGCTTTAATTCTAACCCCCTTACTAATAAACGTTGAGTAACGGTGGTACAGCTATACAATGTTTTGACTTTATCTGTCAAATTCAAATGTCACAATGAAAGATAAGGACAAAACATTGTATAGCTATACCACCGTTACTCAACGTTTATTAGTAAGGGGGTAAATGTGCGATATATACGTGTAGTGTAAGTTACCCAATTAATTTGATCACTGGGCCCTTATATGGCTGCGTTTATCACATGACAAAGTTTAGATAACGCATCCGTCACCTTTTGACACATAAATAAGTACAAGAGTGACGGATGCTTTATCCACATTTGACACGCCATACTTTAGGTGACATAAGTGTAAGGCCTGAGTGGACGCTCGAGTCGGGCGTGCAGCGGGGCGGGGCGTGCGGCGTCCATGTTAAACAAATGAAACTCTATAGGTACTGGTGTCCTGAGTCGACGCTTCAAAAATCGAATACAGAGCGGGCAAGTTTGCGTGCAATAGAGCGTCGAGCGGAGCGTCGCGGGCAGGTTCAAACCTGTTTGTGATTTGCAGCGGTGATAAGAGCGTGCAGCCATGTCGTCCGAACAAATAATTATCGAAATAGAAAATAAACCTGCACTTTGGCTCTCATCGCACAGTTTATATAAAAATAGAATATATATATATAAGAGAGTAGAAACTGCTCGATCCCACAGTCAAACTGTGCAAACGGTTTTGTGGGACATATGTTCCTATATATAATGTAATTTATTTTTTCATAATAAAAAAATAAATTATGGAGAGAATTAGCAACAAAACTGAATATGGAAGGTAAATTATTAAGTATTTATTTTTATTTTATTTATTATTTTCACACGAGCGGTGAGCGTGCACTGAGGCCACTCGCTGGACGCTCTACCTCACGCTCGCCCGCAACGCTGCACGCCCCGCCGAACGCCCCGCTTCGAGCGTCCACTCAGGCCTTAGTGTAAGTTTTGTTTGTCCATTAGTGGCACCTCCTGTGAATCGCATGATTGAAAACAGCTATAAATTATCGTTTTTTTTCACATTAAGTGCCTAACTTGGTGCATGATTTAAGTCTGGTTTAACTGTACCAACTTTCTAACCGACTTCCAAAAAGGAGGAGGTTCTATGTTCCACTGTATGCTTTTTTTTATGTATGTTTACCGATTTCTCCGTCAATTATGGGCTGATTAAAAAATATTTTTTGGTTTGATAGATAATACTTTAGAGGTGGTCCCATTTTATCACAAAATCTGAATCTGATGAGGGACCCGTGAGGAATTGAGGGAACTCCTGAAATATTATAGGCATACATGTAGCGATTTTAGTATTTTTAGTAACAAGTCCAGCATTAACATTTTTTTTTTTTCAAATTTATTAATAAACATATTATTCATTTTAGCAACTGTTGAAAACCCAGTCGGTTTTTGTAATAATTTAGCTGGCGAGCTCTCGCGGTAAGGCCCTCGGTTATATTTTTTCTCTTAAGAGGTTACACCACTAAACTAATGTTGTAAGTGCTGTACATTCCAGGTAATACAAGAAGTATTAGAGTTTTAAATTGTACACATTACTAGTTCTCAGAAGACTATCTAAAGATGACTTTGGTAAGGTGTTAAGAATGTATGCATGCTTATTGGTTCGCCCGCCGGAAACATTATTGTTACTTGGCAATTGGTATGCAGGCAAGTATTCTAGACAACGCAGCCGTTCGGGCCGCGTTTTCCACTAAGTGTAGGAATTCTATAACATTCTTCACCTAGCAACGATACAGATAAACAAAACCTACTGATAGCCTAAGCAATGAAGGAAAATCAGGGGAAAAATCTCGTGTATAAGCGAATTTTGGCATAGTTGTAGAGAATGGTGTTTTAAACCACATACTAAAAGTACTGAGTGGGAGTGAAGCTAACTTGTAAAGTTCCCTTTTTTTAGTTTTTTGTAAATAACTTTTAAACGGTGGCGCATAGCAAAAAATATTCCAGTACATAGGTAGGTAATTAATTTTCATTAAATTCTCTACAAAAAAGATTCTATATTTTTTTTCTCTGGGATCAATATTTAATGAGATAAGGACGGAAGAATGATTCCCGAAAGGCTAAATATACTAGGGTTTCCATTGTAAGTCGGCCCTTACATCAAATGGGCTCGGGTTTTTTTTGTGAGTAAGTACCTCTTATAGTGAAGAATATTTATGCTGAGTATCAATACCCTAATTGTGACAGTTTTCGACTTATGTTTTCTTTTCTTTTTTTTTAAATGTTTTTCGGGATGTATTCAAGCGATTTACTTCAAATTTTAAAATGATGTTTTCTTTATAGATTTGCATCGCCTCCCAAAAAACAAATGCTAGTTATCATACAAAACAAATAAATAAAATCCAAATAAAAAAGGTACATTATTTTTTATGTGGTTGTGAAGTAGTGACACCTCTAGAATTTATTTTCAGAGTAGACCATAAATTGGCCTACTACTTGCCAAAATATCAAAATTTTCCAGGCAGTACTTCCTATCAATTTTATTGGGTTGCCACTTTGCGGATGGATTTATTCAATCCAATGTTCGTAGCATTACATGCTTTATGGCGTCTAGGCCTACCCGCAGATGAGTGATCATTTATGCTACTGCATATTGTTTTGTCACGATTGCCCACCGAATTGAAGGTCCGGTTTGAACAAAAGTTTAATGGGGACAACGCTACTCACCTGCCACCGTTTGCGGACCTGTTGACATTCTTAGATGAGGAGTGCCGCCTTTTGGACAACTTTAGTATTGAAGGCTCTTCGCAGGCCCCAGAGAGGCTTCCTCTGAGACGGCGTTGTTGCTCGCCCCCCTAATCGAGGGGTGGTAGAGCCACGTCGCCCTTTCCCTTAGATACGCTTTGTCCCAATTTTCTCGCCGTTGCATATAGCGCAACTTGGAGGAGCATTTCGATTCTGCCTGTCCTCAATTCCTCAACAAGAGGATTACGTACGGGGCTCGTCGCTTACGGGCGGGGCACCCTTCCCCCTTCTCACCAGCAGGATAGTTTTGCAGCTGCTCAGCACCTCACCACGCTTGCGAGGTTTTCGCCACCGCTGTGCGAACGACTGTAGTTGGAACGCCGCTCGCCCCAATTCTTACGTAGCTCGGTATACTACGCACGTAGGTGGATGCGCCCGGGTCGAAACCCTGGTGTTCCGGGGGAGCATTACCTTCGCGGTAATTGGGCGTTGTCTGCTCCTCAGGACTACCAAGAGGGTGACCCTTCGGATCGGAGACCTGATGCTGGTTTGGCAGCAACCCAATGAGGGTTGTCAGCCATAGGTAGTTGCTTCCCTCTCTTCCACCGCAGTCGCCCACCCTGAGACAGTCCTTTTGCCAACTGTTTGTGTCAGAAACCCCGAACCGGTATCTGTTAGGGTCTGGGGCCCAAGGGGTGGTTCTCTGTTGGTTCATGCCCTTTTGGATTCGGGTGCCCAGGGCTGTCTGGCTTCCTCTTATAGTTTTGCCTCCCATGTAGTTCTCACCCGTCGTCATCTACGGTTTAGGTGGCCTTCCGGTGGAGGGTCAAAGGGGAGAGATTGACTCTTACTTTTCGCCTGTCAATTGTGGGCCGACTATTGTGGCCGGTAGTGACGACTGTGGTATTGAATGATATTTTGGGGTGAAATTGGCGTCGGATTTAACTCCCGCTGACCCTCAGTGGTTTGTACTTGAACGTTTGTACAGTCAACAGCGTAAGTAAGTGATCATTTCTGTACCTTGTCGCTTTCAATCGTTTCACAAGTTTGTATAACATTTCAAACACGACGTTAAAGTGACAAGGTACATAAATGATCACTTATTTATGCTGTTGACTGTACTTAGAAGTTATATGAGGAGTGTCTTTTCAAAAGGGCTTATTTTCACTTTTCTTTTTTTTTAAACTAAAAATGAAGTTCTTCTTATAACAAACAAATACATAGGTATATTCTGTGAGGTTAAATTTATAAAAAGTTATTGTTTTCTAAAAAAAGATTCAAAAAGGTATCAAAGTTCGGGTCAAAACGGTCAAAAGGGCCTATTTCTTCCTTCCTTATACTTATTATTTACGTTGAATTAGATTTTTTTGTAGGCCTTCGAAATTTGAAGATGGCCACTAAAAAAACAGGTAAAGGAAAAAAAATGCATTGGGTACAGTCAGCGTCACAATTGTATGGTGTACCGATCTATTTGAGCACTTTGAATGTTACCTTATAATATGACGCTGGTTGTACCTTTTGTTTTCAGCAAGAAAATATAATTGGAATAATTTCCCGAAGTAAATTATTTTTATTATGGAACCAAAATCACTTTTAGATTTGACAATAATCATAACAGTTTATTTCTGTAATGTACAAATTAATAAGGTTTATTTCTCACAAGGCCACAACAAAACGGCTTAATCCAAAAGTTCGCATCAAAAGAGCTTAACTCTGAAAAATTTTGGTAATTCACATAATCATTTAGGTAGATAAAACAATGTATTTATCGCAATAACATTTATGTCAACTTACTTTAATACAATATCAAAAATAAAATAATAATTTCGAAATGGGGTTATCTCCTCAAGAGAAAATTACTCTTAACGAATAATTGTCCTCGCGTGTAAAATCCGTGGACTTATTTCTCTAATATGTCCATGGGGGTTTCTATAAATAACTTAACATTGGCAAAATATGCCCATAAGGGTGCGGCTCCACTGAGGTGGAGACGAGCGGAGCTTTGCCAATATTAACCAATAGAAGGCGCATGCGGTAACGTCGAGCGGTCCTTCCGCACGTTAGTTTATATTCTATTGGTTAATATTGGCACAGTTCCGCTCCACTCCGCTCATCTCCGCCTCAGTGGAGCCGCAGCCTAAAAGGAGTGAAAGCCGCTGAAAAAATAGAATTAGACGCATTTCATAAAAAAATATTACATTGGTTCATAATTAGTAATTAACTATTCAAAAAGACTCAAAATACATTTCAATATTATTTTCATTTATTTTGTTTTAAAATAAAACGGTAAGTATATAAACAGACAATATACATATATATAATAGTACCAGCAGGTCGCTAGTATTAAAATATAATTATTTGTATAAGTACAAATTATTGCAACAACAAAAAAACTTTATAATAGATAGGCTCCCCCAAACTTTGCTACAACCTTAGCTACTCGTACGTCGTCGATCCACCTTGTTGGAGGTCTACCTACGCTACGTCTTCCGGTACTCGGACACCACTCGACAACAAACTGGGGGCTTTTCAGGCAAATACAATTACCCTACCCTAGATACTATGTTTTTTTTTGCAATAACATTGAATCTAATAAATTGTCCATTGCTGTAGCTATTCTAACAAAAGTCGCTGGGTGCTTTTACCCTGGACACACAACACAATGGCACTTCATACTCATCTGCTTTTCATTAACTGTGAGAGTGTCAGTATGTGTCGCTATATACATAACCTTTAAATTTGAGCAAGCCTAATTTTTTTCATGATGATGAAGGTACATTTTTACCCGACTGCGTCAGAAGGAGGGTTATAATTTAATTTAAAAACATTTCCACAAATGTCTAACAAAATAAATGGTTATTACCGATCAATGAATATAAACATCAAATCACAATTTCACATTGCTTGCTTTCATTCCCGAGTACCAGATTACTACTTCGTAACGCTAATCGTGTTTGCCGCCTCGTCATAGTTTATTTATTTGCAGTAGTAAAAATATTTGTATGCAGTTTCACGAACAACTATTGCGTAAATGTATGTTTGTGATAACAAATTGAGTTCTACGTCTTATGACGGCTTGCATGAATTCCGTTTAACCACTCCACAGAGGGTTTTTATAAATGGCATGGCATGGACAACAACGGAAAAAACAAACGAGCACAAAAGCAATGATGGTAAGTGGGTTCTTAGAACCATAGACAGTTGCATTCTCCGGACTTCTTCAGTTGTTTAAGATTCACATACTGAGTCGAGGTTTCTCCACAAGAATTTTATATTCAGGTAAACTTAGCAGTGGGACATGTTCTACTCTTTCTTTTCGAGGATGTCTATACTTCTATGCTGCCCTCTAAAATACAGGGCACATGACTCTTCAGAGTTTAATTTGAGTCCGTTCACATTAAGCGCTCGGTTGTTTTTTGCGATAAACTCTACGTCAAACGCAATGCGTTTGATGCGTATCGATAATCTAATTACCAAACATGGTTTTGCGGTAAATGTTTGGCGTCAAACGCTATCGCGTTTGAGGTAGCGTTTATCGCATAAAACATCCGAGCGCTCTATACTAGTATTCTAATTAACTTATTATTACATTTATTTTCTTTTTTAGATTATTATCAGTATGTATAGTCACTTACCATAATTCTTTTGTGGTTTAAATATATTTGTTGGTCAATGAGGTCAAAGGATCAGTAAAAAGGAATTTACATACCACATAGGTACCTATAAACGAACGAACTTACAAACTTACTTAAAACTACACTAATCTAACAAACCGCTACCAGTGGGCATTGTTCCCAAAATGCTAGCAGCATTGCCACGTTGAATGGCAATGCTTAATCTTTGTGCCAAGTACAGGCCAACATTTTGGTCACGGGTTGCGCTTTGACACATCTTTAAAAATACGGTGTGCTCCTGGTCCCCACGGTCCTCAAGTTTCGACCCCAAAAGGCTCAAATATGTAACTTCTATCAAGTTGACTGTATTTGCGCCTTTAGAGGGTCTCCGCTGATTCTGCCGCGAAAGCCCTAGTACTTGTTCCGGGGAGGTGTGCCGGCGCAAGGGTGTCCACGCATGTGGCATCCCAAACTAACTGCCGGCCCAAACTAACGGCCGGCCCAACTTCCACGGAATAAGAGTGGTTGATTTTCCCATTTCTATTCTAGGTGGTAAAAACCATATCGTCTTTATCGTCGTTATGGTATTGTTTTTTAATTCGGCCGCCATTACTGTCAAGTAAATAAGAGCTATCAAAACGATGATGACAATACGATAATAGGGCCTCTATTCAACACGGTAAAAACAATATCGTTTTTGGATCTGTTATCTTTTTGTCACCGTTTTGATAGCTCTTATTTACTTGACAGTAATGGCGTCTGGCACTACACTATCTTACATTTCATTGATGAGTGCATTGGAATTAGGGTTAACATCCGCCCGGATTAGACCGGAGATGTCCGGACTTTTAGACTCTAGTCCAGACTTTGTCCGGCTCATTCATTTGTCCGGATATTTTTTTAACTAGATGGAATATGAGTAATAAAACTACACATTAAGTAGTAGAGTAATGTTTCCATTTTGTGACTAAAGAGTCCGGACTTTTATCGAAATGTCAGAACTTTGTCAGGACTTTTCAAATTCCTAAATGGTAACCCTAATTGCAATTTATGATTTGTGCCCATTGAAGGACCTATTTACAGTCACCCAATAAAAATGCTTGAGTTATTACACTTATTACTTCATTATGAGAAGGCACTAAAGTGCTAAAGGTCCTCTAATCTGACTTAGCGTAGAAGTACCGGTTAAAGCCATTCTAAATTTTAGCTAATAAGTATGTAAAGCATTATGAAATTACGAAGTTATTTTTATATTTTATCTTTATATCAATCTTCAGTCTTAACTATTTATAAATATTATTTTTAATATTACAGTATTTTTGATAGGTACTCGTTTCAACCTTAAGTGGCCAAAAGAGCCCTACGTCGCCCTGTACTGAAAACTTCATAGACTTATACGTATACGCTATATCGTATTGTTGACTTGAATAAATAAGTAAATCAATAAACGCTTGTGAACATATTAACTAACCTATTTAGTACCTACAGAGTACTTATGCTCTGTACTTACACGGTATTTGTTGCACTTTTATCAGTGCTCAATGGCACTTGAATATCGAGGCTGAATGACGATGAGTAACCCGATAGCTACAAACAGCGTCACTGTTAACTGACCACTGGTGAACCTTAATGTAAGGTGACAAGATTCACAATTGGTCAGTTAACCGTGTTGCTGATGGTACACAAACACAAATAAACTGTATTTCAAATAACAGACACGATTATTATTATTATCTAGTTGGCAGCATGCGGACACGCCCCTTCTCTATTAATTTCGTTGTCTGTCAACCTGTTAGCAATGTGATATTATTTGCCTGTCATTCGAAGGGTATTCGGTAAACATTTAAAATAATTATGCTGCAAAAGAACAATTATTAAGGGGAAAATCCCACTAATATTATAAACTAATATTATAAGTGCGAAAGTTCATGTGTGTGTGTGTGTGTGTGAAATTTGGAGTGGAGATAGCCTAAAATTAAAAAAAAAATACAAAATATTTTTTGCTTGTAGATTACAGGAAAAATTATAACAAGTCGATCAAAAAAAAAACGTATGTACGGTACGGAAACGGAACCCTCACCACGCGACTTCAACCCGCACTTGGCCGGTTTTTGAAGGTAATCTTCAGATTAGCCTAGCGTGTGATCCTGTGAATTTTGGTAGCGATCGGATCAACTGATATCTTTTTATTTTTTGTGCTACTCGTGCGAAGCCGAGGCGGGTCGCTAGTAATAAATAAACAGGGCTTACCAGAAAATAGTCTCCACACAAATTGAAAAGTCATTTAGCTACCTGAAATGGATTTATCAGACCAGACGGAGACGTTTAACGTCCGAAAATTTTGAACAAATTCTGATCGTTTATTTTAAAATTAGTAGATGGGACAGTAACGAAGAATAAAATGTGACGATTAAAATCGGTTTTAAAAAAGATGAAAAAGATTAGAAAAGATTATTATTTTGTTCAATTTTTACAATTTTAATAAAATTATATTTTTACAAAGAAAGCCTGGAGTGATCACTAGTATATGGAACAAGCATCGATAATTGAGTTTATCGATATAGGAACTCCCTACCTGTCATAAAATTTTGCCCCCTGGATTCCTATGTCTGGTGATAGCATTTATACATGTTTGGTTGACGCTGGGACAAGCAATATGCTATTATGTTACAGTAAACTATTGTGTTACTGTACAACACTGAAAGTGGCCAATTACCATACCTACTTTAATTGGTTAGTAGTAGTGTGTTTTTAACCGACTGCAGAAGGAGGACGGTAATGTGTTTAACATAATATATGTATGTTTGTTCCTTTATGGCGCTCTAGAAACGAAACGCGTTGGCCGATTTTGATGATTCTTGTGTCAATCGATTTGTCATAATCTTGTAAGTGTCACTAAAGAATGACAGTTATTAAAATTCACTTTAGCATGGCGGCAGCCAGACGCCATTTTGTAAAAAAGAAAACAAAAAATATCGACGAATTATGACAAGTGGGGTTTAGTTTAATAGGTATTTAAAAATCATTGTTAGGTTTTTTCATCATTTTTGATTTTGAATGATCATTTAAGATTTATAACGATTTGAAGTTGGTTAGCAACATTCGGGTTTTTTAAAGCTTAGCTTAGCATTTTGTTATAATCTTTTGATTTCGTTCTATATATTGTTTATAATATGCCTATTATTTGTTTAATTGATTTGTTTACGTTACAGGTTCCTGCCGCCAGGTAGCTACTTGAACGCATACAAAATGAGCGCTCAGCGACTGGCCCAGCGCATGGCAGACATCATTGGGAGCCATAGGAGTAATAATTCCAGGCTGTATTACGACTTTTTTAGGTGAATATTGTGCTCTTAAAACAGTCATAAATTATCATTTATCATTATGATAGGTACGCCTTCGGGCGTTAGTTTATTTTGAATGTGCCAGTAAACTTCTTTGTGGAACATTCAGTAGTGTAATTCTCTATTACTCACTAGCGTTTTTTTCGATAAATAGGCACTGCGAGCCTAACTTGATCCGATATCGTCAGTGCGTAGGTATAAAGGTTTATGCAAGTTCCGACCTTGGCGGCCTTACCTGCGCCTGCGCACAAAGGCGGACAATATCAACGGCGGCGGACATCGCGCATTCATAACCTATACCATAGTCCTATACGATCTTACTTATTATGAAACTGCGATTAGTTTGGTATTGGAATAGCTGTCAATTCATATGCACTTTGACGTAGGTATATGGTAAAACTGTCATCTCTAATCCCTTTCTAATCGCGACTAGATAATAATATTATAATTGAGAATACAGTTTGTCAATTGATGATATTTTGGTAAAAAGTTAGGATACCGTGTTACTCCATCACGCATCAACCACTGAGCGGATCGGGATGAAACTTGGCACACACATAGCTTAAGTCCAGGAATAGGACATACGATAGTTGATCGCGGAAAATTAAAAGGTTCCCGAGGGAATAACGATAATCGATATCTACGCAGAATAAAATCAATTTGGTTGTGGAATTGATGGTGTGAAAGCCGTCTTCACAAATGGGAGGTTTGCCCGTTCTTCATCCTCCTAATACTATGTTGCCCTGTAAAGTTTCGTCTGTAATTTTTTGCAGGTACTTAGTTTGATCAAAATGCTTTAGGTAAAGTAAAACTTGTTTTAGTTGCTAAATAGGTACTGCATAATGGTTAATTTGGGATTGTTCATATTTTTACAATTACTTTAATTCGAAAACCATTTCCAGGAATAGGGTTTTAAAGCCGTTCTTCATTATTAAGTTTTCGAAATATTCATCTATTTCGGATATTTCGACAAAAGTATATTTAACCTTTGTTTGACTTTCGTTTTCGGCTTGAAGCCCTCCAGGGTGTATCTTACACGTTAGGCGAAAACCGCTTGAAACAGTATGTTTTAATACACTATTACAATCACTTTTTATCATTAGATATCATTTAATTGTTGTAATTGATTAGAAAATGCCAACCCAAATAAAAAATAATCATGTCATCCATAAAATGTCTACTTAAAAAATAAAAATATTAAATCAAAACTTGGGTCAAATACAAAATTAATGAAATTGGTCTCTTAAAATTATCTATTCTTTCGAATTAGAATGTAAAAACCGTGAGTTGTTTTTTTGGCCTATCCCAATTTGATTAATTACTTCAACGTTACATTATATTTCTGATATCAACGTTACATTATATTCAGGTAAAAGTGCCCGAGCGGCCTACTTACCTACTGAATAAATGTATTTTATCTTATCGTAAATGATTGTTCCAGATGGCGACAGCATTACACGTTCAGGTTAACGGCGGAGTCCTCGGACGTGTGCAAACTCTGCAAGCTGATGAACGACCCCGAGCTGGTGTCCAGGCGCTCGGCCTACGAGGACTTCCCGGCTTGGTGGAACAGCAAATATGTGAAGTGTACACCCAAAAAAATAAAAAATATCGTTTTATAGCGTTTGCTATACCTACCCAGGGTCCAGGGTATTCCATTTTATCTTAGTTTTATAAAATAATATTGTTTTGTTTGAATACTGCTTTTATTACACAATCGTTTAATTAAAGTATAAGTACATTTTTAACAGTATCGAATAAACATGGCCTGTACGTTTACAATATCAAATTTCTAACATTAAGAAATATTGCAATGGACAGATTGAAGGGATACTTACAAAAACCAGCTTTATTGTTTCTACGTAAAAGAACAATATTTTAAAAAGTCCTCATGTTTTAAAGCTACGTGAATAAAGGTAGGTAAGCCGTTAGCTTTAGTAGCTACCGTTGCGTTACTTTTGAAAGTTTAAGAAAGAGGTTCAAAAATAGGTTCCTGAGGGTGGCGGTGGTGATTTAAAGGTACGAGACGCAAGTAACTTTGATTCTATACGAAACACTCAACTTTTCACCCCACCTCAGCGAGAAAACTACCAGATATAAGAAGTTAACAGGGTATAAACAGATAAAAAGATCCAAAATAATGGCGAATACAATGCTATTAAGAAATGCATGTCTGTTTATTTAAGCTCATGTACAATTTAAGATTATAATAGTAACTTTTAGTTTCACAAAAATGACTGCTACCACACATAAGTCATTCTGGGATAACAATGCCGTCTTATTCTATTTTGATCTTACTCTATTTTATTATTGCAACAATATAATACCATAGTATAAATAGACAAGTAGCTCGACTCCGGCCCTTTAGGAGATTCTGATACCTATTGCCGCTCGGGCGTAAGGGTTGTCCAAACTTGTTTTAAAATTTTAGTCACCTACTTGGCCCTACTTTGATCTATAATCATATTAATCATAGTAATTTTCATACTTTACACAAACTTAAAGTACCTAAGTATTAATATTGTTAGGTACCTAAGTACGAAATTTAAATTATTTTACTTACATACTTTTATCAGTTGACACTAAATATTAATTATGTTTAAAGGTATGTGATGCTGATGTGATATGTAAATTCCTTTTCGACCTTTTGATAATGCCGCTTTCGCGCAAGGCGGCTTCCTTTGACTAGGTACTTGCCTATTATTGGCGGCACGCGCCGCCGCCGCGCGTCTTTGAGCATTGGCAGCTCGCGCCGCGCGGTATTACACAACATTGAATAAATATCTGAATAATAATGTCACGGGAAAATCTTACACAAATTGACCTAGGTAGTCCCAAACTAGGTTCTAGGCTTGTACTTTGGGTACTACGTAACGATAAACATACTTACCTATGTAGTGACAAATACATACTTAATATTACTATATAGGTACATATAAAACACCTAAGACTCTGAAACAAATACCTACTCGCACTCATCACACAAATATTTGCCCTGACCGGGAATCGAACCCAGGACCGCTAGCTTCGTAAACAGTACTTAGTCACTAGGTCACTACCATCTACCTAGGCCATCCACGTCGTGACATGTTAACTAACACGTCACACTCAATAACTTAAATTACCTACTTAACACATTCACTGCCGCCTAACCTACAAATGTATGTAATTCTGACACACCACCGTGTCACCGGCACCGAATGTGTTAATACGTATTTATTTCACCTAATTAGTTATCTATAGGTATCTACAGGCAAGCCGGTACGAAATACCTAATTAATTGAGTAGTTATTTACATTAATCACTAGCAACTTTTATTAAATCTGGATAGTTGTACCTACCTAAGCTAGGTTTAGGGCACAGTTTAGGCGTTTTGAAACGAATGAAAATGTCACGCTGACAATAAAATAGATTTAACAAAAGCTGTAAGTGGGCTATAAGCTATAGGTAAATATAAAAAAATAAACAGCATTCTTCACAACACAAACTCTAAATAGGTATGTAGGTACTCACCTTTCCGACTCAAAAGGTATGTGGAAAAACGATAGCTCCGGATTTCTTACACCATTATTTAAACACCCGTAAACTGAACAATATTTTCTAGTTTTCGACAAAGACATTGTCGCTCGATGTTTTAATTTAACGCGCACTACCTACAAACAACCAAACGTGACCGAACGCAATGACGCCGCGACCCCGTCTAATCACCATAGACGCACCTCTGCTTGTAGTTTCGTGTGCGACGTTCGCCCCGCCCACAGCCGTACGGTCGGCGTAACGCACACGTGCAAGCCGCGCGATGTACCTTTATTTGAAGACGACCTACTTCTCTATTTATACTATGATAATACCGAGGTTTCCTGACATAACTATTCACATACCAATAAGCAAGCCTCAATCTTGTTCGGTATTAAATAAAAAAATAAAAAATATTACCTATGCCGAAAGTACCGAAGTGACGAACTTAATGGTTTCGGTATTGGATCCCTAAAATGTACTTATGTGTTAAAGGAAAGGTTTACTGCGCACCATCTACCACATTTTTGGTGAACTTAAATAAAAATTGTAGTCGTGGCAGCCTAATGCCTGTAGCTTAGTACGGCACCATGGATAACAGGGAAAGGACTTCTTAGTTAAGGGTAGCCGGTTGCATTACAAGCTTCTTTCAAGAGATGGCGCTTATTCGACACTTAAAGAAGTAAGAAGATTTTACGTTGCTTCAATAGATGGCGTTTTAATACACTTTGGCATAGCGGAAAATAAAACTTTTACACTGGGATGCCTTCACATTACAGCGTCCCGTTGCCGTCCTACCAACGATGGCAGATTACTGCATAGTAATAGTATAAGCATTTCAAATTTATTGTCGTTACCAATAGGGTATAGAATGGTTCGACTACTACATTGCTGTTAGCCGCCTTTTTTGGGAGGACGGCAGCACGGAGGCGGTGACTAGTACATCGGTACATTTCAATAGATGTGGATTTTTAGGGTTCCGTACCAAAATGGTACAAAAGGAACCCTTATGGTGAGACTTCGTTGTCTGTCTGTCTGTCTGTCTGTATGTCACAGCAGGTTTTCTCAGTAACTACAAATGCTATCAACTTGAAATTTGGCATAGTTGTACAACTTGCTTGCCCGCATCTATTGGTAGTAAAAAAAAAATGAAATTAAAATTATTAATAATTGAAAAGGGGTCTAGAATGGGGGGTTCAAAAATGAAAGTGGTTCGATTATAGCAAATGGGGTGTCATATAAAAGGTCTTAATCTGCACATTTCAAAACTATTTTTTAAAAAAAATTCTGTGATGTACTTTTTGATTTATAGCCAAAAATGTACAAAAAATGACCGTTCCCCCCCCCTTTATCTCCGAAGTTTATTAATCAAAAATTCTGAAAAAAATCCTGACGTATAGATATTTACTTATATTTTCTGGGAAAAATAAAATAAAGTGTTCATTATTTACAGTTTTTGAGAAATAACAAAAAAACTAAGAAAATCTGTATTAAAATTTAGGCTACTCAAAATCGACCTTATTGCCTGGAAAATAAAGCTTATAACAAAATGAGTATTTTCTTTTGCGGTTACCAAGCATATTATCTTCAATACGGAACCCTCGGTGCGCGAGTCCGACTCGCACTTGACCGGTTTTTTATAACATATATCACACGAAATCTCTAAATTTAAGTGTGGCCGATTAAACCTTACTAAAGCTGTTGTTAGGCCCGTTTGCACGTAAATTTAACCCTAAGTTAACCCCAGGTTAAATTATTCACGAATTCATGTCAAATTCAAACTCTCTTCCTTTGGAACTGAGACAGGCTAAATCATTTCCTGTTTGTAAGAATCTTTTAAAAGAACACCTATTGTCACCTCCTTAGTTATTTTTAGTGTCCGACCGAAACACGATTTTTAGCCGAAACCGAAACCGAAACCGAATATTCGGTTTTTTTCTGATTTCGGCCGAAACCGAAACCGAAATTTTTGAAGACTTATGAAATTATTCAAAATTACTGTACAAATCGTAAGGAAAAGGTTATTGCAAGGATTTCTTATATGAGAACAGCTACTGTTTTAGTTAAACAAAATAAAAAACGTTTATTTTTTATGAAAATAGAATCTATTTTCTCGCGCGCCACGTGGTTCACAAACAAACGTCACAAACGGGATGAATATGAATACTGTCGGTGGTTCCGGCTGGGACGGCCGCCGATGCATTACCTATACCTACCCGGCCGAGCGCGCCCGAATTAAGCCGAGCGCTCCCAATGCGAGAGCCGCGAGAGGCCGCGAAACAATTTCGGCCCGGCCGAAGGTTTCGGCCGGATTCTGGCCGAAACCGAAACAGCGGCCGAAATCACTTTTTTGGCCGAAATTGGCCGAAACCGAAACCGAAACCGAAACTTCGGTCGGACACTAGTTATTTTCCTTACCTTTTATTTTGTATTTATTTATATAAGTATTTTTTATTTACGTAGGTACCTGTATGTATTTATTTTAAGGATATTTATGTTTTTTTTAAATTGTTTAATTCAGTTTCCACCGCCGGCCTATTACTATTGTATATTTTTAACTATCTCTTCTTTGTAAGGTTGTCTGGAAGAGATCGCTATTTAGCGATAAGACCGCCTGTTGACTCACTATGTAGTCTTTATTTTATTTTCCTGTATATCTGTTACTTGGTGTATGTGGTTTTTCAATAAAGTGTTTTGTATTGTGTATTGTATTGTATTCATATGAGAACTGTCAATTTTAACCCTTTGAACGCCTTTGACTTGATACAAACGCCGTCCTCACACGCCAAAGACAGCTGAAAACCACAGCGAATGTCAACCTTACGTCACAAATACTTGGGTATATTTTGCACTGTATCTGTGACCACTATATAGGTCGATGGCGTGGTAGACACGACAGTACCCGACCACTTTAGTGGTTCTTTGCGTTCAAAGGGTTAACAAAGTAACTTAGGGTTAACCTGGTGTTAACATTTACGTGCAAGCGGGTCTTACTACAAGTGAAGACAATGACACTCCTACCACCAAGGCTAGATTTGGTTCTTCTTTTTCACCTTTTTTAATATCGGATGCAGATCAGCGCTTGCGTTCAGTCACCAGAAATACTTTAATATACAGTGTGTAAATGGTATACGGGCGTTTATTAAAAATGGACATAGATTAGGACTCTACTAATCATAAACAGGAATAAATTGTTTTGATTACGCTATTGCACCGTTATTAATTTTTGAACATACTATCGCCCCGCAATGTACATCTAAGTCCATCTGTCAGGTAAGTAATTTTAAAGTGCACCGTGCATGAAAGAGTGTTATACATTGCGTGTTAAATTATTTTGTATGGATAACTTTTTTTTATTTAATTTTAACAAAAGCTGCTTAAATGTGCTCATTAGGGGCTATACTAACCACAGTTAAAAGGAACGCCCGTATACCATTTATGTTTATGCGACTGGTGTATACCTAATGAAATGCATTATTGCACGAGTTTAGTTTTATGAAACGAGCCGAAAGGCAGCGGGTGTCTAGATTTATATAAAGTAGGTACTTACAGTATCATGACGTTACATATCTCTATTGCCAAAACCATATTTTTGATTTTTTGTTCATAAATAAGTTCACTATTTATTAGTACTTAGAGTTTTATTTCCAGTACCTCCTACTGTCAGCATTCTTAGTCTTTAAGTAAGAAGTCCCGACCTACAAGTTAACATTTCGTACAGTCAGTAGCAAAAGTAGGTCGACGTCAATGAGCACAAAATTATATATACACGACTCTATTGTAAAGAGAATAAAAGTGTACAAATAGATAATTATAAACTCATCGACTATCCATCTACTTCTGCTTCTGACTGTATATTAACGCCACCATGCAACGTGAGTTTGATTGCCGGGTTATTCGTGGATTACAAACACTACCTATAGATATAAGGTTTGATTACATTTATTGAAACAAAGGCATTATTTTTTAAGGAATTTATTTCGTCAATTTCAAACTACACTTTCAAAATTACAATTGATTATAACTACGTTAAGCTATAATTTTACCTAACTCTTGATCGGGACCTATGTCCCCGTTTTTGAAAAAGAAAAATTTGACACGTTTTCAAAACTTTTCAAATTTAGAATTTTTAACAATAACTATCCTACCATCCATTATGCGTTTACTACATAATATTTGAGACCTAGCAATGCCCGTGTGGAAACTTAGAAACTCAGACACTTCAGCCATTTTTTCTAATGCACGTAGGTATGTTAAGAAGCTTCCGACATGGCACATACTAGTCTTGCTTATAAATAAGATTAATATCTATTTTATTTAAATTAGTTGCACGCTTGCACAAGCTGCTTTGCGGTGGTTTAGTCGATTACGTACACATATTATGTAAAACTGTCTCACATACATACAAATTCGCTCGTTCCCATACAAATCTACGGATTAGTACTATTTACCTACTGCGTCTAAACTAAACGAATTATTGTAACAAAATAAATCTGTTAATAACGTAAATTTAAGTCTCAAACAACGTGTTACTCATCAAAATCAGGTACAAATTAAATAAATTAATTCTAAGGTAACTGAAGCATCCAGCGGAAGAAAATGAGATCGTTTAGATTGTCATCACTTGACACAGTCACTAACAAACTGAGGAGCAACGGCCCCGATCCACGCCTCCACCGCTCACGGGAGTACCGACGTTGATACAAATTAAAGTTGAAGTAACTGACAAGACACAATATTAGATAAACAGCTATCAAGACAATTAGCGATAAACTAAACATGCAACGTTTTTGGCTTTTCTCGTATCAAATTCTAAATCACAGAAATAACTATAAATGTAGTTCCTACTCCATCTACTGTAAAACATCACTTGGCATCAAACAGTTCTGATTTATCGATGTGATTAATTTAAACCAAGCTCTGTGATGGTTTTAACGCCAAGGGCCCACCTCTCCGTCTATACTTAATCCTAATGTAACGAAAAATATAAATAAGTCAATGTGAAAGTTACTTAACACGTGCAATCTTTTTTCTATCATTAATACAGAATGTAAGGTGCCGTTTACAATTACTCATTACACTGGCGTAAGCTTACAATTACAACGAATGTCCTTACAACTAATACAGTTCCATTACAAAGAAATGCATTTTACTCTCGTGTCCGTTTCCGCATGCCTAGAACAGCTACACTATTGGAATTAGAAATGAGGCAGATTAAATACTATTTAATGCTTCGTTCGTGCCAACATTCTACTATAGTTAGCAAACAAGATTCCTTGATATTCGTGCGTACGCTTTACGAACATAATATGTCAAGATTTTCAATGTATAAAATCGACCTTGAACGGTATAATTAATGCAGCAGTATAACGTTAAATGGACACGAACACGCCGCGTGCTTTTACGAAGCTGAGATACTCCAGCGATGAGTCACTTGGCTGTTTACGTGTACGAAATATTTTAAATAATATGCGGAACGCGCAATTGTTTTAGGCCTTATTGAATGTTAAAATATTCATATGTACAGCTGCTGATTTGCAGTTATCATAGCGATAATTAAATAAATATTAGTACACTTATATTGGAGTTTAATACTTGTAGAATTACGCGGTTATAGCATAAACATATCGTTTAATTATTGTAACGTTATCATTGTTTGCGTTAAAAGATTCTGACATTGCAGATAAACTAACTTATGTTGATATATGATTAAGAAAAAATAACGTATCCATATTAAATAAAAGTAAGTTATTCGTTACACTCAGTAAACACTACGTAATATTATTCTGAATAATATATGCGAATAAATGATACTATACTATTTAAATATAGCTTGCTGCGGTATGGGGACTAGCATTAGGTTAGGTTTTACTCAGTTGCACAGCAATGCAGCTGTAGTTTGTGCAACCAAAGATACCACCGTTACTCAGAACGTCACTCTTTCATAGCGCAGACTACGTCTTTCTGAGCACTTGTTTAAAATTACATGAAGCATTATGCCAAGGCAAATGATTGCTGAACAATTATTATACTAAATTCTTTGGTAATATTCACTGGATCCTTCTAATTCTTAAAAATACAATAAATAGCGTTGTGCTTCCTGTCACGGCGATCAAAACGTAAAGGACACGAAACATATAAATCCCGTAGGTTCTGTCACCGTTGCTTTTTCTTCTTCGGAAGGGATAAAATCCTCATGGATTCTTCTCGAAGCTTTTCACTGCTCCATATAAACACCATGTCATAGAACTGGGTGTTCTGGTGTTCATAGCAGGTCGGCGGGGAGCGGCGTGGACAAGGCCATGTGCTCGGCTCCTCGGACGGGGAGCCTCTGCGCGGTGACGTAGTGCCGCATCAGCGTAGGGACGTTCAGGAAAGCCGTAGCCGCACCACCCAGGGTGTACCCCTCCGCATTACGGCATATCCGCATATGCATAAAACCGCGAGTCGACCTGCGAAATAATACGCGGGTTAGTAAACACATAATATATATTTTTTACCCGACTACCCAAAAAACTACCCAAGAAAAAGGAGGATAACATTTACTCCAAAATGTGAAAGGAAATTACTCACTTTAAACTTAACGAATAGTCATGTTTGGCGGATTCGCTGTTTCGAACTAGGAAAGCGCCTTCCGCAGCATTTCTGAGTATGTTCTCAGCTTCGACGCGCGATAAAGTCCCATGATACCACCTGAAAACATAAAAAAAAACTTATGAGTCCTTACAAATAAAAAGGGATATGAGGAATATTTTAAAATTGTGGATTAAAAGCTACATTAGGAGAAATTTATTAAACTTACCCTTGTCTGTCGAGCGGGAGAGAGGCGTCGACGAGGTCTCGAGGCGGAATGATCGGTCCGAGGTTCAGATGCAGCCCCTTTGCGCTCCCCGAACTACCACTTCCACCATCAAAGTTTAACGTCAATTTTTCTTTGTGTTGATTTCCTGGAAATTTAAATATCATTATTTTTAAATACTTCACCCTCAAATAACACGAACACGCACAGGCTTTTATCGTCAATAAATTCTTTAAAATAAATGAGCATTAGGACAGCCACAAAGGAAAAAATGCCTCATCTGGTTTAACGTCAAACAACACGCAATGGTCCCTAATACCGAACTTCTAACTCAACGGTACAGCTACAAATTGCTCGCAGCGTGTACAGGAAAAAAGTTTCCTCAAAAAGCACTCAAGCAAATTAAATATTGGGAAAGATTGGCCACGGAAAATCGTGCGGAGCTATCTAAAGTCATACATCTTAATCGGCATAATGTGGTGCTAGTCACTGCTACTTAATGCTAACAATAGATGCAAGCCGACAGTCCCTTCTCCGGCCCTTGTTACAAGATTGACAAGTAAATCTCTTCGACGTGATTAAGTTATGGTAACAAAATGAGTTGGGATTTTGGTCAGAATAGGAACAATCTTTTACTGGAGAATTATTTCTTTGTTTGTGATAGGACTATATGGGATATAAATCAACAATGTGTACAACTAACCTTGATTTAGGTCCTGCACGCTTTGGCTGGAAGATGCATTCGAAATGGCACTTCCGAAGTCATTATTCAGTTGCAATGACTGTCCTCGTAATTTGCGACGTAATTTGGGCATGTCGAAGGGAAGAGGTCGGAGATCAGCTTCGGCCTCAGCTCGTCGCCTCCTTAGTTTCGGCATATCGAATGGAAGATCAGAAAGATCTTGGTCTAGGTCCTTGCGCTCCTCTTCAGTGTTACTGTTCTTAAAATTTATAAATGTGTTCCTTGAGTCAACGCCTTCTCGGGAGTGAATCGATATACCACTATCGGATCCTTGTATTTCGGCATCTCCTGTTGTTGAATGTCGGAATGTAAGATTCAATAAGTTGCGGTTCTGTAATGCACGCCGTTTTGGCTTTGCCACAATTTCAACTGTTGTCATTAGAGTTTTCCCAGTTTCAGCATCCTCAGGAGATACTTTTTGAGAATTGTTATTTCTATTATTATCGGATGTTTCTGAACCAGGTTCTTGAGATGATTTATCAGAAATGGGACTAAGAATGTGGAGCTTATTATTATGGTGTCCAAACCCCGATAGTGGCATATGATGCGATTTTGTAAAAGGGACATTACCAGAGTCAGAGCTGTGTGAACTTAGAGAAGAAGACCGACGACTTTCTGTGCTACTAGTACTTCTATCTCCGTCACTGGTGCTGCTTCTAAGCGATTCCATGCTACCTCCGCTACTGCTGGTTGCCATACTCTCAGTGCTCGAGTATTTGCGTCGAGGCCGCGGAGCGCTGGGCCTGCCTTTAAATTCCATTATAGGGCCGACCCCCTTTGGCCCTGTGTATCGATTCAATTCAGGTGTGTCAGAATCGGAAGTGGGTCGGCCCTTAATCTCTAAAAAAATACCGTCTTTTGATTGCCCCCTCTCGTCATTTGAATCGCGACCGGTTTCCCTTAAACGCTGCGTAGCATCAAGTTCAGTGGACGTAGAACCTTTTAAATCGACCAAGCTTGCGTCGCTACTAGTCGGGGTCTCCCGAGCTCGTAAAGATTTCACGGGTAATCTTAGATCCTTCAGTCGAGGGTGTGCTGGTTGTGATTGCGGCAAGTTCGGGGCGCTCTTGATGCTATTCATGGCGGACCCATCTTTCTGCTGAAATTTTGTAGGCAAAGGCGCCGTTGACGGAGGTGATGGTGTGTAACCACGAAGGGGCAGATGAGAAGTCGATGCAGTACGGTCTTCTTCATCAATATGCACTTTTTCGAGTTCTTCGGACAAAGCTGATGTATTGCTTTCGGTTTCTCTTTTTTGGCGGATTGTAGGAATTTTGGACCGACGAACGCTATCCGTTTTCATAGTCACTTTTCGGCGTCCTTTGTAATCCGGCTCACTACGCTCCACAGCTTCGAAAGCGGAAGACGCAGAAGATATGACTTTTCTATCCTCAGCTTGTAAGAGGGCTGGGTGGTTGCTGACACGATCAAAGTCGTCCAAATCATCATCTGACCGAGCGATTTTGCAGTCAAAAGCTGTTTCATATATTTGGCGGGTAGTCATCTCTTGCGGCCAGCGTGGCAGCGGCGCCGGCACGTAAAAGACGCTACGAGAAGGATGTTCTTCTACATCTTCAGGCGCGGCGCACACGCAGCCGGCCGCGTCACGCCCACGGCGCCTCGGCGGCATCCACGCGCCCTCGCCCGACGAAGACGATGAGCGTTCTAGTTCACGAAAGCCATCTTCGGCGACAGAAAATCGCTTAGGCAGATTTGGGCGAGCTGCGACGTGTGGAGCGTCTAAGCTTGCAGATTTTCTGTACCGGGGGCCGCGGGACGAAGAGGTTGTAGACGCCGTTGGCGCGGATGGAGCTGGTGGAGGCGGGGCTGTTTTAAACAGGTCACCGTAGTAATAGGGACTGGGATTCCTACGCGGCGCGTTGGCGTATCTGGGATCTGAGCGTCCACTGTCGGGCGAATGTAGAGATGGTGCTGTCGCAAATGGATCGAATTCTCCGAATTCGTCTTCTTCTCCTTCCGTTGATGATGAAGGGTCCTCGCCGGTAGAAGACTCTAAAAAATAAAAAACACGCCGTTTAAACTAACGAGAAAAAAAGAAGACTGTGTGTGTATATAGAAACCCCACGGAGGCAGTGATGCTAAAGCTTTCACAGATAAACTAGGGCCGGTAACAAGGTAGACGTAAATGGTCGACCTTCTTTGTCTGAGGTCGTTTCGTCTCGAGTGCCGTCATTTAAACGAGCAAGCGGATTGGGCTCTGCTCTTGAGAAGGCAGCCGAATGTGCGGGGATATAATAATATGATGTTGTTGTAATGTTCAAGATTTTTTTGTTACAATAATGATGTTATAAATTCAACTAAGGAATAATAAACAAATATAACGTTGCGGCAACTATGAGGAACAGTGCGCAGCGGTTTTATTCGTTGAACAAGCTAAAGATTAATTGACACGAAGCCATCAAGTAGCTTGAAAACGCTTTGCAAATGTTTTTCGAGAGGCACCTGAAATATCCTATTGAGAGTTGATTGCGACTAAAGTATTCTGAATGCATCTTGAGCGGAAAAAGGCAGGATTTATTAAACCTGAGCTGCTGTGACTGCGACACGCCGCGGCGCTACTAACGAATCGTATCCGAGTGTAGGTACTATTTTACTGTAAGCTGGATTAAATTTTGTAACAAGCAAATCACTTCTTTGTTTTTTATCAGTTATAATTCGTATATTTTCATTTTACGTTTGGTTAAAATTACTAAAAGTTGTTATCGTGTTGATTTTGACAGAATTTATAGCCGATTCATATTCATATTTTATGATGATTCACTTTACATCGCGGTTGTAACGATGTGAATTATAAAGGTAAGCGACACAGACAGAGATAGAGCAAAAAAAAATATCGATCGCTGTAGAGCGAAATACTGTTCGTCATTTAACATTTTGCAACCAATGCAACGAAATATCTAACTGAATATTTACCGGATAAATATCTCGTAGTGGATTAAAAGCATAAGTCACCCATCTACATAAGCTCAAGGCAAAAGGCTAGGTTGGTAACATCCCGCAAATCACCATGGAGTGACAAAACGACGGCAAAAACTGGGCAAATTGTCTATTAGCGAGTCCCCACAGAGTCTAAGTGACGTCATTACGTGTCGTGATTACTTTTCCGCGTGGATGGCCGGCACCAGCGACACGAGTCCAAATTTGTTAAATTGCCGTGATTAACGTGCCAAATGTCTTTCTGAAAAGCGTCCCTGTTAAAGGTTAAACCTGAATACATTGTTACAGCAATGTGCACTCTATACATTGTGCTATAATGCTACAATTTGGAGTTATACCCATTATTTTTATTTTCTCGAACGAACACCAATAATGAACGCATTTATTATTCAATTTCCAATAAGTTCATTCACCTGAGTTTATAATAGAATTGTTGATCATACTAACATTATAAAAAGCTTTAGAGTCGTCGTGGGTTTCAATTGCGCTTTACAAAAACAATGTAACTTAACTAACCAACATCGAGCAATCCATTCGTATGACGTCAATGGCAAAAAGTTGGTTCCACCAGCGAGTAGGAGCGGACCGCAATCAAAAGCCTCCGCTTATTACGTCCGGGACATTTTTCCCAGTCTAGACGGACGAGCAAACGACAATAGGGCTGATTAAAACTTGCAATTGTTTCTGCGGTAATAGTGGGTCGCTCACATTTGCAACAATGTTCTTTAGTTAATGAAAAAATACCATAGACGTAAAATACTTCGAAAGATTGATGCGTGTTAATTTTTTAAATATTACAAAACTTTTTTACGCTGTTCATAAAATAAACAAAGAGCCGGATAATAAAAACTACCTCTGGTCAGCTTACTTTATCTCTGCAATATTTTTATTTAAAGCCCATGGCGACTAAGACTACATGCACTACCAGAGAACAATGCGCTAACTAGACTGCGCCGCGATTGTTGCGCTAGAAGAATGGGCCCTTTGTCCTTCTCCCTGCAGATGAGATAGGACACGGTGCTCAAACCGTGAGAGCGCGTCTGGCGGGACCTAAAAATCCTACGAAACTTTCCAGAAGCGTCCCTACTTGATCTGCATTCAAATAAGGCTCTTTAATCCACAGGAATTTTATAAATCTTATCCATTAAAATACTCAATTGGATTATTTATTACACTTTTGTTCAACAAAAAAACTCGGTGGTAAAACAAAAAGTAACAACAGCAACACAATGGATGGAAGATGAACTAATTTCATCAATCATACAATAGGTTGTTATTTCAAAAAATAAGCTAATTTTCTCAACAACAAACTACTTGATCATCTTATTGATTCTGTGACAAAGCATGAGATCATTACAATCCACTTGGCGACGGTAAAAATCTAGTGTCGTCATGGCTTAAAATGTATATGTTTATTAAACGCAAAAGCGTACGTAGATTAAGTGCTATAGTTATATCATTAAATTTAGCACATAATACGTAACCGCGTCAGCGCAACACATTGTGATTGACGTCAATTAATGGAATATAGAATAAAAGAGAATACATATTACCAGATTCGTAGTACGGCTGTGAGCGGTGTCTAGCCTGCCTCTCGTGCCTCGTCGGGGCAGACGGGGCGGGCTCCGGCGGGGACTCGGCCGAGCCCTCCGGCGCGCTCTCAGGGCTCCTCCTGGACACTCCCGGGGCTGATAAGTCGAAGTCAGTCCTCCTAGCCGACTCGTAATCGGCTCGACGCCTCGCGGACTCAGCGTCAAACTCGACTCGTCGTCCAGAATCCCCGTCAAACTCCCTGCCACCGTATCGTCGGCCGGACTCGTAGTCGTAAGGGCGCCGGCACGAGTCGAAGTCGTAGTTGTTACGGCGGGAGTCGTAGCGCCATCGGTTGGAGTCGGGGGAGCGGCGCTGCTCGCGCGAGCGGCGGGTGCGCTGCGGCGACCGGCGCGCTGTGTCACGCGGTGTGCAGTATGCTTCTATGAACTCAACCTGCAACAAAAGAGACCCGTATTAAACGTTTACGCCAAACTCTACTCGATAATGGAAACTTAGATTGCTTCGCTAAGACGTAATGGTTGCTCGTCAATAGTAATTGCATACCAAATGACTATTAGTAAGAATGGAGCCCTCCATCACGAAGGTCGATTATGTGGCAGAGTAAAGTGGTAATAAAATGCAGCGGTCACATATCCGGCGGCCGTAACGGTCGGTTAGCCGTGCTCTCCCCTCGCCGGGGCGTCATTACCACGACCCGCTCGTGTTTATGGCGACGGATATAAAGAATATTATGAGATATTGTACCAGCATTGACGATACGATGAGGTGATAACATTCCGTGGGACTACGGTGCCAAATTTAGTTCGTACCAAGACAAATTGTTATAGCGCATGGCCGCCTTGTTTTGTTGTGGCGTCCGCCGAGCAAAGAACGCTGAAGGCATTGTAATCATTTTGGAAGCTCATTCTCTTCTTCATTTCCGCCCAATTATGTTTTTTATAATGTGGTAAACACACGTGTGGATGTTGGAATCGGTTTAAACGAGTTCATATCTGTTTAAGCGGGGGTGGTTTCGGGTCATTAGAGGCCGAGATGAGTTCCCGCTTCCGCGCCTCCGGACACGGAGGGCTCTCTTACGTAGCGCTCTCATTAAGGGCGAAATTAGTGACAGCATTAAAGTACCTATAGGTCCGCTCGTAAACAACTCTAGTGGTGCGCACTTATTAATGCGTATTTAAGTTTAATCGTTACAGTTTACGTAACAGTCAATGGCGAGATGTAATGGCTACATCATTACGTAGGTTATGCACGTCTTAAGCGTAGGAAAATGCACCTATTAGCTTTCATGTTATGTCATCATGTCAATCTATGCCAGATAACTTCTATCAGAAATCGATGAGATGACGTAAAATAAAAGGAAATAGGTACGTTTTCCACCAAGTTCTGTTGTGATTGTCCTCTCACAATTATTGTAAAACAATATCATGTCAAGTGAATTACAGTGAGACTTCAGCTCAGCTCTAAAGAGAAAGGGCTGCTCTGTGCCCCGGGGCTGCGGAACTCTTTATTCAAACTTTTACTATAAGGGCCCGCTCCATCGGGCGCATTATTTAACGATCCGCTGTTATGCATGGAAATTATTTTACATAATTAAACGTCGAGCTACCCTCGTTCTGATTTGCGATGTCTACAGAGGTTTCCGCTCGTTATTTGCATATTTTGCTTCGTTTCTTAATTAAAAGGACTCATCAAAAATAAAAAGTGACGTAGAACGCGAACATTTCTTTTTTTTATGTAATTTTGTGGGCAGTGGATGAATATTCAATACTTGTCCAGTTCGATAGAGACTGAATACACAGATTTTATTTACCGATTCAAATCAATGCCGCCACTGGTCCGTAAGGGTTAACTTTGAAAGGGATCAAATTGAATTCTGCCGGAGCACACATGCTCACGTCGGCCCATTCATCAATTGTATCGTATAATGGGGGAATAGTAGACAACAACTCACTTCCTGTGCGCGCTATACCATTTTGATAGTATGTTAAACTACCTACAGAACACTGTATCGTGCGAGATCTAATAACATTTATCAACGTAATACTTCCCTTTCTATATTCAGATAAGACATATCAAATCAAATCATCCACGACAACGGTAAACTGATTAACAATCAGCATTAACACGGTATTGTTTTAAAATGATATGCCTTTGTACAACAAATATTCGCGATGTAAGGACACCAACGATACCGTGCAAAAACAGAAACAATACTGACCTTGCCGGGCTCGACTGGAAGTATGAGGAAACGGCGAGATCGATATGCCATTTAAATGGTCAATCTTTTTAACTGCATATCATTCAAACTTTATAGCTGGGAGATTTACGAGTTCTCGGAATGATGAATGAGCGATGTGGAATTAAGCATCGAGAAACGCGTAGATCCTGTTTAATTCTAACCACGCGTGACTCAGCATCGGCCTTCTTAGTCCTGAGTGTTCGGTGTCATTTAGATTATTTTAAGTAGGATAATGTGTTCGTGTTATCTGACAGCTATCGATAGGCTTAGATTAGAACCAAACAAAAGGTTAACAAAACAATAGTAGTATGAACTGTGAATTCTAAACATTGCCTAAAGGTTCCTCAACAATGGTCGCTGTTATCAATACAACACTTAAGCCCGACGTGACAGGTAACTGCTAACTATGTACAAAACTTAACCGGTCGGCAACAACACGTCACAAAAGTTAACGCATGTAAATAGCAGAGATCTACAAGGAGAAGGAAGTCGTTCATATAAACAATTCCGGGTTCGCCGGCGTGAGTAATACGAAGAACGTAAAGGATGTGGGACAAGACGCAGCTTTCAGACGGCGGTGAGTCACCACACCAGCCGATAATAGCGGCGGAGACACGCCTCCTGGGATACCGGCGAAAATAGCCCGCTTAGTGTCGCGTGACTCCAATATACAACGCATTTCATAGGTCGTTGATTCAACGGCAAAAAATATTCCCAACATTGCTTCGGTATTTTAGTTCTGCGGGTGACCTACTTTGTACAATTCATTGTTTGTTCGAATTTTATTGACAGTTAAATTTCTATCTATAGATACTTGTATCTGACATGTTCTTATTAGGTAAGTGGAATGTTTTGTAATAAAGTTAAACAAGCTGTCTTGTATGAGTCATTAACGACATATACCTACTCGTATATTAAGTATGTGACGACGTATAGCGACTGTAATTATTTATCAAATGCAAATCTTTGATAAGCTTGTGATAAAAACAATGTGTACACACATGTGTAATATATAGTTTATGAACGATACGTAGGTATGTAAGCTAAATCACTTGAATAATGCCCTTCAACTGAGTTTAGATCCCTCGTAATTAGTGGGGCTTTTAGCAGATGTTTTGCGAGTTTGTGTGAGTCAGCCGCTTGTTCTCCGCCGTCTCGCCGGCTCTGTTTACAATAACAAAGATGACAAAAAACAAACTTGTTATCATGTGAGATTTAGCACTTGTACCATTACAATACTTCAACACAATGACGATTCCAGGACGACTTTAGACACAACATAGACAAGAAAATTTGATTGCTTTTGATATTGCGTTTGCGAGACTGGAAATGGAATTGGCACGGTCACTCCTGAGCAAAGGCTTCCAAATGCGAAGTTCTTCCTGACGATATGACGACTAGCCCCATCTCTATCCCACAATCGAGATGTGACTTGAGAGCAAATAGAATGGCGCTCACCAAGTTTCGAATTATATTTCGAGTACAAAGTAGCCCTTCAGAGCAACCTCCGTCTGATCACGTTCGGCAAACTAGAGACCGCAAACAGGTCTGTGCCTTTTATTCTTTTCACTTTTGTAGGCTTTATGGACGTGCTTTTATTACACTTTGCCTGATAAAGCAATGGGAATGTCTGTCATCCGTGATAGTGTTCAAAAAATGGAATTTAGGAATAGTACTTTCGACCGATAATAACAGAAGATTACAAGAAACAGTAAATACTAAATTGCAGAATAAGCACGCTCTTAAAGACAATTTTTCCACATTTCCTGCTACTTGACTAAACTAGACAAACAATTGTAGCAAATGACAAAACAAGAGGAGGAAATAAGCTTAATTACTGAGTTGCCAGTCCGAGCAGTCCAAGGAGCGGAGGGTTTCCTTGTTTCCTTGAGAAGGCCCTTGTGCATGTTTCAATGAGGAAGCAATTATGGAAGAAATTTACACACCTCCTTAAAAGGTTATTGTGCTTTAATTTTGTACAGACTAAGAATGCTTTATACATATTTCGAGGATCAAAACTAGAATGAGACGTGGGTAGGTGACAAAAAATATAATGAATAGATACCTCATAACAACGTCGCGTCATTGTTATGGTGATGAAAAGGAGGGATCAAATTAGTTTCTTTTCTTATCCGTTCGTCGTCTGTCAGTGCTCGCACATTGTGAAAGGCGAGAAGTTTGAATGTATCATTCAGTGCTAACTTGTACTAGGGGACCGGATGGGGCACAGATAAATCTTTGTTTATTATAAGGACCCTTACACAGAATTCACTTATAACTTTGTACAGTCTCGTCCTCTCGTCACTCACATTCATTGAGTGAATACGCATATTTTGTAACGTAACCTAACCATATTTGCGGTAAAAGCCTTGGTTATCCTTAATTACAACATCTTCAACGATATCCTTGATAACTTCTTAGCTAATGATGTTTTTGACGATTTGGTAACTCATGATAAAGGCATCTTGATTGCGCTGTGCGTCGTTGAAACAACATGGTTAGGCTTCATTACGTGGGTGATTATTTTTGTATTACGTGCAAATCACGCAATGCATCAATTCCTGTTGCTAATCGTATCCGATAGATGTTGTTACATGTTTTGTGGCTTTCTCTTGAAAGTTAGATTCGGATACATTTAAAATGGCACAAAAGATTACTTCTGTGCTATCGGGCAGCAAACTTTGCTCTCTGAACTCCTAACTGAGTTAAGTCTGCCCCGGGGATCGCTGGCGGCTCCTAATCAATATCTTCCACTGCCAAGATTTTATCTTTTTTATAGCCTTAGATATTGTTTACAAATCTTATCAGGATGCTCAATAACTAAGTAGGTGTACTTTTTCCTCTTAAATAGGTATATTTTTTAAATAATTTATATCTGACCTATCTTGCGATAAGTGTGTTATCTAAAGCTTGTAGTCGCAGGGTGCATTAAGTAATATTAAAGAATAGCTATGGTTGATAATGTCTATTAAAGTGATACCAGCTTAAACAGCAGTCAATGACGGAAATCTAAACGAGGAGAAATTACAATGTATAAATACATATAATCTTTCTGCCAAGGTTGTACGTTCCCGATTATGCAAGTTGAACATTTGATGAAATTGGTCCCTAATCCATTCACCACACAACTCCGGAACAGGGAAGCGATCGACCTAGAATGGGATCCCATAAAGGTAACTCACCACATGCACCACTAATATCCACTGCGCGATCTGCCGCATCTTCGACATCAGCTTCTTGTTCGACGGCATGGTCACTAAGTCAAGCAATCCAGACCATCCGACTATACTCTATCAAACTATGTAAGGAATCCACAAATGGCGCGGAGTGATCGCTGGCTTTATCGACCGTTTCACTTGTGACACGCACACACACAAACCATAAAACTAGAACTTCACTTTCACACAAACTTGTTCTTAGTCTACGTAGGTACACGAAATGTTTGTTACAGTAGCTTATCAGCAAAATTGACGTGCAACCTAGGTGTTAGGCAGTAAAACCTGCGTTATAACACCTAGCGCGGCTCTTTGCTTCTCGAGTCCAACTGGAGACTGACAACACTGCTCAAACACTATACGCGAATGTGTAAAACGGTGACTCATCGCCCCGCATACTGTTTACCGAGGCTTGAGTCATCGCGGCCCGGCTGCCGCGGCAGCGCTTTTAGCGCTGCGGTGCTTTCTAACAGAAGTCACTTCTACGTAAACCGCTCGAAAATGTAAAGCGCTCCAACGCTGAGCTACAGGGAATCGACTCCATTAATACCTCGGTTCCGCACGTGTACAACAGTAAAGCGCGCCATTGTGAACCTAACTCTGATTGAGTTAAGAGCGAAGGTCCTTATTCAGAGTTTGTTGGTCGTAGAAACGTTAACTTTCGCGTTTGAGTCAAAACTTGTGTTACGGCCTCCAGAGTAGATCGAATGCCGTTTTGAGGTCGTTCGCGCGATAGACAGAAACGTAGTATGTATAGGTATAGTATCTACGTAGTTTGAGTCCATAAATTGTCCATAATGAGTAATCGCGTTCGGTATCTCCCAGTGAATGCGCACTCCACAGTCTAATTAAAATAGATTCGAACTAGATTAGAAATAGTTTCAAACATGTTTCGAAACCAGACTTGGTACTGTACTACTGGGCTCTTAAACGATAACTAACAACGAGCGGCGGCTTAGTTGACCAATGCTCCTTTGAAAGAGACAGTTCTCGGCAACTTATAAACAAAAAGAGCAAGCGTTGTTGAAAAATGACATCTGAATGTTTTAACGAACTAATCACTGAGATTACAAAATAACTCTGGCATTTATATTAACGTAGGTACCGGCCGACCTTTTATAGGCCTTGTGATTTTACGTAACACAAAATTATTTATGTCTATGTATGTACTTAACTAATTGTAAGATGCAGAAATACATGAGATGAATCTGCGGACATTCAAAGTATTCATCACATTTAACTCAATATTTGTGTATTTATTTTATAAAAAATACTAAGGAGGTACTTTATTATTTTGTAAGTACTATGACATAATTAATGTTTAAGGTACAATGTAAATACCTGCTAGGCGATTTTAATTTGTTTCAGCGAGACTCTCACAAGACTCTCACTCAGTCTAACCTAGTTGTCTTGGAACATATGTAGGTGTAGATACGAAGAATTAGTAACTTGTTGATAGACAATCTTACTTAACGATATAAATGTGAAAGTGTATGAGCAGGCCACATTTGTCGTGCCACGGATGACAGGTAGGGTAGAAGATTGTTGGAGCAGAAACCTGGTACCAGAAGAAGGAAGGTGGGGTGGCAACTAAGCAGATAGACTGATAATCTCGTTAAGATAGGGGGGAAAGGGGAGAGATTGGATGAGGGAAGCCGAAGATCAGAACAGATGGCGTACGTTAGAAGAGACCTGCACTCAGCGACAGGTTGAAGGAAGACAGATATTTTGAGTCCTATATTGTGTTGTGAATGAAGTGAATGAAGCGGTACGCATGAGTGTAATGTGGACGTAGTCCCAGGCTAAGATTAGTATTTTATAATTCATTCAGTGAGGATCTTTGTTTTAGGTTTATACGCGTAAGCTGATAGTTCTTAACGCAATTTCCAGCTTATTTGTAGTTTAGGTCATTTGTTCGCTCTGTTCAGTGCTCCATTGCATACCCCTATCTATGGACTAATTTGCCTGTGTGAAGTATCAGACTTATTGAATTTAAAATTACGTTGTAAGGTAAATTGTCAATAACTGGCCGGCCCCGATACGAGTAACTGGCCGCTTTGCAATAATTTGTAAAGCAAAAGATATGCTGATATTTCTGTAAATAAACTAGTATACCTAGATCCAGAAATATTCTCCGGCGTACCGTACTGTTCGCGGCGTGTATATAAAATTGGTCGCTAGTAACAAAATGACTTTTACCGTGTGTAAGTTTATCATTAAAGAATTTAATAGCGGGTTTCCTAGTTTGAATTACTTCCAGACATTATGTCATGTTACTCATGTTGTTAGTGACTGTGAATCATTGCGTGAACTCTCGTTTATCAATTCCAGTATTTAAAGGAAAGTAGGTACGAATAACTCGCAAAATTCCCGGCGGCGAGTGACTCATACGCAGTAGCTGGGTCTCATTGCATTTTTTTAATTAGAGCTCGGCTAATCAGGTGTTTACGGCTACTAAATGAGCTGTTTACATTATGGTTTCCTTGATGACTAACGAATGTATGTACAGTCTCAGTTCGACCGTGGCGAGGTAAATGTTATCAAACGTTATAAGTAGAATACCTACTATCGATTGATAAAGCACTGTTATACCTAGCGATACTCAATCTTAGGGTTATAAAACTTTAGATGTTTTTATGAAACGCCAGGAACTTAGTCTATTTGTCAAGAATGAGGGAGGAATTCGTAATTTCCAGAACTTGACTACTGACTAGCAGAGGCGAGGGTTTTTTTTTATAACAATTAGTCGGGAAATTTTGCAGGATTTTTAAAATTTTTATCTAGGAACCCTTAACTTATTATTATCGTGTCAACTGAAACAAGTCTTCTTCTGGACAATAAGCCTTTCCCAAAGACCTTCATCATCATTACTGTGGTATTCGCTTCCAGCTGTACTTTATTGTGACCCTAATGCCAAACATTGTCGCTACTCCAGAACCAAAATACCATAGGTACAGTAATTAGAGTACCTAATTACGAAAACGTTAAAATTTGTTGCGTTCCATTGTACAATAATGGATCAAAACTCAGATAACGGAATTTATTTAAATTCATAAATATAAATTTAATATCAGAAGACAGTTACACAAATTAACTTTGTCTCAACTAAGCTCCAGGCTTAGGTATACTATGATTATAATGATAAACATACTTTGTAGCGAAATCATTCTCATCTCTCTAATATTATGTGAAAGTTTGTGTGTGTGTGTTAGTTTGTTACTCCTTCACACTGCAACGGCTGGACGGATTTGGATGAAATTTGAAATGGAGATAGCTTATACCCTGGATTTCAATTTTGGTTAGTAAGTACGAGTGTATCAAACCTAGCATGTCAATTTAGAAACAATTTCCGTGATTGAAATCAGATTTCACAAAATGAGTTTTTTTGTAACTAGTACAAAACACACTCCACACTCGTAGTTATAAACTGCTAGACATTGTTATTATTTCAGGTATTTTCCAGTGGGTTGGCCAGCTGATATTCTTAACACTGTGAGTCATACTTAGGTGTTCCCTATTTTTCGACCGTGCCCAATTCGGTCACATATGGGCTGTAACGCGTGGAATAATGACTCATTTGTCGCAGCAGGTGTTCCGAGCCGCCGTACACACGCGTCAGCGGATGTTAGGGGTCGGTAAGAGATTCGATACAAAAAAGGCAACCGACAATGTGAAAAGCCAAATGTTTAAAAGTAAAAAAAAAAGTGGTATAATTCTAATTTTAAGTTTGTTTTCTTTAAAATCGACACTGTACGTAGTTTTTTTTTAATTCGGTGGCCTATAACGGAAAGGCAATTTGTGCCATTTCCTATGAATAAATAAAAAAAAGCACGCTCTATAATATTACTTAGTAACACGTTGCGTCATAGGATATTATTTTATACTTAATCGCCACACGATATTTTCAAATATTATTCCTATTAATATTTAAATCCCACGAACTGATCTGTACATAGATTTTACTTTAAAAACGTTCCATGTTATCGCATATTTTTTTCGGCGTTACCTGAAGTAGGGCTTTGTAGGGAAAGATCACCAGCAATATTAATATTACTTATGCTATCAAAATAAGTTTTATTTTCGGCTAACCCAGAGATTGTCCGCTATTTTGGCAACTATACCTAATATACGAGCTGCGCGAAACACCAGGAGAACCCTCTTTCAGACGCGTCCGTTAAGTTCCAACAATACCGATCAGGCGTTGGATTCATTCATTATCTTCGCATTCTTCACAAATATTTTGATTGTGAAAGCTACTAATATCAAATTTTGGCCTAGTTACTATCTATATAGTTATGTGCAAAAAATACCTCGATACTCGATACTCTATAATTCTATATAGTTATGTACAAAAAATAAACAGTATCGACACGCAAAAAAACAAGTAGGGGTATTCATTTTCACACGGTAATGTAGTTATTTAAATAATATATATATCAAGCCATTAGCATTTTAGAAACAAAATAAAAAATCGCTTTAAGACTAAGTTTGTGTAAAAACGCGTAGTTATTCCTCAACATTATTTGTACAAGTATTGAGTTTGTCATAAAGTATTAATTAAATATCCGTTACAAACAAGTTTAAGTTAATTCCTGCAATAACTCCAAGGTGAGGTATCTTTGGCGTCACGATGATGTCACCTGAAAGCTTTCTCGAAGTTGGTTTGGCGTGACGCACGAGGCGCATATGGACATTACTTGATCCGCATTACTCGCCGGTCAGTTGGTCCATTAGTTACACAGTTTGACACCGAGTCGTGGGAGCGTGAATTCGATTCCCGGAAATTCATACTTAGGTCAGGCCGTAGTTTTGGTAATTTAATGAGACTATCAGTAATATTTCGTTATAAGTTGTATATGGGGCTTTTTTAAAAGTGTCAAAATTTTTTTTCGAGACCAGCATCTCAACGCTGACGCCTCTGACGCATAGGTGGCGGTGACCACTTCCCATCAGGTGGGCCGTCAGCCTGTTTGTCCATCGATAGCAATAAAAAAAAACTCGCTTAGTTAAAATTAGGGTAACTAATAATTTTATCCAGTTTTACTTAATCGATTGTATTATCGAATTTCATTTCATCGAACTATTGTCCGCTGAAACCATGGTGTTTTCAGGATATCTTAAACATTTATCACTTAGGTTAGGTTAGGTTAGAATTGTGATTACCTCAAAAAAACTCATGCGTCGAGAAATCCCCGCGTAACATCGATATCGATATCGATAAAGTAATAGGGACTTACCCCTAAAATTAGACGTATTTTAATGGTCCAACCGACTAGCATTCCGGCAGTTGATCGTAATAGAAGAAAAACTATTTGTTTCTCAAGGTTTCATTACTTAATTCCCAGATTTTGGACTGTCAGGCGGCCCTAAAGTCTATGTGACTCATTATTGACGTCATCCAGTCGCTTTGATAACTCAATTTTTTTACAAGTCATCATAACTATAAAATTCAAAACATAAAATTGTTTTGCAAAGTCTTATTTGTAATGATACATTTCTATCGTTTGTTAAATAATATTTAAGTGTAGTCTGACTTGTCCTCCATTCATGCCAATGACACACCCCCTGACAATCGCATGACCTACAATGATGCGCAGGCGACGTGAACCAATAGTTAGGGCGGCTGCTCACTGACTCATTTTTATTCACCCTGAGTCATTCAGGGCTCTAACGTGTACCTACTTCAATTGTTCTTGCCGATGATTAATTTGATGACTTATAGTATTGTAATCTGCAAATGCAATTAGATGTTAATTAGAGGTACTTAATATGGTACGAATGTCGTAATTTAAATGTATGTCAGTGGACTTATAAGAATCAGATCTTATTTATTATCCATTAGTGCGTCTTTGTAACTAGTACCATGCAAACCTCATCCAGCCCCGAGCGATTTGGTAGGTGGTGCATCTACGCAAATACGGAGAGTAAATGGTGAATTCGTCCAATGCAGCATGCCCTTACAGTTGACACGTCGAACGTGTATCCTAAGTTAAGTTACGTTAGGGTTGTATATTGTAACAACACTAAAAAGTTTTAAAATTCTGGCGGAAATTTAGGATAAAGGACCAATCACGATTAGGGATTCCATACCTTGACAGCGAAGCGCTATTCTATTGTTTAGTCGCATGACTCGCATATCAGTAGCTTAGCTCGCCTTTGCCAGTTATGCGAGAGTGCGATTGACAGTCGGGCCACGTGCGAGCAGTTACTAGTGTTGTGGTGGCCGGGTAAGGGCAGTAGCTAAGGAATATTACAAAATGCGGTAGTATTGTACCTACCTGGGATTCGAGCTGATGGATAACTCGTATTATACACTGACTAAGCCACGAACTTGCGTCTTGAAAGTTACAACTTGTATGACCCCGGGGTGTTAGTAATGGCATAGTATAGAGGTAATAGTCCACTTAATTTCTAAAGTACTATACTTAAGTATACTATTACTATTACATAATATATAAATGTTTTTATTAATAACCGGGGTAAGTTTTAGTACCCCTTTCCTAAGTAGATTACGATTAGTACCAATTATTTACACCAAACGATGTTAACCACCTGACAGACGATTAGAGCGTTAACAGCTGTCAAAATGTATGAACTAACTTTTGATTAACATTGATTAAATTTAGAATCATATGGTGAAATTGGTACTTAATCTTATAAGTAACTCAAAATAATTCTTTCAAAAAATAATACCAGTTCCGATAAAAAAAAGTATTTTATTGAGTGTAAACCGAGTGCAAGCTCTGGTTCCTTTAAAGCTGGGCATTCACGACCGCTCCAACAAGCCGAATAGAGCAGCGCCACGCCAAAATCGATCCGTGAATGTAGCGGTTAAAAGTACTTGGCGCGATCCGTTGGATTTCCAAATTGACGCGTTTTTATGAAACCTGCGATATCAGTTTAAAAGTAGTGGTCGCCATTATCTTATATTTTCTATCTATTTAACTTACCCGACCTAATAATTTTATTATCGCATACTTAATCCTTTTATTATCGCAGTATTTGACTCATCCATTACGTCGCCCGGTACTTATTTCATTATTAATGTAAACATTTGTTCCTAAGTGGAAAGTTGACTCACAGAGCTTAAAAAGGATGGGGCTTCCAAGTTGGCCGCGTCACGTCACGCGGACGACTGACCGAGTTCGTTGTACAGACACAATCACCATTCAGGTTGAACGACTCAGTGACTCAGTCTTTCATCACTGGCCGTTCTTGAAAAGGTCATCGCTTATGCTTAATTATTTTGAAGCAGATGCGCTTTTTTTTAGTTATTAGTTAAGGAAGGAATCTGGTTATAAATTCGTAAAATTAATTAGGGACACTTCATGCGAATAATAATTATGTTAACTTTATTGTGCCGTTCGATATGATATTACATGAGTGCGCACTAATAGGATAATTAAAATGTGTGTGTTTTCCGAATATTATTGCTAATTTTAAGAATGAAATTAAATGACACACAGTTCTGCGCCTCTATTCTAGGCTGTATAAACGATATTTTAGTTTACCTGTTAAGGTATTGTTATGACGTCAGCCGTCACTACTGTCAAGAAAATAAGAGCTATCAAAACGTTGACAATATAAAAACAGGACAAAAACTATATTGTTTTTACCGTGTTGAATAGAGGCGCTGTTCATCAGCTGAATCTTTCAACCCTCGGACAACGAGAAGGAAGTTAATACAATCCTAGGATTCTTCTGGCAGCAGCAATTGTTTATCTATCTAACCGTTTTGGTAGTCAAAAATTGCACGGTCAAAGCTGCGTCAATGGGGTACAGTACATAATTCTGAAGAGTCATAATTCCGGATTGATCAAAATTCCGAACGCAATTTTTTTATAGCAGACATACCTTTTTGTTATCGCTTACAAATCAAACCTAACCTAACCTACGTGTGACAATTAAATTGTGCATTTAATCTAAAATCGCTCCAATAAAATTCGGACAAATGAATTTTCGGAAAAAAGTAATTCTGAATTTAACGTTGTTCCCGCTTCAAAGTTCATAAACTGAGAGGTACATTCAAATTGTTCATGAGATTCGCTTGTTTTAGGCTCGTCATCATATGGCGGTTAGGCACTAGGTCGGTAGCTACAGGGAAATACCGCTGTACCGAGATTCGCTTACTACTATGGTGACAGATGCCTGCGGAAACGTCTACCCTACATTCCTCATAACTTGCCCGCAGGTATAAGGTTTTTAAAATGAGTGTAAAATTATATGAAACTCAATGATCCCGCAGTCAAACTGTGTAAACAGTTTTGTGGTACAATGATCTATTGCAATATTGTAACCATTTGTTTCTTGAAATTTAAATAAACGAATAATCAAATAAAGCATCGTAAGATACATACATACATGAACCCTGAAAACATTACACTCCTTTTTTTGGGCAATCGTGTAAAAAAAGATGACATAGTTAGGTCTTCCTCAAATATTTCCACTACTATCGGTCCCATTTCACTTGTATCCTTACGACGACCTTAACCTGAACCCCTAGACAACATGCATTACGCCAACTAGCGTTTCTATTTGTTTCGTTTTTAAACCAATCGCGTCACTTGTATATGACGTGATACGAACAGTCACGTGATCTAGCAGTGACGCGATTGGTCTAGGGGCGCAGATCATCGCATGTAGACACATTTTGGGAGGCCTGGGGCGAGAGTCTAGGCGGTGAAATCCATATCGTCTTTGACCTGTTATCGTATTGTCAACGTCTTAATAGCTCTTATTTACTTAACAGTAATAGCAGTCGAGTTTAAAACAAAACCATTACAGGTCAAAGACGATATGTTTTTTGCCGCCTAGAATAGAGGCCCTGGGCCCGTTTTATGGTCGCCTTTATCGCAGTGGATTAAGGATTTACTGTCATTAGGTTCAAATGGAAAATCGTCCACTTGAAATTATACGTCAGTTCAGAAAAATGACCATTTGAAATACAACAAAAAGGAAAATTGTCCCTCTTGAAAAACGTCTAAAATGGAATCATATCCCATGGTAAAATTGTCCAATATGATATTGGTCGAAAAAAATATGTCTATTTGTATTTACGTACACTCAGAAATATGACCAATTGTAAATACGTCCTACCTGAAATTTGTACAATTTATATTATATTATATGGTCTTAATTCATATTACACTACATTCACTTGTGCGTATTTCATTTTGGTCATAATTTATAATGGACAAAATTCCATTGGGACTTAATTAATTTACAACGAAAATAAATTTGGTTGTAAATACTTTTCAGCACAATTACATTTTGACTAAATTCACTTTGGACACTATTACTTTTGACCCATTTTCAGAATGGTTATTTCGCGTGGACGATTTTCCATTTGTACCTACTGACAGTAAATCCGATAAACGCATCCATACTAAGCCCGGTGGGCGAATGTTCGGGCGTTACATCCGCCGTTATTGTTGTCTTTAATATGTAACATATTGATGAAAATAGAGGTAACGACCAGCAACTTCTGCCCCTATCCCACAAAACTTTCCAAGTGTTGGTATAATGTGTCAATGTGTAAATTTTTTACCAAATGTAAATAGAAATTCATATCATTTAAAAAACATGGTAATTAAAACTGGAATAATATGCGGAGGCGACAATGACGGCGGTTAGGGCTGTAGTTCCAGTAAACTTTTGCAACTTTGGAACCATTCCATCTCGACAGTCCTACGAACAGATATATAGGGTTATCCCTTATAAACTTACCTTAGGTGCAGAGATTTCATGAAAGGAACTGGGTCTGGGTGCGGGCCCGGCGTTTACACAGTCCACCGGAACACTGTAGTCTGCGCACAGGGCAGCCTGAAACAAATAGGAAATTGCTTTATTAACAAACGATTTATGTAATACTTAAAAGAAGACCGCTTGTATGCTTTAGTATGCAGTCATCCACAAAGATAAACTTATTTATATTTGTTTGGAAGCTAAAGCAGGGGTAAATAAACTTTGATAAAGCCATCTGTTCGAATTTTCTTATTAAGGGCCTGTTGTTTGATCTGTAGTTAAACTAATTGTTACAAATCGTAACTAATGGTTAAATCTCGAGGAACTGTGTCAAATTTTCGATTCCTTTTTCGAATTTTAACAATTAATTGAGTTAACTACTGATCAAACAACGTGCCCTTGGACACTGTTTTTCCGTTTTGACGGTCTATTTTGTCGTGACAAGTATTTTACAACAAAAAACAACAGACTATTGCGGTTAACAGCCGTGTGATAGATGTACTGTTAGACAGGGTAAGCTTTAGTTATAGGGTCCCATTGGCACCCTAACTAATAGAGATAGTTTCTGCAAAAGTGAGTATATCTAAGCTACAAAATAAATGTTTGTTAATAAATCTCGCCGCAAGCATCCTTATACATCACTGTCCGGCCGACGGCCGGCCGGGCGAGCGACGTGCATTCTTAATAAGTTCCGATCGGAAAACTAAGAGAACCGCGACTATCGCGAGGACAGAAATAACACGCATACACTGCAGCCGAATTGCAATTATTATATTATTATTCGAACACGCCAAACGGGCATTAAATATGTAAATCTTGGTAAGAATCGATATATTCAAAATGCCGCGCACGAACGTAGAACCGATCATTCGTGGGCCACTAGCATCTATTTTTGTTTTCTACATTCTCTATCTAAAATCTGCCTACATATGTGACGTCATTCAAAGATATAAATGGCTTCTTTGATATATAAACCAGCAAGGTTCTACGAATAAATCAACCCAGCACGAAAAACGCGTCCTCTGTCACATTCCGTTTAATCATCTACGAAATAACCACAGAATCAACTACTTAGAGCCACTTGCACCAACAAATTAGCTCTGTGTTAAGACACTAACTCCGATTCTGTTAAATTCGAGTTAGTGTCTGGTGCAAATAGTTGATTTAGTGTAATTGTAGATTTTGTTTGATTTTTTGTTCAGTAAAATATAAACGGAGACGTCCAGTCACAAAACAGTATTAAATCAGTATATTTTCTTAATCTAAAGTTAACTTAAAGTTAAAAATATGGTTAGAAATGAATTAGAATCCATAATTTTATTTGCCCAAAAGGCAATGAATGACACAGAATCGATTATCTAAACGTCCAAAGGGAATCCACCCTCATTTTGGAAGAGAGGTACAATTAATTGGTCGTAATTATCTTTTTGTTTTGCTGCGAAATGAAACCGTCTCCGGCCATTAATTATAACCCTGCTAGAGCCAAGTTTAACAGTTTAAAGTATTTTCTTCACAATAAATTGCAAAGCTTTGGGCGTTGAAAGTTACAGCCAATTTACGGGCGTTTGCAATTATTTGTGCGGAGTCTTCTCGATACTGGTTAGTGTTGTGTACAACCAAAATGGTTAATGTCGTCAAAAGGGACAAGTTTACACTTTTGGGAAAATATAACAATTGCTATATGGATCATTACACGCATAAGCATTAAAATCGGATTAGTTTAATTTAATGAAACTCTTTACTTTCTAGACTAAAAACTATATTTTTCACTATTCACGATTTCAAATAGATTCAACTGGGTTGCCACTAAGCGATTCCTCCCTAGCTTAGCTCTAGGCTTCATATAACATAATGACGGCATAACGGTGGTCGGCGTATACCTATAGAGGCTTCCGCTGAAAGGGCGCATAGTTCTGATATTGAGTTATGCAGACAGCCTGTATATGACAACCACAAAGCTATCGAACGTCTGGCTATTTCGTATTACCCGTGTATTAAGTCATCACAATATTCACTGTTCAGGTAAATACATAATCCATTTAAAAGCATACCTAAGAATACCTGATAAGAGTAATACGTTATCGTTCTGTGGAAATAAGAATGCTTTTATTTTATGAAAAGCGTCAAGTACAACTTCAGTCGTCGGAATTTAAACAAAAGGGGATTCTTCACGTCGGCGTCTCTAGGGAGAACTGGAACCCCCCAATAAGATTATCATACTGCACGGGCCAGTGGAGCGCATAGATAACATTATCGACGACAAAGGAAAAGCTATTTAGGAATTAGTAGACTTCTACGTGAGACCCATAACAAAGTTCTGATTAATGAAGAACTTGAAATGTTTATGTCTCTTGATCGAAGTTTTATAGGAGATTTGAATGAAGGTTTAGATGGTGATTTTGGGGCACTATTTCAATTTGTTTTAGCCGATTTGTCTTATATACCGTAATCACATTGCCGTCTACTATTCTCGACCATCCCGGTGTATTTTAATTTTTCTGTCATACAAACCTTGTCCTGACAATAACAAACACAACGATAAAAGAATTATCCTATTTGGTGCAGTCTTTCGGAAGTTAGCGCGTACATACATTTCTTAAAGTATTTGTAATGATCGGCATTATTGCTCGATATTTTTTAAATTCTTATTCTTAACATCCTTAGACATATGCATTCTTAAAACTACAATCCTAAGACTACAAATGCGTTGCCAAGCCTGACGACTAAGATGAAATGCCGCTTTGCTAGCAATTTCGTCGGCGGTCTCATCCCTAAACCGGAACACAATGCGCTCACTGCTGCTTGGTTGTAGATCAAAGGGATAGGATAGCATATGTCAGTCGCGATTGTCATCTACATTGGCTTAAAAGTGGAGCAATTGTTTTCATTTTGTATGCAGACAAGCCTTCGATTTTCAAAATGAAAACGATCGTGATTGGGAGTGCGTTAGACAATAAACCCTCGGTTCTGCATTGCGATACATTGCTACCAAAATAATCTAGGGATATTTATGATTCTTCCACATATACTTTACTATGTTCCCTGACGTTGTGACTCAAGTCTTAAGAAGTGTCAAACTAATTGATTTGTGTCACTGTAACATTGTTCTATGGTGGGTCAGGGTTCCATTGGGCTGATAGTACAGTCGGCCTTATAAGAAGCTGCACACTTTTGTACCTTGTCGCTTTAACGCCTTTGACAGATTAGTGCGGCAGTTAAAACATAACGTTAAAGTGACAATACACTAAAGTGTGCAGCTACTCATAAGGCTGATAGTACCTAACCAAACGCAAGGCTGAATGTCTGGACTTTAATCAAATAGAATAACCAATACATGACAAATACAGTAAAAATATTGTATCAAGTGATAAAATACTTTCCGCGATATTTTTTCAATTATGGTGTAATTCAGAGAACTTAGAAGAAGATAACGCGTGTCTTTTACACCCGCCCGACCTTCTGAACGCGGGGTGCTTTGATTTATTATCCCTGAATTTAAAGATTTAATGGCGCGAGATGAAAAATAATGTCTTGGTATTTAAAAACATGCGCGACAATGCGTTTTAATTTTGAAATGTCATGATATTCTGACTTCATCGAGAGGTTAATAACATTTTTGACTCATCACACGCGGCTTGTGTACAGTCAAATGTATAAGTAGATGTGTATTTTAGTACCTTGTCGCAATAATGTATTAAACTGAGCGTGGTTTGAATTTAGGATATCAATAGCAGCGACAAGGTACTAAAATGTTCAGCTACTTATAACTTCGAACGCTCTGACGTCATCTGAGTGACTTCTCTGTTTGACTGTGATATTGATACGTACTAATTTTCAAGGAAGGAAACAAACACAATTTTAGTTATTCGACTGATTTTAGTTAATAAGGAAATACGTATGTATATTTACACGTTTTTACGTTTTTAACAGGGGTTTTTAACACGTTGACGGTATCTAAAATGTTCAGCGGGCGTAGCGGAAATCAAAGAGAATTTATAGAGAAGGTAGAAGAAGAAAATAAATTCATTCACAACAAGGTACAAATGAAGTGAAAACATTGATAAATAAAATTATACAAAGTTGGACAGTTTTTTGACACGGTCCCTACTCAGCATAGCATTTGCCGGCTGATAAGCCAGCTCTTGTCTACCGCTCGGTGATAACACGGAAGGTGACACGACCTTAATTTAACGATACATACAAAGCAGACGTAAGCTACTGGACGGTCACGTGATCCCCACTTGTTATGTCAATTCCATCTATTTTGTAACTTACTCGTAGTTCGAATGTCTTTAGCTATTGCAGAACGCAACTTGTTTAGGGCCGCTAAAAACGAAAACGTTACGAAGATGCCGATGTCCGTGCTCCTGCTACAGAAACCTATATTAAAATTAGTTAATTGAAGGCTTGCTTCAAACTATTTGGCTTATCTTATCGTAACATATGTTAACCACGTTTCCGTTGACAAATAGGAACTAACATGGTGCAACGTTGTCACAGGACACAAAATTTCAAAATTGTTTATTTGATTTTACGCTGCGCTGACGGCACTGTTGTGTCATCTCATTAGTTATTAAATAAGTTACATTTAAGTATGGGTCTCGATGCCTTAAATAAAGGATTTGCATTTATTATTGGTAATACCGGCTCAACTGTAATAAAAAGCCTGTAAGATAAGCTTGTGAAGGATTGTGAAGGAAATTATCATACAAAATGCGAAAACAGTCCTCACCCTCTAAATCAGTCTAGTTTTTACGATTTTTGTATTTGTTACATAATGAAAAAATAGGTCTGTACGTTTTCCTTTTCGAGGACATATTTTTTAGAAAACAAATGAAATGAAAAAAAAACGCAAACGTACAAACCTAGTTTTTTACAATATCTACAACATATTTAAAAATCTTAAAAATCGTACTATGTACGTACTTGACGACGCGCAGGCCTAGTTGGTAGTGACCCTGCCTACGAAGCTAGCGGTCCTGGGTTCAAATCCCGGTAAGCGCAGATATTTGTGTGATGAGCGCGAATATTTGTTTCTGAGTCATGGATGTTTTCTATGTATTTAAGTATATATTTATCTATATAAGTATGTTTATCGTTGTCTAGTACCCATAGTACAAGCCTAGAGCTTAGTTTGGGACTAGGTCAATTGGTGTGACATCCCAAGTAACATTTCATTCGGGCCTAGGTTGTAAAAAATACCTTTAGGTTCTAAAAAGGTCATAAAATGGTTAATGCTTTACTATCTGGTCATATTAAGTACTTGAGAATGATTAATAAGTCCTAAAACTAATAGCCTATTATAAAAACTTCAGAGCCGCTGACAATAGGTTAAATTAACGTTATTATGACTTGTGTTTCAAGAGCATATAGTCCTAGGATCTTATAGTTGTCGTAGACTACTGATTAAGTTCTGGAAAGGCTAGCTTTATGCTAAAGTGGGATCTAAAGGTTTAATTTTTATATAACCTTAAAGGTTTGATATAACCTTAAAGTTATGGAATGTTAAAATCGCTTATTAGTAATTTCTAAAACCTACTTAAATCTTTTAGGATGTATTAGAGTTGTCTTGGCAAACAAGTTAGGACTCTGTGGTGAAAACCCAAACCAAAAGCTATTGTTTAGGAGCTGAAGGCATGATTAAAGTACTTTAAGCATATTTTAAAGCTTTAGAGGCATCCTCAAAAATTGACGGTTGTCTTAGCGACTTCAAAGCATTACCTTGTCGTGTAAGATGGAGCGACACAGGGTGATATCAAAAAATCAGAGTGGAATTTTTAAACGTAATCTCGTAAACGTAAACTCTTCTTGAATACCGGGTATTAGTCTATAATTTTATTATAATGGGTATTAGTCGTGACGTTAAACATACATGTTTTACTTACAGTTCGGGTTGTTTTATGTTAGTTTGTAGTACAAAGGGCTAGACATAAGGTTTATAACGAAGGAAGGAAAGTGCGAGGTATAATTTTGTCTTCATTATTTTCACATAGCACAGTGGTAGGTGATTTCACCCAAGGACGAAACATATCGAAAGATGTAATATTTACAATTGGAAGTTTAAAAAACAACTAGAAATAGTTACCTACAACTTTTACATTAACATAAAACATCCCGTAGGTACTGTAAGTAAAAACATGTATGTTTAATTTAACGACTAATACCCGATATTTAAGAAGTGCAGCCTGTAGCTGTTTGTTTTCGAACCGTCAACCAAACAATACTTGAAAGCAACTAATTGTGCGCAGAGGTTATTTTCGAGCTTAGCAGATCTTAAACTACTCCTGGCGATAACCTTAAAGCTGCAAAAACAGCCTTGTCGTTTTAAGTAGCTCCGCGAGATTACCTTTAGCTCATATTTTGGCAAACATTAGGAGCTTTTAGCTGTTACATTTTTGAAAAGGTTAATTTTAATGCTTTCTAGTAATTTCCTAACGCCCGCCATATTTTTTCACTAAAATAATAAAAAAACAAAACAAAATGCAATATTTAAATTCAATAAGGGAAGATTACGTATTGTGTGCTATAATTATTTAAAAATACTATTTTTATATGAATAGATGTTTTGTTTCTAATGCGATTTACCACCAACCACCTAATATTATAATTTTTATTTCATTAAAATATCTTCAAAAAAATGAACTTGCGAAAGGCCCGTCTCGTATACAGTACTATTATCCTAAAGTATCACGGTAAAGTGCCAGTTGCACTGTTTTTTAGTTTTCCTGACTTTAGCAAGCCAATTATAATTTTTGACAATACAAGTTTACTTAGCCATTTTGAAATTTGGTATAATGACAGGAAATGGCTCCATTATAAATAAATAAGTATCCACGATTGCTGTCACTTTGTAAAAAAATCTTACACAGAACCATTCTAAAACCGGAGAGTCCTGGAAAGGCATTTCTTTATGTACATCAAAAAGGTTTTAAGTTGTTATCGAGTTAAACCCAATACTAATTTAGAACTTAAAAGTTGCCTTGCAAGGTCATAGTAACGTTAAATTAAGGTTGTGAAGGTTATATTTGGGTTCTGTGTAAGTAGTTCGAAAGGTTCTGGATTTGAGCTATAGGTTTTGCTGCAGCTCTTAGGAAGGTTCTAAAACCTGGGCCCTTTTAGCACTCAGGAGGTTAATATAAGGTTAATATAACGTTAGCGAGACTATTAAGACTTACGAGCAGATTTTCATACAAAGGTCCTAGAACCTTTTCAAAACCTTTCTAATACCCAAAATGTTACTTGGGATTGTCCCCTGATATTTATTTATTTATTAATTAGGGGGTGAAACTTTATCGCCCTGCGTTAAATTTATATGGAAGAATTTGTCAGCTACGCGATCAATTAAGCGTCGTTTCACTATCCTATTTAAATAAGATTTCAAGACATAGCAACTTGACGTAAGCCTAAACCTGTATTAACATAACTTGTGCACGTTTACACAAAGTCAGCCATCTAAACCATACCTAAAATTGCTGGCAAATTTGTGTGAGCTGTGCAAACGTCTTCTTAATCCTAGGTACGGCAACCCGTGTACACAGCCTCCTGCAGTGTTGTTACAAAGGATTTGTCGGCGTGACCAGCGCAGAGCCTCTAGCTGTTATCCAAGATTAATGTATCAATAGACCATAGCTGTAGGTGTACGAGAGCAGTGCTAGGAAATACGAAGTTATTGATGACTTAATGTCCGAGAGTGGTGCAAGGAAACATGAAGCTATTGATGAGTTAGATGAATAAGTAAATCATACATGATTCAATCTCGCAACACAATTGAGAGAACCCCAGTCTTGATCCTTCTTAGTATTACAGATGAATTCGTAAAATATGCATTAAAAGTAGTGTAGAACTACCCTTTGTGGCCACTGTACCCTTTTTGGCCATTTAAGGTTGAAATACTGTAAAATTAAACATAGTATTCATAAATAGTTAAGGCTGAAAATTAATGTAAAGATAAAATATAAAAATATGCTTGTAATTTCATAATGCTTTAGAAATATCTAAAATAATAATAAGTTTTATAATGGATGCGGTCCAGAGGGACAAGCTATAAGACTAATAAGTTAAAATTTAGAGTGGCCAAAATCGGTGTAAAGATGGCCAAAACCGGTACTTCTACCCTAGTTGCTTTTAACAAGATTGTGATTGTTGTGATTAAGCGTCTTGAAATACAAGCCTAATAAGAGAGTTAAAGATACATCATAAGATTGAATTATTTACGAAAAAACTTGGCCTTGTTACTACCGCCCTTTAATTATGTTTTTTTTTATGGTATAGGAGGCAAACGAGCAGACGGATCGCCTGATAGTAAGCCATCACCGTCACCCGTAGACACCTGCAGCACCAGAGGAGTCACAGGTGCGTTGCCGGCCTTTCAAATGAGAGTACGCTCTTTTCTTGAAGGTTTGAAGGTCGTAACGGTCCGGAAATACCGCAGGCGACAGACCATTCCACAGTTTAGTTGTGCGAGGCAGGAAATTCCGAGTGAAACGCACAGTTATGGACTGCCAACCATCTAAATGATGGTGATGGAGATTCTGTCGCATAGGACGAAGGCGGAAGGATGCGGCAGGAATTAATACGAACAGCTCCTCGGAGTACTCCTCGTTGTACAAGCGATTTAGAGAATGCAGAGTGAGGCTACATCTCTACGCAGCGCCAAGAAGTCAAGCCGATCAGAAGCACGCTGGCAGCAACATCACGACAATTTGAGTCGCTGAATGCGGTCCAGAGGGAGAAGCTGGTATTGGGGAGCCCCAGTCCACAGATGAGAGCAGTATTCCATATGTGGCCGTATCTAAGTAATGTTAGTACTATCATAGCTATCTTATTCAATTTAAGGTAACTAAGAGTCTCTTTTCGTTGACTTTTATTTGGTGAGGAACATTAATTAAAATGAGGCGGCTCCGCCATTGAAAATTGAACAGACAGGTATTAACAAGTAGATACGAGTACGTCTCCATATAAAATTGCTTCAAAATTTATTTGATACAGGCACTTTATAATCGAAATTGCAGAAAGCTCTTAGTTGCACCTAAACTGCATTAAGCCGCACATGTGTATTCAGAACATAAGCAGTAGGTACGTACACCAGCTTACATATTATGCAAGTACTTGCAGCAGCACGGGAAACACCTGGCGGTCGGACATTGCTGAAATAGTAGACGGTCTGAAATTTAATTAACAACCCCACATGAAACCCCTCAAAGGTATCTAGGGCTCGATTGATACTGTTCAATCATGTTCAACTACCCCCGTTGCAAGCGACAGTTACGTTTACGTGTTGCCATGTAATATTTCTACTACACTTTAGTCAGCAGCTTCAGTTTTTATCACGCTAATTGGAAGCATTTTTCTGTTTTAGTACGTTGTTTTTTATGAGGTTTTTTCATATTTGAGCTTCGGGATTTTTGTAAACGGCTTCGATATTTTTTTACGAGCTATATAACGTTCCACCGAAGCCCGATAAAATGCTTTCATGTTGAAATATGTTCAGTGAACAAACAATATAGCCTCTTTTTACGTTGAATCTAGCTTGCCTAACATTATGTACACAAACTAGTAGTGCTTCAATGTAGAATAGTCTGTCTCATACTCATAACACAATGTCTGCCTATTAACCGTCACGTGAAATCCAATCTCCTGCCGCTTTATTAGTACCTAAGTTTAGATCAGTCTCCTTTACTGACATTATTCTCATAAATGCATTGAGAATAGTGACAGTTCCTTGTGTTGTGTAGACCGATCCATCATCTTGAATTTTTCATTATTATCTGAGCAAAGAAGATTATTTATTCTTTAATCTAAACTGGAGAAAAGTGTTGTCTTTGCGGACAGTATTTAGTATAGAAAATAGAAAATTAGAAAATACTAGCTAGCACAGACGCTGTTTTCGAATTTACAAAATGTTACTGTTATATGAAGTATAATATTAAATCAGAGGGTCCATTCTACTCGGTAAAACCATATTGCTTTAGAAATGTTTTCGTATTGTCAACGTTATGATACAGTAATGGCGTTAAACAATACGATAACATATCAAAAACAATAAGATTTTTCAAAGTAGAATAGAGCCCCAAACTAAAGATATTGATGACTAAAACTCGTACATAAGATCATAGGTACATAGGACCTATAGGTATTGTCCTAAGTAAATAGAGGCTGACGCTACTCTTCCTTCCGTACCTACATGATGACGCTATTGTGAATCGTCCAACCGATAAGGGGCATGACACGTCCAATCACCGGAGCTTGTGAATTATTTGATACAATCACGCGCCGTAATTATTGTGATTATTAATAACGCTATATCAATGAATTTAACACATCATCGGCCGTTTGCAAAATTAAGTTATTATTGTCACATGACCGACGATAAACAATGACCCTCGTATTATCAATTTAGTAACTTTTCCGTCCAATTTATAATGATAGTATAGATAAGAACAAATAGAAAAAGAAATAGAAACAAATCTACCGTATAGCTGTGTAATAGGCTAGTTGCCTCTGTTTTAAAGTAGGTCTCAAGTTATTAATTATTGTCCGATTAGATGAAAAAAAAAAACCCACATTTTTTTAGGACCTACAAAACCGCAAAACTTTATTTTAAAAGTTTAGTTTTCGTTAACGGGCGAAAACGCTTACAGCCATATTAGTCTATAGATTATCTGTTCTGTGACGTCATACGGGCCGAAAACAAACATTTGTTTAACAGTTGACGAGAGCATTTGACATATAGATAAACGATCATAACACAACCTCAAAAGTCCATGAGTCATAAATGACAATTTCATGTCACAGCACAGAATACTTGCAGAATATACCATTGCGAATTTCACTCGTATAAGAACCGACATGAAGTTTGCTTAAGGTCCTATGACGTCACAACATGCCCGACAGCGTTTTCAGAGTTCAAAATAAAAAATAAAAATGAACAATTTTTAAATAAAAAATATGTAGCCATCTTACACTTTTAATATCTGAAATCGATAAATATTGGTTTCTTAAGTCTAATACTAAAGAAAATATTAATTTAATATGAGGCAAGTAGCATAATAGATAAATTTCTATATAAGATTAGGCTACTTGCCTCATATTAAATTTGGCTTAATAAATTAATATTTTCTTTAGTATTAGACTTAAGAAACCAATATTTATCGATTTCAGATATTAAAAGTGTAAGATGGCTACATATTTTTTATTTAAAAATTGATTATTTTTATTTTTTATTTTGAACTCTGAAAACGCTGTCGGGCATGTTGTGACGTCATAGGACCTTAAGCAAACTTCATGTCGGTTCTTATACGAGTGAAATTCGCAATGGTATATTCTGCAAGTATTCTGTGCTGTGACATGACATTGTCATTTATTGTTTATCTATATGTCAAATACTCTCGTCAACTGTCAAACAAATGTTTGTTTTCGGCCCGTATGACGTCACAGCACAGATAATCTATAGACTAATATGGCTGTAAGCGTTTTCGCCCGTTAACGAAAAATAAACTTTTAAAATAAAGTTTTGCGGTTTTGTAGGTCCTAAAAAAATGTGGGATTTTTTTTTTCATCTAATCGGACAATAATTAATAACTTGAAACCTACTTTAAAACAGAGGCAACTAGCCTATTCGGACGTACTAAGACCTTAAAGCTTTATAACAAAAGAATAATTTGCTATTTTGTACATCCTTAGTGCAATTTATTAAATATACGCCAGCACAGAATGGTGCAGTCCAAAAACAATCTCATGGAATTACCTTGTGTTAAAGTAACAGTTGAGAACAATAAAAATATATTATTGAAATTATGAAAATCCATTTATCTATCTCAACTTCATAACTGAATAAAGAATCCATATCCACGGTGAACCGTCCAACCAGTAATTACTATCCAGATAACTGAACGGCTACCACCGGAGCCAGTTTTAATCCTGTATAACACGTTCAACGCCACTGACACACATAGGACGTTCACATTGCATACAGTTGCGAGTCGGCGGGAGCGAATGCACTAACCTACCACACCGGCGCGATGTGTCCGTCTAGCCACAACAATACCGCACTAGGATTTCTCATTTAATTACAGGCAGCGCATCCCATCGCTTCAAATCATGATTTAATAATGCTTAAATGGATTAAGTTGGTAAAGTGCCCGGGTGCATTATCAATAATGCAGTTAAAATACCAGCTATAACCCACTACGCCATAGACAAAAATAGAATAATACAAAACTTAAAGATTCCATAGTAGCTTTAAACAATCTCAGAGCTAAAGAATTTATCCTTGGTTTGATGCAAAATTGCTCAATAAATCGTATCGTGTTCTTATTCAAGTCACAAATTTATAATTGTAATTAAGCGTTCTATATGTCAGCTGCAGAGTAAACCCAAGGGTACACGCGGAACAACTTTAATTTCCGGTAAATTAACATTTGGACAGTGTTCCGCAGAAGCAGGAAGAGTCGTCGTGCCCTTTGCATTAATGTTACCCTTTCGGAATGAGCTTCGCACCGATGATTCAATAAGGCATTTATATTCACTGCGTTTTCTTCTTTTTAAGCTAATAATTTAATTCTTTATCGTGGCCATCAAGTGACTGCGCAAAAGTATCTTTACATTTTCTGAATCAACCTTACTTAATTTAATGTTTTTTGGACCATAGCATCGTCATCATGGAAACATTCAAATCAACCAGACCTCTTTATTAAATACCAAGTGATACACATTAAATTTTAACGATTGATTTGTTTTTCTTATCCAAATACTGTACTAGTAACGGTGGATCTGTTTCATTAATTCCTTCATTTATTACAAGCAGATTTTATATCTGGATTATATTAGTTGTTTCACCATCTACGCTATTTAATCGTTAAATCATCTATGTAGTGAGTGTCTTTAGTTAATCGAGGCACGCTCTAAACTCGGGCTGGTCAGCCCCTCGGCCGCGGCGACCACATTCAATCGCCTGACCCCACCGACCCCAGCCTCAGCCAGACCCCGACCCTTCAGGGAATCCCAAGCATCCTCCGATGGTTTTAATCTTACACAATGCACATGCATCTACTCCGATAAGAATAGAGTTTCTTGTTAAAAGCTGAATAGGATCCGACGGTGGATTTAAAAATGTATGTTCCATTGAGTATTGTCTGATTCACTGTAGGAGCTCTTTTTATGAGCTGGTAGAACGTGGAAGGCTTTGTCAGTAAAAATCAAGTGGCAGAGGTTTTTAATGAACAAAATGCTCGTTCACTTGTTTTATGTGTACAGTATTTGACTGTTGGTAACAAGCATATCAAAATAGAAATGAATTAAACAAGCAATAACGTCTTCTACGAAAGCTTAGATATTATACTGCTGGTACTGTAGTTTACAGGTTTGTGTGCATTAAAGAAAAGTGAACAGCATCATAATAAATATTAAACTTAAAATATGTAGGGATAAAGCTACCATTATAAAGCCTAGAACAAGCCAATCCCGGCGGAAGTATCGGGACATCGATTAATTCCAGATGGAAATCTTCTTGCGGATATCTCCCCGCATTCCCTGCAGACGATATTCCAAAGGCATTTTCCAATAACGGACCAATGGCTTAATATCGGACCATGATTTAAAGTTAAATTTGGAACCTGCTCAAAGTTACGTACCTACCTATATATAGTAAAACATTATAAAAAGCATAGCCCCCCTAAAGCAAATAATAAAGGAGCATCATTTTCTTTAAATATATTGCATCGGCATCATCTATTCCCATTTACCCAACACTTAGTGGTGAAAAATCGCAAGATAAACGTTGATAAATTATCTGTATGATAGCACGTCGACTTAAAAGTACTTCGCACTGCGTAGCTTTGTGTTCTCCATAGCTCGCAGCCATGTCGCGTGTGGAGACAATAAAAGTAGGTCGATTATTTAAAAATCAAATTAATAAAAAATAAAAAAAGAAGTCGCACGTTCTCTCTTTGTATCTGACAAAGCTGATTAAGCAAAGTAATATTTTTACCATGGATGGATAATTTAAAAATAAAGACGGGTCTTGTATATCCATGAACATCCACGCTTCTAACTTATGATTCCAGAACAAGAAATCTACAGAATTAATTACGAAATACCGTTGTGTTTATTATTTGATGACCACATGGACTAATAATTCGGATTATCTTTTGTGAATCGAGCGACTTACACCATTCTTTCCTTATGAATGATCTTTGTTTGTTATGCCATTGTAGAAACTCAACTCATGTTTATTTACGTATTGTTGACAGATTGACTTGTTATTTGATGACATCAACAACATCGTCATCACATTTATTACCCAACGCATTATAAAAAGGTGACTCCACAAGAATAAATGTTGGCGAACTCAAAACATCTAAATTCAATGTCTGTGACTGCTCACAAGATCCACGATGCTGGCCTACTGTTGCTGTGTCTAAAATAAAATATGGGGATGTAAGAGACTCGCGTTACATGCATTTATCAAGTTGATGGGGTAGTGGTCGATATCGCCAACTAGACGCGGGCTGATTTATAAGGGCGTCAGCGAGAACCCATCGGCCGTTTGTATGGGAAGTTGTAAATAGCGATAAATAAAGTTGACGTGTTGTGCAACCGGAGCGGTCAGCGCGACCTACGCTCGCGGTTTCAATGTACTCTTATAATTGACTACCAAAACATGTTAACTTTTTATATATATATATATCCATTTTATATAGCCTATCTAATGTCCCACTGCTGGGCAATGGCCTACCCGTCATTTCTCCAGTTGCCCATTCATGAGGGGTTGGACCTAATATAATTAGCAAATACGAGCATAGAAGTGCATAATATCATGAAGAGAGTCATAAATACTTTCTCTAAGAGTCTTATAATCATTAGTGTAAACGTAAACGTAAATGTATGTATGTATGTAAACTCATTATTGCATGTTTGCATTGCAACAATATAGAGTGAAATCACATACGTATGTACGTGCATATTTTCGTTGTTCAGTCATTGGTTTTACGAAAAAGCCGCAGTGACGAAAGAACACAAAAAGGCTCAACATTTTTTTGTTCGTTTTTGATCTGTTTTTGCCAGAACACCCTCTGTTACGCAGCAGACTGTTAACCCTTCACTGTTGGCACACATGTACCGTGTTTAAAATAAGGGCCGCTCGAGCCCTTCGCACATAAACCTATTTTTCTTCAAGAGGTAAAACCGAAACAGGGGTTAAAAGTGCACATCAAATAGGTATAAAGACGTGATAAATAAAAAGGGTTCGGGATCCGCACTCGTCGAATAAGCTGAGTAATTAAAAAAATAAGCTTAGGTTATGTGTAGGTATGTATTCTTAATGCTGCTGGAAGTGTTTTTTGAACTTTCGCCACATGTTGTTTTATACGAAGCTCACATGTGAGTCTGAAGTTATTGTACTTATTTGGTAGGTTCTACTAAACTAGTACCTGACATCAAGTAAATTGTAACTTTCGTTAACAAACGAGAAAAAATATTAGTACAAACCGCTCGGTTTATTGTAAAAAATAATTAAAGACCAAACATTTTCAAATAAACATAATTATGTAACTAAAGAAACCAGTCAACCCTTTTATTCATACATGCGCAATGCGCAATAGCTACTGTGCTTGAAATTATGCTCTATCCTTATCTGTCATTATGACAATTGAATTTGACAGACACAAAGAATAGGTACTTTAACTAAAACAGGTTTGTAGTGCATTTATAAATAAGGGGGTAAGTTTTTACGTAAAGATGGACTATAACGCCAAACGAAGGTAACAATTAATTACCTTTCATGTACCTTTTCTCCCACTTTAACAAGGTACAATGTGTGATTACACAGACTTAAAAAGAAATCAAAGACCCCAGCCATCCTGACTTACTGTAAGAACGCGCGTAGATGCTTTTAATTCACTTAGCACGTTATGTTGGATGGATGTAAGCTGATTGTGTTCTACAGAAAATACCTACTATAGAGAAAACGATCACGATATAACAGTAACGTATTTCTAACAATCCTCAATCAAATCCTTTTGAATCTACCGCAAAGAGATGAAAACTTTAGCACTCAAACGAAACAAAGTCAAGCGTTATTAACCCAGTTTGATTTCCCTAGAACTCAACAACATCTCAAATCAGACTTGGCTATATTGTGCCAAGTTTGAAGAGTCGTGGAGACTGCAGCTGAAAGCATCGCTAACAAAAGAGGCGGTGTTTGAGCGCACTTCGTAAACGCCTCGTCATCGCCGCGTTGACGCGACGCCGCATCTGCGGCCGCGAAGCGCTTTCAAATTTCAGAGATTCAGTGCTTTGTGACAGTGTTACAAATTTACAGGATGTTGAGATTATTTTAATTTTAAGAGTTTATGAATAAATTGATAAATATCAGATAAGCTAACCTGGCTTGTACAATGGGAACTAGACAACGATAAACATACCTACTTACAATAGAGAAATAAATATTAGCCATCTTATTCATAAACGCGCAATGACTAAAGTATACTTGAAATATGCTCTGTACTTATCTGTCATTATGACATTTGAGTTTGACAGAAAGAAAGAAAGAATACTTTAACTAAAATAGCTTTATTGTTTATTGTGCCTTTCAAAATTGAACGTTCGCTTTTACCTACTGTACTGTGGCCCTTAACAAGATGCATTGCGAGAACGTTACGGTTGCGTCAAACGCTTATGTCAATTCCATAAATTCTGTCAGTTTTCGAAAATCGTTTAAGTTTGCGTTATGCATCTAGAATTTTGTCTCGTTACAGTCCTCACTTGTTTGCTATATTAAAACTATTAAAATACTCCGATATTGAGTCATCGCGTTTTAATCGTAATCACTTTATTAATGTCAGTTTGATAATTATATCATTAAAATGGTGCAAACATGACGCAAATTGGTACATAAGCAGTTAAAAACTGATATCATATCAACAGACTTAATGTTCAGCTGATAATTGAAGAGTAAATAATTTGATAATGCACATTGGTGACACATAATAACTAACCTTTTGTATTTGACAATTTATGATATTTATGTCTTTATGAAATATGCTTTATCTTGATGAACTGCACATAGCGACGAGGATAGTCTTTTTTTTGTTCTAGGAGCATTTAGATATATACATAAAAAAACTGCCTTAAAGACAAATTAATACACATTCAAGAAAAGAGGAGAAGATACAACAATTACACAAGGGACTTATAATATCAAAATATTAGGAACCCCGATGCCGCATGCACATCACACGTTCTTTATTACACCTCATCATCTATCTATCTATCTTCTATATATATAAAAGGCTAAACTGACTGACTGATGTATCAACGCACAGCCGAAACTACTGTACCTAGAAACTTGAAATTTGGTACAGGGGTTCCTTTTATGATGTAAGTGAGCACTAAGAAAGGATTTTCCGAAAATCGACCCCCAACGGGTAAAAATGGGGGGAGTAGCGGGAAACTAATTCTACGCGTACGAAGTCGCGGGCGTCCTCTAGTCATCTATATTTTCAGATTTTACTGCGATATTACACGCCGACTTTGCTTACAGTTTATAAATAGACTTTTTAACCATCGTTTCCACGATTTAGACAATGCAAAAATAAGTTACAAAATCCGTTGAAAACAAACAATTTGAGATCATAATATTGGCTTATCGGTGTGGTTTCAAAATAAAGAACAAACAAAGTCCCTAAATGTCTGTTAACACATGTGGTGTTAATAACAAAACCGCACAAACTGTAGCATTGAAGAGAACGCAACGAGTGCATGGACCTTGCAACAGCCGTAAAACCTCATCAACACGTAATGAGCACGTGTTACGAGACAAGTATTCATTGCGTTACGAATTCACTGGCAACCCGCTCAAACTTGTGTCGTTATTGGGTCTCGGGAGGCTCCCCGCGAATGGAATTAGCTGCTGGTTTATGCAATAAACATCGCCGTTTGTTGAGTGTACCGTGTGTGACGAATAGACGTTTTTGTAGAGAAACCAATTAAGAGTTGTCCAGGACCTCCATTCTAAGCACAAAAACCGTAACGTGCTTGACCTGTTTTAGTATTAAGAGCTATCAAAACGTTGACAATACGAAAACAGTTCAAAAACGATATGGTTTTTACCGCCGGAAATAAAGGCCCAGGTCGAAGACTAGAATCTCGGCCATGACGGAGATTTGTGCCAGCTTCCGCTTTGTTACCGAGCGGTTTCAACGAAAAACCAGCGCTGGCTTAACATCCGGCACATGCTGAGTTGGGACTTCTTGGGACTGTTTCATGGGAACATCTTAAAATTCTGAATTACTTTTTTACGTAATAAACAAAATTTACTTTTATTATTTTTTAATTATTTAAAGAAGTAGGTACACAAAATTCATGGAAGGAACACACTCCAGTGAAGTTCTTCACTATGGTCATACTGATCAGCTGATCACTTTATTTCCTGGAATTTCTCATATGTATTTTTTCTCTATTACGCAATTATTCTCAAAAGTTCAATCTCAAATGTAAAAGGGTTCAAAGTAAAACAAATTAACAGAAGGTTCGTTCAAAACTTCATCATTGTTAACTGAATTGCCATTTAATTAACAAGATAGATCAATTTTGGTTCGCGGTTCATAACAGCCGAAGGGCGCCGTCCTATCTACACTCAGTTGATTAAATCGCTGTTATTTAATATTTATTCATCGCGAATCAAACTACATCAAACACCTACACGGCTTTTGAAAATGAAGGTCAAATGAAGGACAGAGAAGTCCTCGAAAATGGATTCAAATCTACATCATAATCTTACTATATAAAAAAATATCTTTGCTATTATACTTACATATAGATGTTGTCAAGTTCAAAAATAACTTTTATGTCAAATACAATCAAGTTAAAAATTTATTTCTTTCATGAAGCTAACAATATCTGTTTTGAGTTTGAACGTTTGGATTTGACGTAACATGCAGTCAGTAGTAGAGACTAGCCAAATGGAACTTTTGATATATAATCGTCACGGTAGATCCGGTCGACAACCCTTAGGCTTATGTTTTTAAAAATGTATTTGCCGACAGTCTATTTGTAACACGGCTTAACAATGGTTGAAGTAAGGTGCGAACATTAGAATTCCAGCTGTATTCATATTTATAACGTCAATCGACCCAATTCTCAATTGTAATCATATCCATACTTACTTAGATCCCTCGACCATCACACTGAACAATCATCACGTATCTTATTAAGTCGCAATCACCAACGTATGCGAAAATGTAGGATTAAACCCTTAAGCGCTGGAATGAATGGATTAGGAAAAACTCCGATTTCAATTAACGGTAGCTTGTTCAAACCCGGCGACACGGCCGGCCAGCACGCCGGACGGCAAAATTGTTTGGGACACATTGCCATTTTATTTCCGTGTAGTAATTCGATGCCCTTGTTAACTGGTGCAGCGGACGCAGCTTTTTGGAAACATACGTGGGGAGCCTTAATTTGGACGATTGTTTTTTTAGTTGTTGATTCTGCACATTTAGCCTCTCTTTGTTGTTCTTTGGCAGCCACCAGTGTTTTACTGAGCCAAGGTGTATGCGCTCGCACATATTTTATAAATGTAACTTTGAAACGAAACGAATGATTGCCTTAGTGAGTTTCGAAAATAAATTACAACGTAGTGCTTTTTATGTCAGGTTCCTTTTCACAAAACAAATGTATTTAATGAAACAAATATTGTAAATATTGTGTTTCTATTTATCATTTAAGCCTTATTCATAAACGCGTAATAGCTAAAGTATGCTTCAAATATGCTTTGGTCAAGTCTCACATTTAGATATTTGAATTAAAAAGAAAGCGACAAAGTATACTTTAATTAAAATAGGTTTATTGTATGTTTATGAATAAAGGGGTAAGTCTAAGAAAATAATAAAATAAATACTAAAAACTAAAAGTTAAACTCGAAAAACTTGTCCGAAAATCTTGAAACTAAGTACGCTATAAAAAAGAAACTAAAAGGACACAGCAATACCATTACCAGTTTGCGACTTCTAGCTAACTAAAACGCGAAATAAAAAGTAGGGATAGAAAGCGCCCGGGAACCGGCATGTGTGCAATTGGCTCCTTTTAAGTATTTTCCCACTTTCGAGGGAGCATAATCGCTTCGCTGCATACGACATATACCTTTACAGAGGCTGCAGACGCAAAAAGTTTCAATTGCAGCAACAACCGCCAGGCATAATTGTACCCCGGCTTTAAAACTGTTTTATGGCGAACCGAATTAACCTCTTTATGTAAATTACGCGTTTTAATCTTAAGGATACTCGTAACTGCTATTTCATAACGTTTATGCAACGTAAAAATACCATTTATTTAATTAGTCATCAATAAATAGTTTAATGATTACTAATGTGTTTAGTCATTTTACTCGTTATTTAACTGATAATTTATTTATATGACCCAATAACCTTGATAAGTAAGGAATAAAGTACACAATGCGCGCGTCAATCAAAGTGCAGTTTCCAAGGAAAATTTATGTTCTTACCCGAACATTCACTTGAATAGTAAGATGATGAGGTACACATACATAGATGACGTAAGCCCAAAGCCCAACTTGTTTCACCAGCAGCCCTTATTAATTCTGAGGCACGTTTGCGTATAAACAACAAATACGTTGAAGTACCTGATGACACCAACGTAAACTCTACAGAATACAAAGGGAAAAAATGACAGGATTGTTTTGAATTTCATTAGTACCTACTTACTCAACGTAGAGTTAAAGTGTGTTAAATTAGGTATCGTCACCTGAAGATCCTTAACAAACTTTATCATGATGATTGCATCATAGAAGAATTCCATCTAAGTCCTCAGGGTTGGCAACGCATTCGCAGTCGTAAGATTCGCAGTAATATCTATAAGTATGGGCTACAGAGTCCACTTGCCATGAACTGGGGGTTTTCATGACTTGGCTATGTAGTTCATTTTACGGTGAGCGTAAAGGACAGAGCTAAAGCAGTTATATAGCTCTGTCCTTTTCTCTCATGCATCGAAATACTTTCAATAAACTTATCATTACGCAGAATTTTCATGTGATCAAAAAGCATTTCTCACCGCATGAGTTATTTTTTTTGGTAGTCACAATTCTAACCTAACCTAACCTGCGTAATTAGTGTTTAAGATATTCTAAAAACATCATGGTGTCAGCAGAAAAAAAATCTTAAGGGAGTGTATCTTCGTTTCGTATTTTTTCCATCCAATTCTTACAATCGTAAGTTAAAAAAGAAGGCCAAGTGCCCACAAACAACGTAACAGAATAATAATGGTCAGTCATGCTCTTACTAGAATCGTTTATTACTTGCCATAAACGTATACTAAACGGTTTATTTGAATAAGAATCATAATGTTTATACCCATGATTACCGTCGTAATATATAGAAAAAATATCCTTAAGCAGAAACAACTCATAAAAGCTATTCCCTTAGACCTTGTATGAGGCGGGTAGGTATAACATTATCACATTTATTTGTTTGTTCAACTCTCCAGCCAATGTCGTCCCACACGAAAACGAAAATGGCCTGTCTAGGAAAATAAGTAAAGAAATATCGTATGCTTGCTTTCACGGCATATTTTCTGAGGTTGTTTACTCAGTAGATTAGATCAGCTACAAGGCTAACTCGGCATTCCGAAGAATGGTTACCTACGGCAGAATATCGGCGGAATTCGTAAACATGAAGGGCAAAGTAAAACCTTTGTTATCGTATCGTAATATCACTTACAATGTTATTGAAATAAAAACTGAGTTTTAAAAACAGAGCAGAAAGCGAATGTAGAGAAAAGTGTTTTCCACGATCCAGACGCACTCGGCAGAAAATTGATATAAACCTGTTGTGGGGCCCGCTCCGTTTGCTCAGGTGACGACGGTGACTTATTTGTTTTATTCCCTACAAACGAATGTCGCCCTTAACACATAGGATTTAACGTGGCATTGTTACGGTGCCGTGAATAATGGAAGCCAGAAAAATGCACCCTGCACCGAATAGGTCTTGAGGATAATGTGTTGTTCGCGAGAAGAAAACAAGCGTGAAACAACCCTTGCGCAGTGAGGGACTCCCCGCTACAGTTTTTAAATATTTAATCCGTTCATACCGACACTAGTACCTGGGACTCTTCGATGGCATAATATAGATACCTATGGGAACTCTTTAGAGGTACAACATAGTCAAAATGCGCCTATACATGTATATTGACGTCTGTGAAAACCATATCAATGATATCCCATTAATCTTTCTTTCTTTATCTTTTTTCTATGACTTTTTTTTTGGTATGTACTTTGTATTTGTGTTCACTTTTACTATTTTTACAATTATAGTTTAATTCTATTCCTGACGACCGCAATGTAACTGCATATAATTAGACATGTAATGTAATTTATACTGTGTTATATTGAGCAATAAAATCTAAATCTGAATCTGAATGATACTCAAATGTTTTTTCGTAATGTTTATTGGCAGGATGTTAGGTTAACTAAAGTAATATTTGATATTTAAGTGTGTGTCACTTAGTTTTAGCACGGCTTCTCTATCACTTGGATTAACGAGTCTTTTGTTACCCCCGGTTCTCTACTAAGTATAATGAAGAGCATAGTTATTTAAAGAAGTTTTGTTTATACAGTTGTATTAAAGAACACTTAAAACGGTTATCTGCTTGACATATAATGTTGAATAATTCATCTCACTTTTTATTCTGTGTTTCTGCATCAGAACTGGTTATATTCATAACGTGTCGCCTCAACAGCAATCTAACCATCTCAGGCTTTTGTATTTTGATATCTGATGCCGTTTTAGCAATCTTTAGCTATAAGTATAAGAAAACTGGTCTCTAGTAGGTACATTTTGGATTTGTTTAGTTCTTGTAATCCATGCAAAAAAAAAACCTCGTCAACGTTTTTTCATAACAAGCTATTATATCATAGCGATAACATCTTTAACAGTGGACAATTGTAATATTACCCAATAGGTATATTTATATAACAATTGAACTAAAACAAAACTATGAATCATTCCGAATAATTCGACCGGCATACTCCATTTAATTGAAAGACGGTCACGATCAAAATTCAATGGCCCCGCTGTCCGGGTAACGAAGACAAATCAAAGTCACCGTGACCTGACGGACAGACGCCAGGACCCTCGGCGCAGCCACTCCGGGAGGACAGTGGGAACTATTAATCTTGAGGTGTTCGCCTTCCGTTACCTCTCGGATTGGGCACTTCGATTTAGGAAATGCTATTAAAGACAATATGTTTGGTGGGAGGTCTGTTATACCTACACAATCTTCAAAAAATTGTATTATTATAAATACAGTAAAATTTGTACAATTCGTTTAACCGTATACCGCCCGTTGAATTCTCAACACAAACACAACAAACACGATTTAAAAATAGTTGGCGCAATGTTAAGAAGATTATGCTCCTGCAGAATTAAAGACAGGTATTACGTTAAATGTCTACTAGAACTAGTCTAGTAAAAATGAACTCACATTTAAGATTCTAGATCAATAAAATGAAAGGTTGTTTTCGTCGAAACGTAGGTATTGTGTATGTTTCTTTTCAGTTCTCAATTGACGTAAGCCGTGCACTTTTGTTTTTGCAGACAGAAGAAACAATAGGTTATTGTAACTTTATTCGAATAAAATATTTAACAAGAGGTAGCCGGTAGGTATAAACAAGTGTTTAGCTGTAAACACGTGCATTCAAATAAAAAAAAATACGCGTGTTTCTAGCTTTACATTGCGGCGGACCTATGTTCACTTGTTGTTTGCTATTTGTAAATAACTTAGAAATAAACACGCAATGTAGGACCTACATGACATGTAAATGAATCACTTTATAAATGTAAATTTCATTGTGTTATCGGTTTTTAAAGTAACGAATCTTATTAATGTGCAAATTGTTGCACTTGGCACGCAAGTATGTATGAGTTTCTTGGAAAGTTTGCCATGCGATGGTTTAATTTAATCCTAACCTTTATTTGCACCACAAGAGTGGCTCAAACAATCGTGTTGCCTTCTTAATGGTGAGCATTTACTATTTAAATTAAATCACTCACTGTGTTAATTACCGACCTTGAGAAAACCAACCCGTAACGTATATTTTAATGTAGAGCAATCTATCATTTGTTGACTGGTGTGAATCATTATACAAGAACGGTAATAACGATCTATAATCATTATAACAGCATGAACGTGCCTATTCAGTAACCACAACACAATTCCACGGCTAACAAACCCTATATTAAGCTCTACGTGAACCGACAACCTTCACCGAATCAAAATAGGTATTAGAATGAGTCATTCCTAGAATTATGGATATTTACTGGGTATATTTTAGTATACTAGACAGAATCGTAGATTTAAACCGCAGCTCGATCGCGTGCGGTAACCGTTTACGTTGCTGTTCTCGAATTACCAAGGTTACAGTTATAACGAATGTTTTTTACCCTCTTACTGCGTGGACTATGACTAACCGGTCTATTTGGGGGATTATTACCTCTTCGGTTCAGGATGAAGTTTACGACAGTGTTAAGTGCTCTGCCGTAAAAGGCGCCTAATTTATTAAGTATTTTGCGACGTATTTGCTCTCCAAGTTTATATTAAGGCAGTCGGTTCTAAATTTTAGATCTTCTATTGCCAAAAAGCCCTGTATAATTCCGTATAAAATTTACATGTAATTAAGTACGGATAGTATTTAAATGAGTATCAAAAACTAACCTAACTAACCTTCAAAAAACTAAGTGGGCAAATAAATTAATTACTCAGAGACTGTGCCCTAGGCGAGTTAATATTTTTGTCAATCGGTTTATTATTTTCTTAGTGCCATAATAGCTCACATAATAATCTATTTATACACAGCACGAAAACAAATGGGGTAAATCAATACACTCGCTCAATCGATACAAATACTCAATGGTAGGTTAAAATATTACACGTCCGAGCTACCGTAAACCACAGCAGTATGTGGTAACGTGGCCCACTTCACCAGCGATGAGGCACCGACCTTCAGTGTGCATGCCTTCTGCATATAAAGTTATCGATCGCTCCTCGAAAGAGTTCACCGTGACTCATGAACAAGTTATTTTTGCTGTCATTACTTTAAACGGCGGATATCCTGCGCCGTTTTCTCGTAACTTAGGCGACATGAATATGTTTAGTCGTTTTTAAAACAGAAAAAATATTGTTAAAATGTCGCTAGTATACTCGTAGGTCAAAACGAAACATCTCGCCATATGGAACTTTTTTGAATCACCTAGAGAACTGGATTACGAATACATAAGTAACAGTTTATATACCTCGTTTCTTCTTTATAACACTTGTTTTTTATACTTTTACATATAATTACATAGTAATATTTCTGAAAATTGGGTTTAAATATTTTAATTGTCAACAATAATCTGTCTGTTAGCCTAAGATCCTATTTTTTTTTACATTTTATGAATTTTAACAACTGTGTTATCAAAACATGTATCTTACTGTCGTGCGTTCCAACGTTAGATGTGTCAATTCTAAGCATTAAAAAAAAACTTTAACTTTTGTAAAATGCCATTGTATCAACCATAATCTAATTATAATCGAATCAAATTTTATAAACCTAATTTAATCTCGCAATCCTAAACTAATCTTACACTCTAGAATTTTACTAGAAAATTACCCGAAACTTCAGTGTTCGCGAAACATAACGCAAACTTGCGAAACACTAACTAGCTTGTGGCGTAGGCATACCAAGAAACGCAGGAATGACGCACCCTGACGGATGGACACAGATTTTTCTACAATGAATCTCGTCATACGTTAATATTTGAATCATAACTGCGGTCATCGTGGGAATTAGTTTAGCAAGTTCATCGGAAGGCAATATGCGTTCCGGGAAAAACGGTCTTTGAAAAAATATGAATAGATTTATACTTAAAAAATATGTGTCACGTTTTTTCGCATATTAAGTAGCACATGTAAGGTCAATGGGCATATACCTAAAGAAAACTTCAGTAGGTTGGTAGTTAGAAACGTCTGTTACGAAATTCAAAGTAGGTATATTAAAGCGAAAAAAAATATGTTTTCGCTTTAATATAGTTAGTCATTGTTTATTTTTTAAAGAAACTTATTTCTCTTTTGCATTGCAACGAATAATATTTTGCGATGTATAGGGCCCGTTTTCGGTTCCAAAACCTTAATTAAAGCTTAAAAAAACTTGTATTAATCGACCAATTAAATTTAGGTGTTCCTCACCTTAATCCTTGAAAGTGTTTTGGAATAATCAAGCATTGTAAAAATAATATGGTCTAAGCCAATTGACTTTAAAACTGATTTTAACACCGATTTGCTAGTAAATAATAGCAACATGTTACTAGTTTATTAACGTAAACTTGCTTGAAATATTTACCTACTATTAACCAGGAATATCATGCAATTTCTCTTTTACGATAAAACCCACAGTAATTGAAACTACTTACTGAACCTTTCCTGTTTGTGGTCGAATTTTTCATGTCACTATTCAATTTTTTAAAATAAATTATATCTTAAGAATCTCTAGGAAGGCTCTCGGATTGTCATAATGTCTTTAAAGTATTGTGAAATAGTTTTTTTTGTTCAAGGAAGAAAACTTTTAATCAACGATATTTGGTCGAGTTTTTAAAGCTTGCAACTGCCAAAAAATTACCTATAATTTCTAGAAACAAAAACTTTTTTTTTTTTTTAATTTGGGTATGTAGGTAGCTCTCGGTCGGTACCGTTTTAACGTATTTGTGAGTATCACAATGCTCAGACCAATCGAATAATACAACAATACGCTCTACATAGCCCAATAGTTCAGAATATTTCAGACTAGATTTACTTCTGATTTCCTTCGCTCCGACGCGAGGTTCCCCTGGGAAACCAATTTTCAAGTAAAAGCCCTACAATAACCTCTGTTTATAAATCACATCAGAAAGTTTCAGTTTGACTTTCAACCAAAGCGATCTTCCTTATTTAATATTAGCAAGGACTCGAATAAAGTTTTAGTTTAACGTTTATACTTAGAACGCTGCTGGTTCACTCTATTTGAGCTCCAGCACAGGGGCTCGTGTATTTCTCATACCCAGTGCTCCCTAAGCCACGATAAATTCAGTAAAAAACACGCATTCATCATACGCGCCGCCGCGGCTGATCTCTCGCTCGGATCTGCGGGATTTACGACATGACAACTGCATGCGTGATCACAGGATACGTCATAAAATAATATTTTAAAAATGTTGATTTAAGGTCGCACAACCGGAACTACCCCGACAAACGAAAAACTTTCTTTTTATGTCAAGGAGTATATAGGCAAACGAGCAGCTAGCAGCGGGATCTGAGACCCATAGACATTAACCAACCAACAAACAGCTGTGAAACAACGACACATTAAAAACTCTTCGTAACAAATAAACAACGTAATAATTACTCCTAATATTTAAATCACAGTAATTCACTTGCAACTTTATGACTTATCGGCCGTTTCGCTATGTTAATGGGAGATAACCCTTTCTTAAAAGAGAGTAAAAACAGTTTACGAGATTATAAAAAGCATTACTCCATGTCTTATTGTGTCCTTTTATTAAGATAAAAAATGTACAGGCCTATATAGCTACGAACTGTTAAAATATGATTTTATCAAGACAAGCATGTTCACATAATGTGCTCTGCTCGGATCCAACTACGCACCACACCCCAAAGCTGTAAGAGCCCCATATCTTGTCATATCAGCGTAAAACAAGACTGAAAAATAAGCCTATCGTTTTATCTAAACACATACATTTTTCTTCTGACAGCTCCACTTATATCTAAGGGCCCGCGGAACCTTTTACGTTAATAGCGGAGCCAAACACTCGAGAGCCGGATTGATCTGGTTCCAACCGGCTCCGACACGGCAGGTCGCGTGACGCGACCGGCCAGTATCGCATCCGAGGGAGGACCATTTGAGAAATGGCTTACGGACCACGACACGCAAGATTTTAGGCAATTATCGTAATGAAGATTACCTTGTAGTAGATTAAGATGGAAACTGTTAAATAATTAAATGAGCTCCTTTACTATAGGATCAATATAATATAGAGTCGGTAACACATGATTTGTAGAGAGCATACTAGTGTCATGTATAAGAATTATTAGTTAGTAGTGTTTCAGATTTAAACTTTTAAATAATTTCAATAATTTCAATCTAAATTAAATATAATAATAATTAGAGTTTTAGTCCACTTGGCTATTAATTATTATTTATTTAGTACCTAAGCCTTCTTAAAATTATTTAAAATAATAATGTACTACTGAAGAATTATGTTAAAGTATTATTTAAAACTGGTTCTAACATAATTATGTTTTTCTTTTGTATGAGTAACTACGGGCAATTTGTTCATCATATTATGGGGCAGGCGTTTCTTTTAATGTCTTGTCTTCATAATAGGTATTTTGTGACATCTGGTATGTCACATTTTCCCGTTGTTACTGATTTCGTGCTATGTTCGTGGTTTCTAGTCAAAGGCTTGGCCATTCTGGTTTAATAATAGTTACAAAATGTGTTCAAACATTATATTTGGTTTTCAAATAGCCCTGGGGCCCAAGCCAAGATGCATTACGCTAACTAGTAGACCGGGAGATAGTGACACAAAAATTTGACGTGTTACGAAGAGTCACGTGATCTACCAATGACGCAATTGGCTTAAAAAAAAACGAATAGAAACGCTGTTAGTTAGCGTAATGCATCTTGGCTAGGGCCGCCGGTTCTAACGGTAGTGTCGTATAAACGCGGCATTCGTAATCGCCGCAAGATGGCCGCCGAGATGAGCCGGGCCATTACCAGTCAGCACCCACCAAATTGAAACTTTTATGCTAGGAATAATCCTTAATTCGTTTTAGTTTGTTCTAATTACTACATTTAGCTAAATGTAACGGCAATTTCCCAGTGAAACATTAATTTGCACCGTCTTAATAGCTCACTTTTAACAAGCTCCAGACTTTTTAGCCCTGTAATGAGATAAAGTATTATAATACTTAAATTCAGTACGTCCGACCCGCGCTAGATGTAAATCTTATTCAGGAAGATTAGTTGGGCGTTTCCCAAAAACAAGTACACGTAGTGAAGGACTAAAATTAACGACGGTAACTTTTGCACTACGTCACGACTATTAGTCATACATTTATGTACTACCCTCATACGCCAATAGGCGATATCCCACATTCAATAACCGAAGCAGTTTCAGTCCTCACTCGTTTGTAAAATGGTTGCATTTTCTATAGGAGTTTTGTCGTATAGTTAATTGGGATTGACCAAAAAAAATAACTCACGGTTTTTACATTCTAATTCGAAATAATGGGTAATTTTAAGAGACCAATTTCATTAATTTTGTATTTGACCCAATAGTTTTGTTTGAATATCTTTATTTATTTAGCAGACATTTTATGGATGAAATTATTTATTTTAAATTTGGCCTGGCATTTTCTAATGAATTATAAAAATTTAATGATTTCTAATGATAAAAAGTGATTGTAATAATGTATTAAAACATACTATTTCAAGCGGTTTTCGCCTAACCCGTAAGATACACCTAGGAGGGCTTCAAGCCGAAAACGAAAGTCAAACAAAGGTTAAATATACTTTTGTTTAAATATCCGAAATAGATAAATATTTCAAAAACTTAATAATGCAGAACGGCTTTAAAACCCCATTCCTCGAAATGGTTTTCGAATTAGGGTAATTGTAAAAATATGAACAATCCCATGTCGTGACGTAATGGAAAAGTAACAGTTGTTAATTTTAGACCTTAAATATTAGTACTTTTTTTAAAATGGCCTATGGCGTAATTTACATTCCTTTATTTTAAAATTAGACCTGTGAGACTTTGCAGATATTCAATTACATCTCACAAATCAAAAACGATTAACCATAACCTTCGCCTTTGCCTGAGTGATAAAAACGCATCTCAGCATTAACTATTCGGTTTAATGACTATCTTCGAGAGTCAAACAATTAAGCTCTCGCTTACTTAGCTGATTCAATATTTCAATTTGTCGAGTGCAAAAAGCGAAGAGTTTTCTTTCCGCGCCATTACGAGCTTCAGATTACGAGCAACAACGCGGGAAATCCCTATATCGTTAATTGGAAACTGAGTAAGCAACGTAAATGTGGAAAGAAATAAAGCGGGATAAAAGTCTGGGTCTGCATCGTGGGCGGCATCCTTTTGATCTGTTTCTGGGGCTTAGGTAATGCAAGTTGCATTTGCTTTGAATATAGCATGTAAATGCTTATCATGCTTTTTAGTAAGGGACAATTATTTGCAGTCCAGGAATTACTAAAGCAACCAACCTTTAAACTGTACCCCTACATTAAAAAAAAGTGTTTACATAGATACATTCGTACAGCGCCCCAACAAAAATGTTAAGCACTTTAGTGCACTGTCATAATAAACTTCAAACAGAACATCAAATGACAAGTATGACAATAACACTGGCAGTCACAATGACAAGGTTCTAAGTATGCTCAACATTTTTATTGGGTGACTGTACATACTTACTTATGTAACTGTTCGATGCGTCCATAACCTCGAATCTCCCGATGCGAAAATGTCGTTAATTGAAATTGGACCATAGGAACTTGTCATATAAAGTTTCAAAGAAGATGGACAGAAGCCCTTTTAAAAGGCCTTGGGCGTTACAAGGTAGGAAAGAGTTGTGTGAAGTCAATAAAATAAACCTATCGCGTAACAAACTACCTACGTACATGCACTTCCTTCCCCGCTGGTTAGTTCCTGACAAATCTCTGGCCACTTAATCCGCCCCATCTTGTAAAATACGATCGCGTGAGAACATTGTATCCATAACACCTTGCACATGCAACTCGAGGGGCCAAAAATTGCAAGTTAATCGCCATGTATTATACGTATAAATCATTAAGAACGCCCTAAGTGAGCGGTCACGGGCGATAAATAACTGCCCGCCTCCGTAAATTAACCAATATTATGGGAGCTGTCGCCATGAATCATCCTTAATAAAGATACGATAGGTTTCATAGATAAATGTTGGTCGCGCTTCAATAAGTATATCTAAACTAGATCCGTCTCACACGTAGGTATGTGCAGTTAAGGCAATAAATGATAGGTTACCTTTATAAATATTGTACGTCGATGGACTTAATTGAGACAACGTTAATTTTCTTCTATTGTGTAACGAAATATAGGCATACAATCATTATTATGGTTAATTATCGTATCACAAAGGAAAACATTAATGCGTTCTTAACTAAGTCCTTAACAATGTACAATATTTTTGAAATTCGTTCTAATATCTATACATCCATCGCATATGTTTACACAAAACTAATTGTTATTAGCGATGGCGTGTATTTATATTTTTGACATGTTGAGAACGTCTACATCTGAATCAAAAATATTCTGTAGCTCAAATAAAAAAGGGTATAAGTTTTCTAAGTGTCAACCGCTGATGATTTATCCTTTGTAGGGTTAACAAGATAAAAAAGTACATACTAACGCTGTAAAAGTTAACGACTGTTAAAATATATCAAAATGTATGAAACTGATGCAAGCCAACGCAAGACAACTTACGTCAATCCCATAAATTTTTCTGCAGTTGTTAATATTTTGAGTTAAACTGGTGTGAACAACCGCCTTACATGTGTGAAGAGCACAATGAAGTTGAAATGACGCGCCCCCCCACCGCAATTTACATATGGGTCTATGAAGTTTACGGAGGAGGGGCGCGTCATTTCAGATTAGACGAGCTCTATCGAATTAATTGATTTATTACCAGTTGAAAGATAATTATTATGATGTATATTGCCAATGAATCATAATATTCTAATTGCATATCTATGCAGGTAGGTATCGACAAGTATGTCACGGAACTCACCGACATCATTTAAGAGTAAACTCGTATGTAATGTTGAATACATTATTGCCATTTGATATTTGTACAGTAAAAAATGCCTTTTTTATAGGCATGAGATGGTAAGCAGTCACCGTCACCCATAAACGTCAGAAATGACGGGGCACCGTCAAGTAGTTGTTGTATCCAACTCTTTAGCAAGCTAGCGTAACTAATTTTTTTTATAGCAATGAGAAGGCCACCTAGTGGTAAGACCCATAGACATTTAAATTCTTAAGACTACAACCCTCAGACTTAAAATGCGTTGCCAACCCTGAGGACTAAGTTGGAATGCCTCTATGCTAGTACTTTCACCGGTTGTTTTATACCCACACCGGAATACAACAATACGATCACTGCTGCTTGGTGGTGGGAATTGATAAGATGGTAGAGGCTTCCGGACGGACCCTGCATACCCCACCACAAACACCACACCACCACCACCACTATATTCCGATTTCCTATACTTAATACAAATCAGATGAAGTAGAAACCAACTAAAAAATGCGATACGATATATAATAAACGTTAATTACCTCTACATATCGTAAGAGTAACAATAGCTAAATAAAAACGTCCTTGTGAATCTCCAAAAAACTACGCCTCAGTTATCGCATTAGAATCCCTAAGGTATTTTCCATAACGTAATGGAATGGCATGTATCATCGTCGCGCTCACGCGCCGCGCCCGGCGCGCGCACGGCACGTTGTCGTCACGTGCCCGCCTGAAGAGTTTTCCAGGCCAGCGAGTGGATGAGTCACCGGGGCGCGTGCCGCAAGTCACGAGCGAGAACCAAAGCGGGTATTTTTTCGCCCGTCGCTCAGTGTTTTTTTTTATCGTTGTATTGTAGGTAGAAAGCGATTGGTGTCGAGATTCCAAGCGGTAAAAACCATATCGTCTTTTACCTGTTATCGTATTGTCACGTTTTGTTAGTTCATAAGAACTTGAAAATAATGGCGGCCAAGTTAGAAACAATACCATAGTTAAAGACGATAATGATTTTTACCACCTAGAATATAGGCCCTGAGTGACAAACCCGAGTCGAAAGCAAGTAATTTCATTTAACCCAGTTTATAAGGAAATTGTCATTTCAGATCAAATTTGTTGATCTTTATTCTAACACTAGTTACTATTGTTCCCGTGCCCACTGCTTAGGGCAATATTTTTTTTGTGTTAATATATAGCCTATGACACTCACAAATAATGTGGCTTCCTATTGGTAGACAAATTTTTCAAAATCGGTTCATTATATTCAGAGATTACCCCCTACAAACGTCACAAACTTTACCTCTTTATAATATTAAGTATAGATTAATGGTTATGAATGTAAAAGTTAATATGCTTCTTTTAAATAAACAAATTTTATTATTATTTTATTATTTTTATATTTAGCCAGATTTGATGTCGAACATCTACAATTCGGGTAAAAAATATAATATAAATCGTTAATGCGTAGGAAATATTGTAATCGCTATAAGCTCTTGAATTAGAAGCATAGCCTTGAACTCAGTACAAGTATACCGTGTCGCTGCCTAGGCCAGAACTACGAGTTGGAAATAAGTGATAATATTTTAAACTGTTTTATAACGACCTGTTAACATGCAACTGTTTTGTATCAAAATAACAGAAATTTAGTTAATTATTGTGACGTAATGGAAAAAGTTACCGTTTGTTAATTGAAGTCCAGTGCGCTTTTTTTGGAAAACGCCCAATTAAATAAGATTTTAACGCACATCTAATTCATATACTTTTTTTTTAACACCCCACATTAAAAAAATTCTAATCTACAAACAAAGTAGGTACAAACTTAGCTTCGTCCGCGTAGATTTCGAGTATCGTTATTCCCTCGTTTTAATTTTCCGGGATAAAAACACACATAGGCTTGTATTAATCTAATGTTTAAGCTACCTCCGTTCTAAATTTCATCCAAATCCGTCCAGCTGTTGCAGTGTGAAGGAGTAACTAACTAACACATATACACCAACTTTTGCATTTATAATATTAGTAGGTCAAGGTAGGTAGGTAGTCTGTCACTCATCTTATTATGCATCTTATTAATAGTATCGTTCGTATTGTTAATGAAGTTTTTCTTGTTTAATATATGTACGACCACATTTTTAAGAAAAATGTCGGTTCATTGTCACAAAAACAGAAGAACGACCCCATAACACTTGTAAATTATATAAACAACATATAAATTGCCGCAATATTAACCACCAAAGACCCAAGTTCCTAATCAAACGCCGTGAACAAGTACTCTTGTCAACTAGATCGCACGGAGTCTTCAATCCACCGAACAAAGCAGCTAAATACATAATTTATAGCGGTGAGACAAGCGCAGCACGAGAAACATTTTAATCTATCCGCCACGCAGAGAGCTCGTAATGTCTCTATGTACTTAACTAAATTACTTGCATAAATCATATTTAAACGTGACGAACGCTACAACCTCCACAGCCTCCCCTGTATGCGACCACCAACCCTAAACTCCAGGTATTAAGAGCGATCTCCCGCAAAAACAAAAAGGGACGAAAATTGAGCCACAATTTTCACACAAAATAGCATCTATTGCAAAACGTTTAGAGCTCAATTCGCTGATTACTGCAGCGGTGCTAGAGGCGAAAAATGCAGAAAGGATCCGCTATCTACGAGAGACTTTTTTGGTATTATTTCGCTGGATGACATCGAGCAATTTTATTCAAGCTCCGGAGTGAAAATTATTTTCAATACTTAGTTGGAGTTTAAAGGGGTAGCTGCGGGCAGAGCGTGTGATTCACGTGCACGTCGCCAGTTAAGTGGATTGCATCGCTTGTGTTCCTGTACACGTTTCAACTCGTAATATGTTTTAAAATGTTTCCTTTACTTTTTCCAAGTTTATTTTCCACTTTATAAACGTTTTTAATGAAGTTCAACAGGGATTGAGTACTTAGGAGTGAAAATAGACGAAACATTACCTATTCAAAGTGATGCAGTAAAATTTAAAAGCGATTTTAAACTTCGTCGTTCAAAAATTCATGACAATTCGAAGACGTCCCTTGTGCCGATAAAATAAAAATCTGTTCCTGCAGGCTGTTCCTTCCCACAGAAAAGTTGTGGAGTATCCCGATGATTTATACACGCCCTTATCTAGCACACGGCACTCCATTAAGATTAGGTATTCATGTTGTACACCTGATACTTTGAGTGTCGACGGAGGACGCGATCGAAGCTATACTTATGAGCGTCGGAGATCAAGCTATTAAGGTTTATGGACAAGGCATCTAAGGCTGTTAAGTTGTGTAATAATCGAGATGCTTGCTCAGAATTTAGGGAAATTTGCTGTTGAAATGATTGCAACCCACGAAACTAGCGGTCCCGGGGTCGATTCCCGAAATGAGCGTGAGTATTCGTTCCGGAGTTTTGGATGTATTTGAGTATGCATTTCTCTTCATATGTATGTTTATCGCTGTCTAGTATCCGTAGTACAAGCATAGAGCTCAGTTTGGGACTACGTCAATTTGTGTGAGATTGACCTGTAAAAAAACTCATTAATCTATTAGTTTTATGTGATGTGCTCAAGAACATTTTTATTGAATTTACATCACAGTGCTATAGCGCGCTGTTCGAGACAATGACATGTGCATAATAGGAGCCAGTTTATTTTTAACTCAATCAATATCACGTGAATTTTAAATTGTATAAATGGTAGACTGTATTGTCTTTCTGTGACTTTAACAAACTGCTTATGCATTGACTCAGGATCCCAAGATACAGGCTCAGTCTAAGTTCGGAGTGGTGCACATGATATTGTAGTCACCCAATAAAAATGTGGAGCACTCTTAGAACCTTGTCGCTGTGACTGCCATTGTTACTGTCATAATTGTCATTTGATGTTGAGTTTGATGTTTATTATGATAATGCACTAAAGTGCTTAACATTTTTGTTGGGGTACTGTACCTTGTTTGTAAACCGTTTATTATTTCTTATTACATTTATTCTGATTCTTTATTCTTACTACTTAATCTTCTACCTATATATATAAAAGGCAAAACTGACTGACTGACATATCAACGCACAGCCGAAACTACTGTACCTAGAAACTTGAAATTTGGTACAGGGGTTCCTTTCATGATGTAAGTGAGCACTAAGAAAGGATTTTCCGAAAATCGACCCCCAACGGGAAGAAATGGGGGGAGTAGCGGGAAACTAATTCTACGCGTACGAAGTCGCGGGCGTCCTCTAGTAAAATATAAGAAGGTAGGTACAATAGTTAATTCTGCCGGTTAGAAGTTGTGTAATCCAGCGAGTTACTTCATATTTAGCTCGACGTTTTCCCGAGAGACGAATATTGGCAGGTGCCACAAGCGCTCTCCTTTACCGAGTTTAACTCGATATTAATATCTTATCATATTCAATTACCTATTTCCAATAATCTTATACTTACACATTTCTTAGTAGGTATTCGTGACTAAGGTAAATTTTACTAAATACGGGTCTACTTCCAACCTATTTTAAGAGCTAACTACGCATCTATCTCAACTTGCATCACACTCATTGTTTTAAGATGTTTGAGTGTCCCACTGCTGGGCAAAAACCTCCCCTTTTTAACGCCACTCGGCCCTGTAAGTGCGTGCTCACGCCAAAATGCTTTAAGACGTAAGTACTAAATTGGTCCAAAAATTGGTGGATCCTATGTATATTGTCTTGGCTAAATTCTTGTTGTTTTTGGAATGTTTGTGATTTATTTTCAAATTTTAAATCCGTAAATGTTTATAGTTTAGTGTTAATTTGAAAAATGAACTATATTTTTTATAGCTTAGTGAGTTTTGTGAATATTTATAGTAAACATAATGTTTACTATTTTTACTATACCTACTGCATGATATAGTTAACCGTATAAGTGGGGCTTCATAGAGCTATCTTTTTTATATAAATGATAGCTTTGTGGTTAACCCTAATAAATAAAATAAAAATAAGATAAATAAGACATTTTTAAATTCTTTAGTTTTTTTATTCAATCACGCATTAGAATTAATTTCTCGTACGCTTAGGCACTGGTTTATGCTTTTTTTACATTATATTTTGGATTAAAACGTCATAATTACACATTACAAAGCTACTTCTGTACCAAATTTCACGTCCATCAGTTGACGTATTGAACCGTGAAAAGGTCATTTAGAGTTACTTTCACATTTGTAACTTTAGTTTTAGTATGAATATTGTATTATTTAGTCTGCGTTGTTAGTTTCACGGCTCGCTGCCTCCCGGGGGACGCGTATCGACAGGTGCCACGGGCGATCATACCGGGACTCGAGCATTTACTAGATACATTCGGTGCCAACACGCCAGATTATATACAAAATAAACTCAATACCGTGTCACTTGGCAATGGCGATGCACATGTGATTGTTGTGTGAGAGCTTGGTTATTTTAGGATTGAATTATTTTAGGTTCTATAACGGGATAGCTTTAATGATGCAGTATTTGGGTATTTTTAGGGTTCCGTACCCAAAAACAGGACCCTATTCCTAAGACTCCACTGTCCCTCTGTCTGTCTGTCTATCTGTCACCAGGGGCACGTTTTATAAAGCTAACAAGTTGCGATTTCGTTTGCGTAGAATTCATGTCGCTATCTCCTTTTGTCGTAGAGCTACGAACTACCTCTGTACAAAATTTCACGTCCATCAGTTGACGCACTGAACCGTGAAAAGGTACTTTAGTTACTTTTACATATTTGTAACATTAGTTTTAGCATGAATATTGTATTATTTAGTCTGCGTTGTTAGTTTCACGGCTCGCTGCCTCCCGGGGGACGCGTATCGACAGGTGCCACGGGCGATCATACCGGGACTCGAGCATTTACTAGATACATTCGGTGCCAACACGCCAGATTATATATACAAAATAAACTCAATACCGTGTCACTTGGCACTGGCGATGCACATGTGATTGTTGTGTGAGAGCTTGGTTATTTTAGGATTGAATTATTTTAGGTTCTATAACGGGATAGCTTTAATGACGCAGTGTTTGGGTATTTTTAGGGTTCCGAGCCCAAAGGGTAAAAACGGGACCCTATTCCTAAGATTCCACTGTCCGTCTGTCCGTCTGTCTGTCTGTGTGTTACCAGGCTGTATCTCATGAACCGTGATAGCTATACAGTTGAAATTTTTACAGATGATGTACCTATTTGTCAAATACTAAAAACAGAATAAAATAAATATTTAAATGGGACTCCCATACAGCAGATCTGATTTTTTTGCCGTTTTTTGTTCGATATTAATAACGGCAACAGGTAGACGCTTGAAATATTCACAGAATATTTAGTTGTTGATTCACTTTAAAAATAAATGATTAAAAATAAAATCAATATTTACCCGTACAACAAACGTGATTTTTATAGATAATGGTACGGAACTATTTGTGCGTGAGTCCGACTTGCACTTGGCCGGTTTTTGAAAGGTGTAAGTATAAGTAAAATATATCTAGACAGAATATGCTTCTCATGGGGATTTACTTTAATTTGAACTGAAAAAGAAACCCAGGAAGTAGGGTATGTGTAAACATACATACACATTTCTCACTACCACATAACAATGACATTTATAATTATAACACTAACGCTATTCATTCCTAAATGCTACATAATATTAAATGAAGGCGTTTTCGGAAGTAATTAATACATTTTGTTCGTTTAACAGTTGCCATCGCTGACGTGATGATTCACATCGACCATTTGTGTAAATAAAATCGCACTATAAACTATTAGCGAAGCACTGAACAAAACGAGGTGAATAAACCTCGCAGGCGCTAAATCACATGTGGCGCGCCGGGGGCGTAGCCCGTAGCGCCGTAGCACGTAGCGATGTTTGCCAGCTCTACGACAGATGGTCACTGCTACGAGGCGTTGCCTGTTCTCCTGAAACTCCATGATTGTTACTGTGTACAGTCGGCCTTATAAAGAAGCTGCACACTTTTGTACCTTGTCGCTTTAACGCCTTTGACAGATTAGTGCAGCAGTTCAAACATGACGTTAAAGTGACAAAACAATAAAGTGTGCAGCTTCTTATAAGGCCGACCGTACGACTTGAATGTCTTAATCATGAACAGTAACGAAATTGTAAAGTAGTTTGGATCCAACGTTATTCTATAGATTAAATGGGACCGGAGACGTAAAACTATTAATTATTATTAATACTTATTTATTAATTTAAAAATTATCACACAGCATAACAGTATAACATTACAGCTAGATGAATTACATACTAAATAGAAAATAAAAAAGACAATAAAAATTCGTTTCGTTGTATAATACTTAAAGACTTGGGGACAATGACTTAATTACTTTTTTTTACTTCTGTGGGTCACAGGTCCGACTTATAAGCAGTTGGCCCTGTGTGCTGGCTTAGCTGTATAAAATACAAAATACTTGTAATAATATAACTTGTTTTACGAATTAAGTGCGAAATGTAATAACGGACATTGCCATGTCACAAAACCATAACGGTAATAATTAAAAATAAAAACAATAAAAAATTGGACTAACCACGTGACCCGTGAAGCCCAAATGACAATAACATCGCCATTAAGGTTTTTGCCCACAACTTAATTCACCCTTAACCGAGGAACAACGTTTCGGCACATAAAGCCGTGTCCACACGCGCGCCGTCATAAATATCTCGTTACACGCATTTGACCGCGGGGTAAAAAACGCACGCGACGGTTTTTGCGCGCCCTGATCCATAAACTTTTGCAATCAAGGGTGGAAAACAAGACCGGTTCAAATGCCCGACGGATTAGACAATAGCAAATGGCTATCGGCTGTAGATATTTTTAGAATTTACTGGTCGTATATTGGACATTCACAATTGTTCCCGGTTTTTCAAATTCAAATTCAAATTCAAAATTGTTTCCATATTGGACATAACACACACACAATTATACATACATGGCACAAAATAATTATAATAGTAAAAGTAAAAATTAATAAAAAAACAGAAACTTCTATTTGGCAGAAGGCCTGTGAAGTTTGTTCCAATGGTTCTGGAAGGAGCCATGAAACCTCTCTGCAATAGAACATAGCATGCTGTTCGGGCTGCCCCGCAATCTGTGCAACAGGGATGCGACTCTTTTGCGCAGTATAGCAGTAAAGCCATCATGTGAGCATCCGCAAACATCCCCGAGATCACATTACCATTTTTACATTGACAGATAAATAAAAATCAAATTTTGGGTCTTTCTTCTATCTCTTGCATTACATTGTCTAAGCAACAGTCTCTTTGAGTGCGCCTACGGAAATGTTAACCTACTCGTACAAGCCTCAACATTTAATTAAAACTTCATAATTCAATTAAAACTTGTAAAACTTGTAAAACTTCTCGTGCCAAAATTATTATTACAAAAGCACGCTAGTTACTCGTAACTTACACGTGTGACTTTCATTGTCGTCCTAACAACCGCTATTAGTTTTCATAATAACGGTAGTTTTAATTGGTACTGGCAACATTCATACAAAATGGACGACAGAGTTGGAGCTCTCTATTTAGTAGCAATAATCATATAACTAGGTTTATATATCGGATTCATAATTCCTGAGAGTACAGGAGAAATAAAGTATATTGATCCTTGAAATACTCTTATGAGTATTATTTAAACAATTGAGTTGATAAATATCAAACTCTTATACTAATTTAAAACTTATTCTGTTCGAATTAAGTTTTAAATTCGTATACCAAATTTCAAGGACATATTAGAGCTTGATATTTATCAACTCAATGCGGCAACATTTTTATACAATGTGGAAACAAAATCGCAGCTACTTTTTTAAGTACTGATATTCAAATAACTAAGTTTACAAATTGGAATAAGAGCAATTTTTCAAAGTAATGGAAAAACGTATCTTTGGCTTTTAAATAAGATTATAATTTAAACATCATTACAAATTCAAGAATTACGCAAAGCATATTCCGGGCACGTTTTCACCATGTCTGTTTGATATTCGAAGACGGAATCGAACTGAAATCACTGCTTTACCGAAAGTAGCGTCCATCTTTAGAGGGCATTAAACAAAGAGTGAGGGTCGGTAATGTGATTTAATGTCGAGGACAGACGTGAGACGTTAATCTCTGGGCCTCCCGGGGGGGTCGTTCGGGAGGACGTGACTTCTGCTACAAGTTACACCTATCGATACCTAAGACCTTTATCTGGTTCCCGGCCACAGACGAAGTGTAAAGTACACTTAATAAATTCCAGTTATAAATCGGGCAGATTCTATAAATGCTTTTAAAAAAAACTATCAATTCATTTCGATATGTAAGTAAGTAAACGCTTTATTGCAAGAAAAATAATTTGTTTTACAAAAAAAACACTGCACATATTAGTATTAAGGAATGAGATGACGGGTACTCAGAATTAAAAATTGAGCTTTAAATACGGTAGAGTCTGTCCTCAACTTCATGAAAGGAAAGATGGATTTAAATACATGTCATTTGTACGCTTTGCTTCGAACCAACTACTGTCAACTCTTTTTTTCACCTATTTATTTAAGAGGTGATGGCGTCTTTCCTATGGAATATGCGTAAAGATGCAGAACAAATTAAATTCTTCTAATGTTAACAACTGCAGAAATCAAAGAATATTAATAGAGTATCGTAAGCATCCGTCACACGCGCGACATAGTCTTCTATTGCTGAAGTCGCAAGCGTTTGCAAAATGCAATTCGTCCAGCCTCGCTGGCCTGTTGTATCGGATTTTTCATATATTTTATTTATGCTCTAATAGATATTCAAAAGAATAATTAAAAACCGAGTGCACAAAGGCTTTTACTCATTGGTTTTTCAACAGAAACGAACAAAAGCCAACGCTGAAATAGAGAAATACCTCCCGCGAGCGTACGCGGTAGTGCCTAACGGATACTAACAATTTAAAAGGTTTTCCAAATAGCCGCGGCACAAATATTCGTTGCGGAACGGCAGTGTTTTGCTCCGTTCTGGATGACTAGGAAAATCACGCGTTGACACTGTACAGAAATTAACTTAAAAAACTTCCGCACGCATATCAATTAAAGAGTTTGTCGCCATTCCTATTAAATCGCTGTTCCTTATATGTTCTTGAGATAATTAACAAGGGTTATAATTAGTAGCAGAGTTAGTGACAAGTATGATGTATAAGAACAATTTATCTTTACCCCTATCATCTTTCAGTTTGGGGATCGAGGTACGATTTTGTAAAATATATTATGTACCGCATAACGAGGACAGTGGGGCCGCAGGTTAATAGGGTTAGGGAGGGGGGGGGGGGGGGAGGTGGACGACACATGACAGCCTGCCAACTGAGAGCCAGATAATGTTACTGATACTCTAAAAGGAGCAAAATTAATTACAACAATAACTCTTTGTAAATACAACCAGCATTAGAAGTAGCTGAGCAGACTAGGTGATACAATTAATCAGTATTTTATATACGTACATTATAATGTCAGCAAATACTTTGTTGACTATTCATGACCTAGACAATAGCAATAAAGGCAATAAAGGAAACATAAATACATAACTTATTAACATTACATTATGCTCATACCCCCTTACTAATAAACGTTGAGTAACAGTGGTATAGCTATACAATGTTTTGTCATTATCTGTCAAATTCAAATATCACAATCCACCGTTACTCAACGTTTATTAGTAAGGGGGTTAGAGTTCTGAGAAATGTCGTGTCGTGTATAAATCAGTTAGACCACCTTATCAATGACACAGTCATTACTTGGATTTATTTGCCATAACTAACACCCGTATTCACAAACGTCACTACATATAAGGTCTCACAGTGTTCACGAACGCACAGGGTGGTTCAAATCGTCTCATAAATAAAAGGTCGATCAAAAAGGACCAATCACAAAGCTGTATTGAACGCAGTGCGTTTACTCAGTGAAGTATCCCTTAAGTATTGTTTGTGAATACGGGTGTAAGTATAGTATATCTACTTGTACTGCAGTATCTACGCATTTAATGCGACCTCTTCATACTCTTCATGCCGCATTGACATTACTAAGCGATCCTCGCACTGAATCTGAAACTTTTAATCGAAACGCAATCGTTTTGTTTCCCAAGATTCGATTGCAAGTTTAATTGTATGAAAGAACAAAACAACCGCCGTCTGTTCCGTATTCAGTGAACAATTTATGCAGACTGCGACTCAATAAAAACTAAACGAACCGGTCAGAAGTCTGAAGAACTTTTATTTTAACTAAATTTTACCTGCCTCGGGGAAAAAAGGAATCATTACTTGCCGCAGTGCCAATTGAATACACCCACCTGAAAAGGACAGACACCGCCATGAATATTCAGAAATGCTTTTAGTCAAAGTTTATTGAAAAGAAAGGGGCGACTAGAGCTTAGGCAGAAACAAAGATTTTTATTGGTATAAGGTGAGTGGGTCTTATGATTGAAATTGGGGACGGAAATATGTTAATTTTTGAGGTTAATTAATGGATCGGTATCGTCTGCCATAATTATTTTTAGTCATAATGTGTTTTAGGGCATATTTATCGCAAATCATAAAGTATTTTTTTAAGAAACTGTTAATTCTTCAGGATTTTTAAAAAAACCTAACCTAACGTTGTCTACAGGTTAGATATATTAGGAATCCTAAAAAGTTTACGGTTCCAGCGATATAAAAAATATGGCGAAAATGCAAATAAGATGTAAAAAAAAAACATGTGAAACAATGGGCTCCCTTAATCAATACTTCGTTTGAAAATCAACGGCTGAACGATTTGTTAGCAAGCGCAGTTTGTTGTTAACTACTTCCTTCATAACGGTATCTTTTTAATTAAACTGAGCCTAATCGGTCTGTCAATATATTAATGTCGTTAATTAATAACATCGTTCAATAAGCGCGACGCAGCTAATCCCTTTATCTTTCTAGTCGGCCGGGCGCCGCCGCTAGTCGGGTGTGAGCGTCGACAAAATATCTATAGAACAGTGATGATTATTATCGCTTGTATTCATTTAATCTGACCCTTATAGGTTTCTATGACTTGCAAGAAATATGTGATCTTTAGAAGGAACTGAATTTTTTCAGCCAACCTATTCGCCACATATTATTTAGCGTACCTATCTAATTTGATATAAAATACTTTTGATCGAATAAACAGCCGGGTGCAAATCGTCTCCTATTCGGATCTTAGACCATTAACATTATATGTATATACGAGTGAAACATCAATGTAGAAATCAAATAATTGAATGAGATTTCCGTAAGCAGTTGTGTCAATTCCATTCACTTTAACAGAGTTTTGCAGTTGTAAGACGTCCTAGCGCCACATGTCATAAAATAACTTTGTGGCTATACGAGTCAACGATGATGTTGAGATGCAGTGATATTATTAAGACTGTGATTTGATATCTAGTTATTATTGAATCAAAACTATCCATGCATTTGTTTGAAAATAATGTTGATAAACGTGAATCGCACTAATAAAATATTGACAAAACCCAAATGCTTTTAAAATAAATATAATCTATTCGCATCATTAAGCGTGAGCAGACAGAACGCATTTGTTTACTGTTTGTGTCATCATGAGCTCGTCCAATCACTAGAGTGTTGTTCCAATATAATTCAAACTGATACAGTTATCGAACTGCAAACATTTGTAGTGCAGGCATTAGTCAGGCACAAGCAATCAAGTGACAAACATCATTTAGTGCCGGGGTCGTTTAGCATGCAGCCTATGAGCTAATTCCGCCACCCCCTCCACTCCCGCACGCACTAATGGACGCCGTCATCTGTTTCTAATTACGAGGCGTGCTTTGGAAAAAAATCGCCATTTTGTTTTTATACAACTTTCACGTAGGGTGCAATCAGCTAAAGGATGCTGTCCCTTTCTTTTACATGGCTGATATAATTCACAACAGACACAAATTTAACTTGTAAGTGTGAGGTGTGTTTTTACTTTTGTTTTAAATTTCAATTTCTCAAGTAAACTGTTTTTTTCGTAGGTACCAATTTTGCAGAGATTTATTTTCAATCTTCTGAGTTTTTTCATTTGAATCCTTTGCTTCCATTAAAATTCGGCATTCAAAAATTCAAATTCCCACATGAGATTTTGTCACATAAAACTATCCGCACTAGCTTTCCCAAATCCCGTTTAACCTACATGAATATGAAAAGACGCGTAATCTTCAGAATTTACGTAACAATTTCTTTATTATGCCGCTACAAAGGGACGGTGGCCGCGAACCCGGAGATTTACCCCGCGGTGTCCTTTCTGGCATGATACACGGATTTTATACACGTTGCTACTTTAGGGTCTCAGAGTCGTGTTGTGATTTCTATGGTTTATCAGACGATGACGTAACCGGTAGAAAAAAGATACTGAAATACCTGATAATATGAAAGTTTATTATTCGGAATGTCTGTATTTATCTTGCTTCAGTATACATTTTAACATATAAGGACATTAATCTTCGAGTCCTCCGATATACAACAACTGCCGTGCGTAAGTAAGCTAAGACAGCTACCGAATAATTAACTTACAGTACTCCCAGCTTCTTAACAGCTTTTGCTATCACTCTTGCACTCGCAGCTGACAGTATATTTGTCACTCGTGTTTCATAGAAATTCGAAGATTGCCGATCGCTATTAAGAAACTGGTTGTACTGTATACTACTATTTACTAGTGTAATTTTTGTTTTCAGTAGTTCTACGTAAATTATTAAAAAGTATCAACAACTAAAAACCTTTTAACCTATATTACTGGTCAGCTTAATACTAACTTTAACTTTATCGGTATCCTTTCCTACTCTATATGCCTTTTCTTCTCTTTTACGGAATCCCCGCTAAAGGTGCCGCCGCAACTTTCGTCTATCATCCTAAAAAACCGCTTTCTAAAGCCGGATTATGTTCTCATCTCAGAAAATGTATTCTATATTTGGCTGTTGCTGACCGGACGGTTTTTCGACAATGACCAAGAATGCCTTATTCAGTGAGGGAGATTGTGCGGAATGGATTTTGGAATGAGACGCCTTTATAATGAACTCGAACGGAAATACGATTATACAGGTGGGTGGTCAAGATAACGCGGAAATTGGTCATAAAATAGAACCGGAACATTTTGTTTTGTTACTCGAAATTTTCAACTTGAGTAGTGGGTGAAATTGGATGAAGCACAGACATAGCTTGGCAGCCAGATAGAAAACCAACCTCTAAGCGGGACTAAGAAGAATGTTTCAATCATAATTAATCCCTCTGCACGTTTCTTTGTAATTAGTAGCAAAGACAGGTTAAGCCAAGGTTTATTTTTATATCATAGTGTATGTGCCCGCTTGTCGTTTTGTATAGTGTAGCTTATATTGTCGGTTGAATTACATACTTACTCCCTAACTCATAAACACACAATAAACCTATTTTAATTGAAGTACTCTTTGTAACTTTCTGTGAAATTCCAATGTTACAATGAAAGATAAGGGCAAAGTATATTTGAAGCACACTTTTGCTATTATGCGTTTATGAATAAGAGGGTTAAACTCTAGAGCCACTATGGAACCTTGTGGAGGGAAGTAAACAAAATATAATTGGTTGTACGTGGGTTGACGTTACTTCATTATGACAGGGTTCTAAAGGTGGATTTAAGTGCCTGATGATGATGACACAGTGGTGCAGAGGCAATAAAATAACATTTAAAAAAGCTTCTACTTTTTAAGTCAAGTAGGCTACCAACAGTACGGGCGAGTAATTATTAATGGTAAATAATAGTGCACAAACAAATCGACCGGACGGAAGCGGAAGCGGGCCGGTGGGGCGCTATCAGGTGTCGCTCACAGCCTTATAGTTCCGGTCAGACCGACTAAAATGAAAGGAAACGGAAGGGTTGGAAAGTATGTCAATTTCACTTGACGCCGCGCTGACTTGGATAGACTTCACATAGATAAAATTGGGAAAATGATATAGTGATAGCTCTTTATAAAGTTCTTTACAATATAATAGACCGTTTATTTACAGGACACCGGTTGATATTGTTTAAATAAATATTATTAGCTTTTTAAATAAATAAATTAATATATTCAAAGAAAAGGATATAATTTGGAATTAATTGATAAACATTGCGGGTGTAGCGAATTTTAATGAATTAATAAATGCTCCCTTTTGTAAACCGAATAACATTTATTAAAATACTTCAAAAACATTCTACATAAAAACATTTAACCGGCAAAATTTGCCACCAACAACGTTGGGAATGTAATAAATAAAAAATAATAAGAAAACTTTCCCCATCACGGTATACAGGCGTCACGTCGGGAGATGGCAATTCAGAAAATTTTATATGATAATACAGTCTCTCCGTACAAAAATGAGCTTTAGTCCTAATAAGATTCAAGTTGACATTTGCTTCAGTGGCTGGGTTGACAATAATAGTTCTCGAGGTAAATCATAAGATGCATCGGACTTAACATTCACTTGCCGCCGCCGTCGCCGCAGTTTGGAAAGAGCAATCACTCAGTACGTAATCTCTCAGGATTTTCTCTGGAGTCCCGCTCACACCACCCTTGCAATGGATCTCTGCATTTTTTGTTTTTTAAAAAGACTGCGTCCCGGAGATAAGGTGTGAACTCCCCTTTGAGTTGAGCGCGTCACTCGAGTTTAGACGCGCATTAACGGGAATGGATACCGCTGTGGGTATCGATACCGATAGAGTAAACAAAAGACTTTGTTATCAAGCTGTTTAATGTTCATGAATAATGTCAATAGAAAACAAAATCAAGCAATAAAGTGTGGTAAAGGCTTTAGGTAGATATAATAATGTTTTTTTAAAATAGTGGTTTTTTTTACTACGAATACTTCGGTACTTTATTTGAAATTCTTTTAGATCGTTACAATTTTAGAAATAGATTTCAAACTACTGAAGTATTTTGGCCCATGGACAGGTTGTTTTTAGGGTTCCGTACCCAAAGGGTAAAAACGGGACCCTATTACTAAGACTCCGTTATCCGTCTGTCCGTCTGTCCTTCTGTCTGTCTGTCACCAGGCTGTATCTCATGAACCGTGATAGCTAGACAGTTAAAATTTTCACAGAAGATGTCGCCGTTGCCGCTAAACAACAAATACTAAAAACAAAATAAAATAAATAGGTATTTAAGTCTCATACAACAAACGTGATTTTATGACCGTATTTTGCTAATGTTGCATAGATAATGGAACGGAACCCTTCTTGAGCGAGTCCACCTCGCACTTGACCGGTTTTTTTAGAGTTCCGTGCCCGAAGGGAGCCCATTAATATGCCTACGCTGCCCGACCGTCCGTCCGTCCTGACTATGGTTACATACCAAACCCTTAAAAAACGACACAAATTAAAAAATGGTCATGTGTGAATTGGGCTCGCGCCGATTCGATTCGAAGTCGAATTCAAATTGAAATTGGAATATAAAAACAGCTTTAGTACTCGACTCGCACTTGACCGGGTTCTAGTTAATATAAGAGGTAATAATAAAAAGTAAAAAAAAACGACTATGCGACCAGAATTAGACTTTAGTTGTATTAAATTTCTTTACGCAATTGTAAGACGTCTTAATTACGCTAAATACCTACTTACCTATTTATAAAGTCCAACCCTATTACCTAAAGCGCGTGTAACTTCTTAAGCATTGGGTAAGACGCTATAAAATGAAAGGGCCGACCTTCACATCGCTAACTACATTAAGTCTTCACTGTCCAGCTGCAACGTTCCGTACACTGCGACGCAATATCGTCAATGTTGTTTACCTACCAAACAAATGTCTATGGAAAATTTTGCAACAAAAGGTAAAAAATCAAATCTCCCCTTTCCCTAACAAAAACCTGAACACAAGAAAGAAAATTATAGTCATCAACGTTTAACACTATCGACGCCCCGTCAAAGCCACAATCTCGTCCACTTGGCTGAAAACGACATCGCACCCCAGCCGCCATGTTGGCATTTTGTTTTTGACACTTCACTTTAATCACTGCGTGAAAACATAAACAGTCGCGTTCTCATTTCGAAAAGAGCAGTGTTACCCGCCAAAGAGAAATTGTTGCGTTTTAAATAACCCGCCTTTGTGTAAATAAATGAACAGTGAAAATGGCGCGATTTTCTATAGCCCTTTTTTAACTGCAGTGTATTTTAAAAGCAATTGGAGGCTGAAATCTAACTTTAAACGAGTTATGTTCCGACATAACTTTAAATCAACAACGTTATCATAACATGTGGCAGCACCATTTATCTTATGAACTACCACGTGATGTTTCCACGTATCGACATTTTAATTTCAACATAAAATTTAGCGTCCGCGCCGAAAATGTAAATTTAAATTACTTTTCGCGCGACCAATACGATGTCAAATAATTTACAAAAATGACAGGACATCAGCGATTTATAACCCATTTCCCGACATGAGGAGCCAACATAGCGGGCGGCCATTATCAATTCCGCTCGTAACAATCGACGCAGTGATTCAATAACGTAAATGAACGAAATGAATACGCCGCACCGCGCTTTTGTTTGTGCCGGTGTAATTCGAGCGTGCAGCGCGTAATTGTGTTGTTACAGGGTTTCAGCGCCAAGTGCGCTGATTGACGCTTTACGAGATGTACTTACATATAATAACACTCGTACTATTAGGCTATACATGTATAGTATGTACATACATACATAGGTAATGCGAGCAGCGGACTTGGGCTATGGATATACAAACATTTCCCTTTTGTATCCCTGGATTTTAGCTCTATCTATTCCTGGATAATGTAGATTTAGATATTTTGACAAAGCATATTATGTATAGGGGCTATGTTTTAGCAAAAATCACAGAAATGAATGAAATGAAATGATGAAAATTTATAAAAATACAAAAAGTATCGCTCAACACATAAAATAGTGAATAGATAAACTTATTTTTTTCAAGGCTGTTAGAAATCGGTATGGTTAAATAAAAGGGTGGCATACAATGCCTTCTGCAAATATCAAAGACTGTTTCGAACCACGAACTCTATTTAGGTGCTGCTTAAACTAAAAACGCAGTATACTTAGCGTTGTTGAATAACCTAGATTTATATACCTCTATACTTTAATCATGTTCTTTCAATTTATCCCAAGATTACAATCACGATGCTTCATCACTGACTTTTGCGAAGTCTCTTACTTAATTTGTAGAAATGGCGCTACAAATTTGTTCCCAACGATAAAATTGTGAGTTTCACCGTTGAATTTCAAACACATCCTTACCGGAGTCCTTATAGAGGGGATCTTTACAAGATAAACGGCCATTAGCTAATCCTGGGGCGGGCCCGCAGTAATTCAGCGGGGCAATATTGCTTATAGTCCAACCGCTTTAATGAAATAAAATTAGCATATTCCCAAGATTTACGCACGGCGAAGCGCAAGGCATCGGAAAACAATGATGCTTAGGACGGATTCCAATGGGAGTTGTTTGTTGTGCCCTCCAAGATATAAGCGGCCAGTCGATCTATTGCGAGGTTTTTAAACATCTGCTGCCTCCAACTGCATAAACATAACGAATTTTTAATACATTTAAAAACTTCCGGCGTACTTATGTTATCATTTCAAGTCGTACTAGTGTTTCTCTGATAGCGTATGTAATTTTCGTAAATATTAACTATAATACCTGAGGCACCACAGATTTTAGTTTATTAGGAAACACAAAGCTGACGCCTAGGTATTCTGTGTCTATAAAATAACATTGCAACTTTAAGCCTTAGGCAGTTTATTTTTTCTTCTCGCAAACGTCTGATCCTTTAAAAAATCACGAGTCCTTACTGGAAAATCCGGCTTTTTCAAATCCTTTTAAGGGAATTTCATCTTGCAGCGTAATGAACTAATTTAACTTCCAGATCTCGGCGGCAATGGACGACTGTTTAAAATCTGCGAGGGGAATGATCAAACAAATGGACAAATAAGAGAATCTTAACTGTTAAGAGGCCGTCATCAGTTTGTATTCATTTCGCGTGCGAGGTCCCACGAAAGGGTCATAAGTCAGGACGCCATAATCGGCGGTTTACTTTCAAAGCGGAATAAATATTTACGCGTGTTTGTTCAATATGAGCTGAACTTATTGTCTATTTAAATAATACGTGACTTACTGTCACGAATTGACTTTCAGGAATTTTAAATGTTTATGTATAGTTGCCATCAAACATATTGGATTATTCAAGGAAATCAATTAATGACATCAGAACACGCTCTAATTCTTTTGACAATAGTCTATCTAGTTATGAAGTACCTATAGATTCTTTGTGATACCCATAGACATAGTTTGCATTCTCAATACTGAAATATTAAGACTGCAAATAAGTTGCCAACTCTGAATGATAAGATGGAATGCCTCTACGCTAGTAATTTCACTGTTTCACGCTAGTTGTCTTATCTTCACACTGGAATACAACTATGCTAATACTGCCTCTTGGCGGTAGGTTAAAGGATAAAATGACTGCTGATAATGGTGGTGGATGGTGGTTTTTGAGCACCTTATATATTCCGATACATGCCTGCGATGTATTTAAGAATCGATTGAACGAAAATAGAGTAAGTCTGGTTGTAATAGAAGTACATTGTAACAAAGTATAAACGTTTCATTAAGTAATGTAGGCTTTCAATATCTAAATGACTGTCCTTTGTTTCAAACAATGCTCAAGGGCTATTTTTGCAAAGCTCGTCGCAATATTAAAACCTTGGGGACTCGTATCTCATTAGCTGAAGTGGTTTATACTCGTAGTTAGTAGAGGTTTACACAATAAACTTTATAGTAGGTTTATAGTCGTGTAGTTGGTAATGAAACCCATCGCATTAAAGTGAACGTGCGCCGCTGTATTAAGAATTATTGAGAGTATCTAAACGGATTAACTTCACATTTTAATCTACTGAATCTGCCATTGCGCTGTAATGTTTCTACATTTTGCTATTGCAGGTGATATTTTTGATACCGTTAAACAAGAGAAGGTTGATGAAATTAGTTTCATGACTCAAATCATTGTAAAAAGGTAACTGATTAAGGTTTATGATTATAAGCAAAACGATGGAAGTTATACCAAAATATACGATCCAATTTCATAAAATAGAAATAAACTAGACAAAATAGAGTCAGTAGTAAGGCTCACAAAATCCTAATACTGGCAAATGTTGTTCAGTCATTGTTATTATCTATTTGAAAATGTAATGCAACTGTTTCAAATCTAAACAGAATAATTATGCCGATTAGTTATTCAACAAACCGGCTTATTTGGTGTAAATAGATAAACAAACGCTTTCGACAATACCAAATGAGACTGGCCGATGCGAACCACCGCGTATTAAACACTGTTCGAACTCAATGGAAATCATTTACTCAATAAGTGATAACTTCTCTAATGCTATGCTGCTTTCGGGTACGGTTCAATTGTTCGTGAAATCGAAAATTATGACCGATCCTCGCTGCGGCTGTCCGACGCAGAACCGATGCCCAATTTACGGCGCCAGTTTTAGAGCATGAATATGAATGACTCGGCTTACACAGCTGGTGGTAAGTGGCCGATTTATAGTTTGGAAAAAGCCTTTCCAATCTTGATAAGCGCTATTGCGCCGATGTGAAACGCCTAGGAATAAAAAATAGTTTTACTGTTTTAGTCTCCAGCAAAAAGAGCTTTTAGGATTATACATCTGACTGAAACCTAGCGCCGCATTTTAGAAAAATGCTGGCTGGGCTGGGTATATTGAAGTAAATACCAGCAGTGGTTAACACTTTTTTATAGATTGCCGGGTAAAATTTCGTTCTAATAAGAGAACTATAAATTACAGCAAAGTTTTCCATAAAACCATTGCTAATATTCCAGAGACGTGGCACTTGTCAACGAAGCAAGTTAAATACCCCTTCCACATTCTTGAAATTCAGACGGAGGCGCTTTGAACTCACACAGACACTTAATTGGACGATTAAACTATTGTTCCTCGCCCCCCCAACCTACAGGCACATAATTCATAGGAGCCCTTTTATCACGGTGAGATCTTCCTTTCATTTAGAATTTAATTTCATTTTCACCCTCTCGTTGCCGGTCTTTAAGAAAAGAATGACCGAATGACTTCAGTCTGAGGGACGTGGGATTTAGGGGCTGAGGCGTTTACTGTATTTGGGAAAAAAGGGCCTATTGAAGTGCTTCCCTTGCGTAATTATGATGTCTTGGTGACGTCAAACTTAAGCCGCGATAAGCCGCCCCAGTTCGGAAACGGCTGAGATTGCTAGATCAACAGTTTCATCCCGCAAGGCGCCATATCGCACCAGTAAGGAGTTAAGAGCCGATTTAGTTAACTGTGAAACTTGAAATTGATTGGGACGTAACCTATAAAGGGGCCAATTTGGATCATTGTTAATGCTGCGGAGCTAGCAGGTCGGTTTGGTTGCTTTGTTTTTACTAAAACATGTAAGTAATAAATTAGTCATTAACTTAATTCGTTAATTTATTTTACGGCTGTCTGTAAATCACACGAAATGACTTTTTCCAAACAAAACACGACTGTTATAACGATGTAGCTACATCAAGGTGGGTACTTATAAATATAAATAAATGCTTAGATACAAAAAAACGACCAAGTCTCATGAAAAAATGATTTCTGGATAAAATGTAGGTCCCTTATGATTAACAGAACTTGAACATTTTAACCTATATATACCAAATTGCTCTCGAATCAAAGTCAATTGACCCAATTAAGTAGGCAACAAAACAAAAAACAATGATATTAATAACATTAATGCGGTGGAATACGAAGATAATTGGGAAAATAAAGCCACGTCCGAATTGGTCAATTTAACATGGAAATGATTAAAAGAAGGTGGCTGGTCAATTCAAACGCGCATACCTAGGTGTAGTAACTTATGTGCATAATTATTATGCCTGTACATATGTAGATGACTTTCGATACCGATATTTAATTTTAACTAGACAGGCTTTCTCTCGATTGCCGAAGAGAAGGATAGACCTATTTGTACGTATGTAAGTTTTTTGTTCCCTTGTCCCGAATGGATGGCCCGATTTCGATAAGCGAGGTGTAACATGGCACAGTAGATACTTTAATTTTAAAAAGGTTAAATATCGGATTTAATGTCATGAGTAGGTATTAATGTAATGTATGAGGTATAATGCGTTTATACAGACGATGTGTTCAAAATATACAGTAGGGTTCAAAAAACTAACGTTTTGTTCTTGTATTAAATCAAAAGACCGATGTATATGCATAAAACAGCGTCAGCACACGTAGATTTAAAAATACAGTAAAAGCTCCAACCAAAATGCGAGTATAAGTAAACTGAAGAGAATCCTTATGAAACAATCTCCATGATATTAAATGAAGACCGTGGAAGGCTTGAGTTTCACGCTCATGCTTATGTATGAATATTTCTGCTTTGCGTAAATTCTGGGATGATTTCAGACCTTTGTGTGCATGAGTTCTATTGCATACATAATTACATTGTGGTATTTGAGTTGACATAATTATTATCATTACTGAACTAAACGCCTCATTTCAAAAACCCTTGTTTTCTCAAGTTTAAAAATCTTTAATTAAGCTAAAACGTTAATTTAACGTCCAGTTAAAGTAACGCCAAGCAGTTACAAAATTTGCTATACTATTTCGAGTTATTATTTATCGTCCTCATCCTAACCCTTAAATAAGTTTTCGTTGTTCACTTGTTTTACTCGTAGTTTATCACCACTGCAGTGTATTGAGAGAGACATCGTATTTATAGTGGGATTTCTGGAAAACATATTTTTGTTTAAAGTTGGCTGGGTCGGAGCAGCGTTCTGTCTATTCAGAACCATTTTAAATAAAGAATGGTACATACTTATTTACATACCTACATAATAAATATTGAGGCACAAAAAACTGAGTTTGAATTAAATCCGCCCCAAACAATATTTAAGTTATTTCTCTCTTTTATTTCGCATAGTTTATAGTGCTTGTACACAAATAATGTAAAACCTTTGAAGCCTTTGTGGTGATATATTGATTCCACTAATTCAATAATATAATACTATTATTATGTGATTGGTTTACAAATAAAGCGTTAAGCGTTATTATTAGATACTACTCTATCGCTTCTTTCTGGAATTCTCATTCAGGTTGCATTGTTTTAAATTAAAATAAACAGTAATTCTGACAATCTAACAGTTTTTATCGCTCATATTGCAAAAATGCAATGTAAAATGTCACTCTTAAAGCATAAAATTAAACTTTCGCAAACAAATAAATAAATGTCGATCAACATTTAACACATTTTTATCCGTAATGTATGTACAAGTATGACATCCAGAAAACTAGTAGGGCGGTAGCTCAACGCTGAGCCCTTGCTAGTCGAATAAATTCCAAGTCTGAAATGCATCTCATTCAAATTCTAACCAGGACTCAATTTGCACAAGTGGCACTTGCGCTAGTTAATTTGAGAGCGTCGTATAAATCAATGGTCTATTCTAGATAGACGCTTGACGTACCTTTTGTTAAAGTCGTTCATTACTTTGCGCCGTGACAATGCCGGCCCGACCAATCTTCGCACTAGACTTAATCCCATCGAACAATGCGATCGACATCGCACGTTATTGCCTCTAAATCTTCCACCGGAACACACAGCCTCAGGAATACACCCCTAGCTGTTGCGTTAGGCTTTTTAGTGTTACTTTTAGCTATCGATTCGTTACGTTTTCGCTCGGGTAGTTCGCAACAAATATTTATCTTATTCGTCGGTCGGGTACTCTTATTGCGGTGTTCACAAATAGACGTGGGTGTTTGTGTTCGCTGCATCTTTTAAGGGCAGACAATAATATCCTAGCTGCTCTGAAATATCGCATCTAAGACTGTACTCCGTGTATTCGCATAGTTGTTTATAAAGAAAGTATCACACCCGTATTCATAAACAATACTTAAGGGATCCTTCACTGAGTAACCGCAATGCGTTCAAATACAGCTTTGTGATTGGTCCTTTTTGACCGACCTTTTGTTTATGAGACGATTTGAACCACCCTGTGCGTTCGTCAGCGCTGTGAGACATCATAGTGACGTTTTGAATACGGGTGTTAAAATTTTACGTGTGCCCCCTTACGGAAAAAGACGGTTTATAAGTTTAACATGTGAGTCTATATATCTGTGTATCTTGTGCGTATGTCTGTGTTATCGTGGTTCCCAAACGGATAGATCAATTCGGATGTGTTTTTTTGTAAAGAAAACTTGGCTCAAATGGACGACACCTCACTATACAACGCAGTGGAAAGCGAACGCGCACGTGCACGTGCACGTCACGCATCCGGTGTGGCTGGGCCTTCAAGGGATATCAGCTCTGAAAGAAGGGGTCGCCAGTATATCGGGGGTTTTTGTCTATATATCCAGGGTTCCAGGATGTCCCAGAACTAGGCTTAAATTTTACGGCACAAAAAAGCCCCCATTTATACCGGTTCAGGATATACTTTTTACTTTGCAATGCGTTTATAAGTTTAAGAGTTATTCATCTTTAATGATACTGGTAAAGGAACGCTTCCTTGCGCTTCACCTTTAGCTCCCCAGGTTAGAAATAGTTACAATTTATGTAATAAACACAAAATGTTTCGCTGAAAACAATTTCAACTCATCAATGTAGCATGTTTAATTTTAATTTTACGACATATTTCGCTCTTGTCATTTTGTAAGTTGTGATCCTTTGATCGTATATTTACGATTAAATAAATTACTCGGAGATAGTGTTTATTCAAGGAATGGCCGCCTTCCGAGTTCCAGCTAAATTCAATATTTGTTTAGGTTAAGCTTTGTGAATGTGTAATACGTCGTTCACCTGTAACTTTTACAGAATGTCATTATTTTGTCCTCGCTCATGCCTGTGGCTTAGTCGATAAATAACTAGTATATTTCTTTGTATATCAGTATTAATATCGCGTTTATCGATTACACGATTTTTTATAAAAGCGAAAACAATCTGACAACGAAACAAACGCACTGTCTTAATCATAATTTTAGTTGCGATAATTACTTAGCACATTTGTAGGGTAATAAACTGTGGCGGCTCTAGAATTTTCCTTTGAGCCAATATACTATACAGGTACATTGTAAAACTTACCTAATTTATCTGTCCTAAAGCCAAGCCAAGCTATAATTAGGTTTATCTTATACTGACAAAAAGGATGCAAAAAGGTGTCAACTTGGACCTCTAATACGAACTATTTGAACTGCGGTACGTTTCAGATTGTTTAGTGTAAGATTTTTTTCTTTAATATTATAATTCGATTGACATGCTATAATTCAATACAAACAATATGGTTCATACAGGTAAGGAAGGGTGATATTTGCCGAGGTCATCTTTTTTCTGTATATGTCACTTTGATCAAGTATTCCGCCCTAGCATAGCTTCCCATTTTTATTTGATTGGGCAGTTTACTTTATGGAGGAAATAAGATTTATGAAACAAAATTTTGTCTCATAAAAACAACGATGACTTAGGGTGTCCCGGTCCTTAGCCTGAACAGCCTTATGTATTAGTATTTTACCTTTCGCACCTTCAGAACAGTAGTGACCTAAATTCAAAATTTCAGCTTTCAAACTTCTAGTTATAAATTTATTATTATAGAGACCTAACACGAAATTTAAAATTTCTGAATTAGGGCAATATTGTTCTGAAGGTGCGAATGTCCTCCTCAGCTACAACTGCTGTATAAAACGTGTTTATTTATTCAGGGCACTTTGGCCAAAATTCATAAGTAGATTTGGCTAATAACAAACTTATCAAACAAAATTACAAAATTTCATATTTGCTTTACAATTTCAACCAAAAAGTTAAATTAAGAAAAAACTCTTATTTCCATTTGACAGTCATCTCCCTCTGACTTGGACTTTGAATCCTCTGACATTGAGTTAGATTTGCAAAGGCCACCGCAAAAATGATACATGTTTTCATTTTCACGTAGTGACAGGAGGGGACGTATGACGGGCGTTCCTCCAAAATCCAATATGACAAATTCGGAAGTACGTGATTGGAATGAGTGCGGGTAGAAAATTTATTTTTGGCTTGTCCCGCGTCTGCCCCGGCGAATTCCGAGACGTTACCACCTGGGCCCCTACTATGATTGAACTCGATGAGTTTTCGATGACGTTCGGTCGAGAGGCTCGGCCGAGTGACGTTTGATGAGCGGCTCGTTAAAAAGTTAGACGGAGTGGGCTTCTGTGCTCATGCTTTTTGAAGTGCGACGCCTTGCTAATATGCAATACGATTAAAAAGCTTTCTTACGTACCTATACAATCAAGCGTGTTCTGAAAACTCTAAATATTTCACCTAATTTAAAATCGTCTCTAGTTATTGAAATTCTTTTACAACGAAACTAAAACCTGCAGAAACAATAGTAACAGTATTTTTTTACGATTGCTCCACGTGTGAAAATGATTTGCATTTCCAGAGAACTCATGTTTGCACAAAAGCTTTCCACTGCGCGAATTCAATATTAAAACGACAAAAATGCTAGTTCGACTGTCAATATTTCAGACAAGCTGCGAACAAATTGCACACTTGGCTTCTGTATAAACCGTGTTCTGTCTTCAGAACTGATATTTCCAGCTTAGGATATGAATTTATTTGTAAAGATTTTAATAATACGGGCATTCCACTATCAATTTCATTTCATACATTCATAGAGGGGTCGAAAGAGCCTTCATTTGTTGTGGGCTTTATCAAAATAGCGGGAGGGCATTTTAAACCCAATCAAGGGAAAATCAAAACGCGGAAAATAGAAGGGGGCTCAAACGGAGGGTTAAATTCGCATCGATTCGCTATGACTTGTGCTGACATGACGATTCTTTGGCCGACATACGCAGAGTCGGACGAAAAAATGATCAAAAGCTGTAGCTTAGCCATCCTTCACAAAATAGATGTTTTAAAATGCTTCAATAGATTCAGAGATTGACTTTTGCTTGTTTCCAATATTTAAACCGCTGGTAGACTTTGTTCCATTGGGTTAAAATTAGACAATAGCAAAACACATGACCAAATCTACCCGTGGAGTAATCGTACTACGTTGACAGCTGTCAAATCGGGCTTCTAAGAACGTCACGACTATAGTGGCATTATAATCGATTGATTATAACGTCATCCTATTTAAAGGTCTTGTTTAGCTATCTATTCTAACAACTGTATTGGTTGCCTGGCTGTGTTAGTTTTAGTATAATCAAACGTTAATTTTAATGAGTATAAAGTTAGCGAAGATTAGTGCGATGGAGCCGATAGCAAAACAACTCGGTGTCCCTCTCATTACTACGGCATTTTTTCGCATGCTCACCCCTGATAAATTCCCGAGGGGAGATATATGGGAGATAACAGGAACATTATCGAAATACCGATGTCCCCGTATTAAAGCGGAAAAACTGAGAGTTAAATGCGATTTATTGTCGTAGGGGTATCGATAGACGTTTCATTTGTTTATTTAATAAATATGACAAATTTTCATTTGAGATTTCAAGTAAAGAATGCACAAGTTATTCAAACGGTTAATAAATACATATACTCGTAGGTACCTATATCCGATTTCGTCGGATGCTTGTCAAAAAAAAAATCGTTTACGAGCGTGATTAAAATTATGGGAAAAATTTGCCGGGTTCAAAGCGATTTTCTGCAAAAAAATGCCTGCAGGCACAAACGATTTACAAGCACGCCATAAAAGCAGCTACTGAAAATTATGACGCTATTAAATAAACATATTGCGTTCCGAAAATTTCTCATAAAACCGAACATATCAGTACAATATTACTGTTTAGTTTCCTATAAGATTGCCCATTACTGGGGTACTGGGGTCGCCCTGCTGACGATATTTCTTGTACTGGCTTTATTGAAATTCTGCAGGGTCGTGACAAAGTTTTAGATCACTCGGACGGAATTTGAAACGTCTATACAAAAGAGCAGTATATGTAGTCCCTTAGTGATGGTATTGTACTTGTATAAAAAGTTTCTTTGCGAATTAAAAATGCCACCGGGACGCTTTCTTCAGTGACCAGTTCTTACGAGCTGTTCAGCTGTCAAATTCAAGAAGACCAAATTTCTCTTACAATTTTAATAAATAAAAAAATCGGAGAAGTGCGAGTCGGACTCGCCCACCGAGGGTTCCACAAATGACACGGTTAACTCAATTCAAAATTTCGCCCGCCCCCGTTCCTTGCATTAAGACCCTGTTTTTTGTGACTTAATTATAAATGTACAGATTGCAGATTTTTCCGTATACCTACTGTAGTAAAATACGGTGTTACTTGTTTGCCAAATTTTAGAGTTCATTCATTTCATTTAGACATTTTGATTCCCTCGAGAGTGCCGAAATACACGTTTTTTGCGGCATAAACGGCCATATCTTTTTTTTATGTTAATGTAGAAGTTTGATTTTTTCACAGCTTTGAGGGACTCTAGACCGGAGTATATGGTTTTAATTTCAATTCGATACCTTTACGTGTTCCATAGATAAACGGTCTTGACAGACGGAGACATAGACGGACGGACAGACAACAAAGTGAACCAATAAGAGTTCGGTTTTTTCGGTACGGAACCCTAAAAACTATGTTAGTGTGATTGACCTTAGTTCAACAGTCATCGCACATAAGCCCATTCCATACATAAATCTTCTATTTTAATTAGCACTAGCACCGTACCGTTTTGTTAGTTAAATAATCGTACCAAAAATATAAATCTACATTGGCAACACGCAAGTATTCACCAACCAGCAAAACACTATTAACTAACGGAAGTTTAAACTAGAGACGCAAAATTAGCACTGAAAGATGAGCCATATTCTAAATACGTGGAGCTAAACTTATAACTTCTACACAGTTCACTGACCCGTCTCCCCATAGTTCGCCTTTTAAAGGCAGGAAACGGTTGACTAGGCATTGCTAAGTGCCCGCCTAGACGAAGGCTAGGCGAAGTGGGCGCTGAGAGCCTAACCCTGTCACCCTTGTCCATTTTAGGCGTCAACCCGACTAACGCCATCGTTGTTAAAAATTACATTATAATACTTTGGTATCGGTTCGTAATTTAATTCCAACGAGAATGATTAATTTGAGTGGATAGCACCAATTAGTTCTAAAGTCACCCAAAAAGTTCCACGAATAATTTTATAGGTGGCTCTGTAGGTAGTTTCTATTTTCAGCTTCAGCCCTTCATCCACTCACGCGGAAAATGAGACAAGATTATCTATTTATGTCGCGTCAGCAGCTACACATACCTTTCTCAAGTCTTGTTCGTATAAACTTAAATGTGAATCGTAACTGACACTTACATTTATTCGTACTCACGAAAACGTGCAAATAGAATCTTATGCGTTACGCGAGCGATGAAACCTTTTTCTTTTACGAGGTCCTCGTAAAGGCCTCGAGACGTCGCTCGAGCGCGTGATTGGTGCGAGCAGATTTGCCGCCCGCCGTGATTGGCTGCGCGACTGTCACGTCACACGTCAAACTGACAAAGAAGATTCTAATTACATAGAAATTCAATTCAATTCCTCGCACATTGGTAAAAACTTTTTCGGAGACAGATTTCAGGGAGCAAATTTGACCTAATAAATGCAAAACTTGACGAAATGGTTTGAAATATATTTGGTGTGACATTTTGCTGTCTAAAGTACTAGTCTATTTTGCAGTTAAAATGTATTGACATTTGCTTAACGCTTTCAACAATTTTAACAACCTCTATGTAATTTCCGCTAGACCCACTCAGAGGTAAAGGCTTTGTGGGTCTTCTCGTATGTGATTCAAAGTTTATAGTTGTTACAGTTTATTGCTTTTCGTTGGAAACAGGGATCGTGAACTCTTTAAACACTGTGGTTTTGTCGGGATTTCAGGTAGAATACCAGACTTAATATAGACAATACCTACTATAATTAAACATTGTAATAAAGTGCCGAAAATATATCACTGAATTTTAAGTTACACGTAATAAGACACCAAAGTTTAGTATTCTATGATGTCCCCCTTTCAGCAGTAAACTTTTAATCGAAAAAATATCAATTAAACCCTTATTCCGCAGATTCCGTATCGTTATCAAGTTTGGTAATTAAAGAGTGGACGACGATGGAATCTGAGATCCCCTCGCGGCGTTTTCAAAGAATTCTAAAGTCCAATTTGATTATGAGAGGGAAGTTATTAATTGAAGTTTTAAACCGTTGCCGGTTAGCGGGTCAGTGGACGGCACGGTTCGCTGCGCTCGCCCAAGCCAATGGCGGGATACAGTATATTCTGGTATCCCTAAAGCCAGATTATAAAAGAGTTAACTAGGCCACTCTTCAATGAGCTTGAAATTATAATAGACAAAATGTGAAAAGAAATGCGACATTTTAAAATATGCCTTGTGGCGATCTGTAGGGTTAGACAAGCTGACGACTGTAGGAATCTATGATGTAAGGAATTGACATAGACGAACACACGACAGCTTACACCGATCAGATATATTGTTTACGTATAGTTGGCAGTTACGTACAATTCTTTATTTGCACAAAATGTAACCTTTATGCGAATAAAGTTTGCAGAATGCAACTTTCCTGAGCCCACTGTGCGATGCCTTAAAGATCCTGAAGGACTTCTAAAAATGTTTTAGTTACACGTGAACACCACTAACTTTATTTATTTTTCAAACCTCTGCAAACAAACCTGTGGAGGCCTGTGGCTAACAATCTTCTTCAGCCTATTATCCTTAGCATTAAATACTAAGCGCACCAAATTCTTCATCCAACCAAACATAGCCTGTATTGAAAGCCTAATCCGCGCTGACTTGTACCAAAGTTTGTTCGACGTTAAATACCAAAATAACTAACAAGGTTTCGGGTCTAGTTTGGAATTTTGGCTTTTGTTTCCAAATGTTGAAGCCGTTTAGTATTAGGTAAAACCGTAACACAACTAAACTTTACTTGAGGCTATTATCTAGATTAATAATTTAGCTGGAAAGTAATTTGTTTTTGAGGGTAAAACCTAAGTAACTGTAGCCCTGACATTGATCAGTGACATCAGTGCATGTATTGATGCAGAAAAAACGCTTCAATTTACCCGGAACAACTTTTGCTTTAGCACTAAATGCAGTTTTTTTTTTGGTAAAGTAATTAACTGCCATAGTCAGAAGCAGCTGACTAGACTCGGCATGTAGATAGGTTGGTCCAAATTCTCCACTCAGTCGGTTTTACCGCTGACAAGATTATTTTGCTGTTGTACTGTGTCTTATCTGTGACTTAAGCTTGCTGTACGAAGTTTTACTTTATTTCTGACCACATTATTCAAGAAATGTTATACCAACCGACCGACCGTACTGATTTTGAATAGTTGGAGGACTTTGTATAAAACAATATTTTTGCCATTTTATACGTCTTTATCTTTTGTTCAAGATAAAACATATACCTAACACACACCCCACACACACGCTTTATATACTTGCTTAGTCGATGCACAACCTTTCACTTTTCTCAATCTCTCAATTGTGAGCTGAAAGAGAACCTTTAAAGGAATAAGTTCGCCCTTGTATATTTTTTGTATTAGTTGTAATAAATTTTTTTGTACAATAATGTGTTTTCATATATACATAACTGTGAACTTAGTTTAAGCATAATATAAACTAACACCTAGACGCCTGTTCAAAGTTAATGGCAAAATGTATGCAGCGGTAGTCATGGATTGTACAGGGAGCAAATACTGGCAGGCACCAACTTCGCGTGGCGCCTAACGAAGCGGACCGGAGTTTCGTGGTGCACAAACTTCCGGGAACGCATTCGACTCAGTTACGACAGTTCCAGCTTTCTAGTTATGCTCTATGGGTAATGCTAAAACTATTTTCCAAAAACTGCACTTTAACTTGGAAAGGATGAATGAGTTTTTGCGAAAGGAGGATTTAACCGCCAAAATTTTATGATATTTAGATTAGTCCTCTATATCATTTGTAATTCCTCTAAAGCATAATTATTACTTACCGTATAGAAATAGCTTAATTCATTTGGTTCTGCATACGGCCTTACCTGCAACAATGCAATAAAATGTTAAACAATATAATTTGATGTTACTGAAATAAATGCTGTTATGTTATTATTGTGCTGGATAATATGCATGCACATATGATTGGACATAAAATTATGGAAAGTAAATAAATAAATAAGCTCTACGCTTATACCACAGAATAAGTCTTATACTATGAGTTGACAACGTTAGCCTTACTATTATAGAGAAATACATACTCAAATACATAGAAAACATTCAAGACGCAGAAAAAATTACTCGAGCTCATCACACAAATATCTACCTATACCGGGATTTGAACCCGGGACCGCTTGCTTTGTAGGCAGACTACCAACAAGGCTAACAACGTTCCGATTATTGAGACGTTCATTGATACTAAATTTCGCATTTAGAAGTGCGGCTAAGACGACGGATACAAATTAGAACAGCCATTCATGAAAACCCTTAAAACGCGATCCTGAATTGTTCCCCGGGGAAATTATGGACTTAACACCTGACAAGGCTCAAATTTTAATGTCGACTCAGCTCTCCCGCATCCCTTTCAGGTTTCCGAATAAATTAACATGTTTTTGTCCAACGTTTTGTTTTACATCGGATTAAACAATTTGAAAAACACTGCCGATCATTATCATTGTATACTAACCCCTTACTCATAAATGCACAGTAAACCTATTTTGTTAAAGTTTTGTTTGTCTCTATCTGTCATATTCAAATGTCACAAAGTAGAATAAGGTCTAAGCATCTTTTAAGCACACTTTAGTTAGCTAGCATTTATGAATAAGAGGGTTAATAATTAACGCTGAACTTGGTAACCGTCAAAAGAAACATACTTGTATAGATGGAAAATATTAATTAATACGATCGTTTAAGACAACAAAGCATTTAACTTATTTTATGTTTGCTAAACCATACAAATCCTTTCACAGTATCACTGCAATAGTTAAGTGTAAAAGCGCGAACTGTCGCCCGGCAGTAAAATAGCTTCATTAAAAAAATACTGCAAGAAATTTCTCAAGGAAACATAATGGAGCGTGTTATCATTAAAGTTTTGCCGCAAACCGACCCTTATCGGCGTCCGGCGGCGTCTTAACGCCGTCACAAGTAACCCTGGCCTCTTTAGCCAAGAGGTAGTATGTGTAATGGAACTCCTGTCGCATTTTCAACCTTCCTACTGACTGGAAAGGGGTTGAATCTCCTTTAACAATTGCATTGGAGATACGTTCTTGTGGATTAACAGGACCGAGGTCGTGCGTTCGTGCCAACTAGCTTGTAGCCGTTATACCTCGACGTCGGTCCCTTTAGTTTAGTCCTCGGGGTTCATTATAATTAGGCTAGGCACATGTCACTCTGGAAACACGTTCAATATTTCACTCTCTTAGTACTCTCTCTTACACAATTTAGTTTCATTACACTAACATGGAAAGTCATCTAAAGATGTGGAAACAGCCTGATTTAGGTCTTCCCTACGGGTTACGGGTTGCAACATGGTGATCTTCAGAAAGGGAATCGTAAGATTATTGTACGATGGAAAACCCGCAAGTGCAAGAGGTGGTGAATGAATTACTATAAACTGCTTGTGTACTTTATAGTAACGTGTAAATTTATATTTATTAATAGAGAATCGATCAATGGTGTCGCAACCGTTCTTAGGATTCCTCGACTTCTAACCATCAGTCAGCCGACCCGCTATGGGTCATGCTCGAAAGTTCTCGGGAATTTTCATGGTAGTTGTGCGAGTTTGCCTTCGAACTGGACGGCTGCTGTAACAATAACTTCCAAAAAGTAGCAGAATCAAGGAACGATTATTCAGAATTTGCTTTAAAACAATTAATTGGATGACCGGTTTCATAACAGTAATTGTTATAAATATTATAGCTCACGGCCCAGATATGTCGGTGTGCTCGTAACAGCATTAAATTGCACTCCGTGTAGCTCCTGCACGTTTGTGTACAGCAATAAAAAGCATTTTGCTCATAACGGCCCGAATTTTTCTTTAGGAGCTCTGTCATTTACATTTTATATGCACACTCAACATTACATGAGCAGCATGTTGAATACAAAACGAATATTACGCTCATGTATTATTGCAGTCATTTAACTCTTATGATTTTATAAATAAAGCGCTGGGGTTTTGCATTTGTGTTCGTCGAGATTGCAAGATTCATCGTCTCTTCAACGATAGAACTTCAATTTTATACGCACGTTGAAGATAAAGTATACTATGCAATAGGATCACACATTTTCACAGTCCGTACAAGACATAAATAAAACGTTAATGAAGATTTTGTTTATATTGATTTTCTCCTTTGTGCACGTAACTGAGCAGTAGATAAAGTTGCTTATAAACCGTCTTTCTCTCAAGTTCCACGGCTACTTCGGACTGAATAAATCCTGGATCTAGCCTCGTCCGACCATCACGTGTGGTTAAAGTGGTTAAACACGTGTACCCTCTCCCCGAACAGAAGCGTCGCTACAAATAGCGGTGCTCCCGGGGGCGCGCTCGTCACGTCTTGTGGATTCAACTTGACGGAACTATCTGAATATTTACAAGTTCCCGGACCTTCAGTGCGCTCGTTAAGGCCGCTTGTCTTTGGTCTGTAAAGCGTTCCAAGTTGCTGGACGTGTATTTAACTTGTTGGAGCCAGTACAAGAGTTGTGCAAATTGACCAAACTGATTGCGATTTGAGTGTAAAATGAAACATAGTTACCTACAGGGGTTCCTTTCCTAATCGTAATGGTTGACGTAAGAGTAAGAGTTCACGGAGTATCGGAGCGTTTTTCGATTTCTTCACCGACAAGACTTCATGGCTCTTAAATAAAGAGAGAGATCTCAATCGTACCTAGTTTGTAGTTAAACGGGACTCAACAGCATAGAAAAACGTAGCGTGCAGGTTGTTTTGAAAGCACCACCCACAGACATTGATGACCGCCTCTTCAGTCTTCTTTCGACCATGATCATTACAATATGATCGAAACATCAAGGTTATAAAATAATATAATGATTATTTACGCGATTAAGTCTCTTTTAACTACATATATTATATGTGTAAATATTGTGAAAGTATCAAGTGGCCCGTTTACTCGTTTGACTTTTCTAGCTATACCCTATTAAAAAATCCGTTACATTTATATCTAGTAGCAGTTATTGTCAAGTGAATAGAGCTGCTATAACGTACACAATGTGCTAACAATATATATGATCATGCTGGTCTATGGAAAAAATGGAGAGGGCCCAAGTCTTAAGGTCTGATTTCATTCCTTTTTGGCAGTCACGAAGAGCTCAAAAAGAAGTAGAGATACCTACCTATTTAATTATATATTTTTTTACGAGGTTAAATGTCGTTATGCTTTGTCAATGTGTATTGAGCAGAGTTATCTATTTTCACAGCTATATTTGTAATGTTAGAAGAGAACAGCATAATTTGAAATAATCGGCAGTAAAATTACCGAATCACGTTGTTTGTAACTGCTACTAATGAGCTATTTTGCATGATTAATTAATCTAGTTTCCAGGATTGTCCACATGAAACACAGATGCATTGGTTTAATTGATCCTTTACAGATAAATGCATTTTTTGCGCATTAGTACCAATAAGTGGCATCGTAAATATTTTTTGTAATTTCCCGTAGAGCCAATAAATATAAAGAAAATCATAGATATATCACGATTAAATTATTAACTGCCGTCAGCCGCATAACCTGCAGCGCACCCGGTGCTATATGAATAAAATATCCAACCACGTGCCTCGGATTTGCACTACAAGGCTTTATACGTGGAACAGCAACTGGGAACGAAACACGCCAGCGAACCTCGCAAACTGTGACCCGCTTGTATTTATTGATTCTCAATGCGAAACGTAAATAAATCGTTTAAGCTTGTCGTTTCAGAAACGTGAAGACGATTGCATTAAACACGGTGTACGTTTTGGTGTATCGGCTTTTGATAGGCAAATAGCGTTTAACGAAATTCAGCCTCTAAACATTACGCTGGTGGTACAGTCTAGGAATTCAATTTGTATACACCACTAACTTTCAAAAATATGTATCTACACCTAATTCTAATTGCAACAACAACAATTGTACACGGAGACGTGTACATATTTTTGCGACTTTGTGCTGCTATTTATTTTTACCCTTTACTGTACGTCTTTAGGACGTCGTAATTTTCTATTTAATTAACGCTGTATAGGTAGAATAAAAAGTAAATGAAAATAGTGAAAATTTACTCTTTTATAGGTCTCATTCACAATGTCGTTTCTCTCTCTTACAAGTTTTGCAACGAAATTTACCTAAGTATTTCATCTAGCAGTAAAACATCTTATTGTACTTAGATAATTACTTGTAAAATTACTTAGATCGTTAACTTTCAAGCAATTTAAACGAGAATTTACAAATTCTTTTTTAATTATTCGCGTAGAATAAAACTTAATGGCAGCGACATCGAGTTGGCCAGTCGCCCGAATGCACCAAACGCCATCCCTCCCGGTATTTAAGCGTTTTAAACAACACCATTGTTTATGTTGAGGGTAATCCACTTAACAAGTACTACAACATATCCATCCTACACGGTATTTGTGAAGAGTACAATGACACGACATAACTACGTTTGCATTAATAAGGGTAAACGTTTCAAAAGGAAGGCGAGGACCGCTTTACGCGATTATGATAAGAGCACTAGTGCTTACTCGTACGTTGTACTTGGGCAAAGATAGGACCTGAATGACAATGCGTGATGTTAAGAGATATGTACGAGCAGAAGAGACCTAGCCAGATGCAAAACTTACGACGTTGGCAATATGGCAATAAAGATTATTTTTATAGACGATCGCTTGCGATTATTAGGACTATATGGCAGCTAAACTATATTTAGTGTGCTATTTTTCGTTTACGAGTCATAAATTTATGCTCATACACTCACGATCAATAAAAACGATTCAACCAGCATGTCTTTACCTAGTCATGCTATGTTGAAAATTGTAGTCTCAAATGAAAGCTGTTAAATCTTATCATTTTCGGACCTAACGTAACTAAAAACATATAATTTTTAATCATTTTAGTTCTCATTTTTGATAAAAATCCGATAATGCACATAAAATCCTTAGATTTAATGAAAAATACAAAAGAAATTTTGAGGGGTTTTAATTTAATTATTTAATACTTTTTTATTATCACCACAGCACCCCTACCCCTAATGACACAGAAGTCGTGCTGGGTATGTCTTAGCCCAGACAGAGAGCCCAAGTGAAGAAAAGTACTTGAATGGCTTCAGCTTCAGGGGTTTCTATTTTCTTATGGTAGTCTTCACAGGATAACAAGGTCTACTGGTCGCCTTCTGACAAGTAGGCTTATGACGCTCGCTGTATCTGGTGTCAATTATAACAATTTCAGCAAATAAAAATCCACCGGTATCATATTTTGATAGATTAAAAAAAATACACAACATTTATCCTGAAATCGAATTATTTAAAAAAAAACATAGGTAACCTAGGTGGCCTAGACGTTTTTGTATTTCCTTAAAAGTAAAATTTTCATTTTCATTATTTTTTTGAAAACAAAGAAGAAAAGCAGTTTTTTGTGCTCGCGAGTGTACTAGTTTTTTATTCAAGTATGCAGCTGTTTTCAAATAGGGTTGCCAATATTTATTTAACATAAACAATATAGGAATTAATTACGCTATCACGTCCCTCCAAATACAAAAATCCCGGGTAAACTAGTCCCGGCGAGTCCCGGGGCAAGGGGCCAGGGGGCACAGGTTCTATTAATATTGTATGAAAGCTACGTGTTCTGATTAAACCCGGGAACTATTAGGGGCCCGCTTTGAACAACCTCAGGGATTCCACTATCGTAAAACGAGAAAAGAAATTTGTAAAAAAGACGTTTGACTCTTTGTGGCGCTCGATTCGAATCGATGTGAATAGGTCAAGGGATCGGTATTTTTGGGTAAAGTGGTTGCTTGCTCAAGGTGCAACTGTATATTGGGAATCTTAAAATGAATCTTTCAGGATAAGAATTACTTCAGCGTCTATATTTGACTTTGCTTAACCCTAACAATATTGTTTCAATTATTTATTTTAGAATTTTATTGTCTCTTCCTTTATTTGTATTTCTTGGAGAAAACGATCAGACACAACATTGATTTGTCACATCAGGGTAGGAAATTGGGCACATCAGGGTAGTGATTCTCTCAAAAGCAAAGGTGATTCTCTCAAAAGCAAAGAATGCAGGAGTGAATGTCCAAGCGCCGAGTTTAAGTAGTCCCATCAGAGCGAGCAAAGCACATTTTAGCGCGTGCATTCTCAATTATCCTTATAAGTTCGAGAAGCCATGCTGCCAAATTGAATACACGCACTGAAATGTGTTTTGTTCGCTTTGACGGGACTACTTAAACTCGCCGCTTGGACATTCACTCCTGCGTTCGCTCACCTTTGCTTTTGAAAGAATCACTACCAGGGTATTATTTTCTTAAGCGAATCACTTGTTAACTCGACGCAGCTCATATTAACTGGCAAGTTTAAGTAGTCCCATCAGAGTGTACAACACACATTTTAGCGCGTGCATCCTCAATTAGGCAGCCTTATACTTATGAAGTGAATCTACCGGCTTTTAAGACTAAAGGCAAAAAACTCTAGCAGGTATTTTTTTAACCATAAAATACAAAAATATACATTAATGTAAGTAGTATCATAAGGTAGTAAAAGTAATAAATAATTATTATTTTTCCACATCACACCTTAGTCGTTTGCCTAAAGCTCGGCCTTACAAAGAACGTCAAAGTCATATCATGAAGCAAAGTGGTTCGTTTATTCACATTATCTTCGTATACTTATGCGTTATAACCAGTTCGCCTTTTGCATATTAAGCTTTTGTGCACTAAAGTTTAAATAAATAAATTAGATAATGCTAAGAAAAGTAAGATTCCTAATTTGAAGCGCTTGTTAAACGACCTTGTCAAGCTACGGGGTGTTTAAAATGTATAAACATGAGTCGGCGTCCGCCGGGAGGCCGTATAAGCTGCTACTATTTACATAGGTCTCAAGGGCTCTTTAAAGAAACCCACTCAGAATATATTTTAGACATTCTAATACGGGTTTCGCACTGGGATTAAGATGTCCGACATTTTAAACAGGGTAGTGATTCTTTCAAAAGCAAAGGTGAGCGAACGCAGGAGTGAATGTCCAAGCGGCGAGTTTAAGTAGTCCCGTCAAAGCAAACAAAACACAGTTCAGCGCGTGTATTCAATTTGGCAGCATGGCTTCTCGAACGTATAATTCTGCCTAATTGAGAATGCACGCGCTAAAATGTGTTTTGCTCGCTTTGACGGGACTACTTAAACTCGCCGCTTGGACACTCACTCCTGCATTCACTCACCTTTGCTTTTGAGAGAATCACTACCCAGTAGCCGACTTACACTTTTCATTACTTTTTACAAAAAAAAACGAATGAAATAGTATAAAAAAGAAATCGTAGGTGCGTCATTTTCTTTGGATAAAGTTCATGTATGTCACAATATGCGAAAATTAAAAAAAAATCACTTGCTTCGAAAAGGTGAAACTATAAAAAATACTATTCCAAAACAAAAGGAAAACTCACTCTAACGCTGCAGTGTTTGAATACAAGGGTGATTGAGTCTCCAACAAAAGTTAGTCGTCAATAAAAAAAACATCATCCCGATGCAGATGTTCGTTCAGTTCCAATCGTACTCGTTGCAACATGCGATTAAATGCCGTGATCCAATGATAGTAGAGTGTAAAATCGATTGGATTCACCGCAGAGGGCGTCCTGTCACGTGGGTTAATCCGATTCTATTTCCTCCATATTAGTCTATACGCAAAACAACCGGGCCCCGATCCTGCTACCCTTCGAGATTATGATACTTTTTAGTTTACAAAAACTTTTTTAATCTTTATACCTATGCTGTTTCACTGATACCTGATTTAACATAATTATACCAGCTCGATTAAATCATATTTAATGACTTCAGCATTTTGTAAGTTTGCAATATTCAAAATTAATCTGACAAAAAGAGAACTGCATAAAGATTACTCACTTTTCACTTACATGCAGGTCAAGCTAATATAAAGGTTGTTAAAGAGCAACTTTTACTGGAGATGGCTGTTGCAGTTAGTCTTAAATATTTACTGTAGGTTGCCATTAGCATGTTCAGGGATTATGCACGTCCTAGAGCGCTAGTGCTCGCCTACTGGCTTATCAGCTCCGAGAGTAAGTTATTACAAACAAGAACTTCGTTATTTGAATAAGGATTACCCGCGCTAACAGGACCATGAACGGTTTAACTTGAAGCAGATTACAACTGCATAAATAAAGAGAACTTATGTCCTCATCATCTTAATTATTTTTATTGCAATGCGCGTTTTGTGTTGTAACACATAGTATAAGTTTATAAATAAACAGGAATAGATCAGCAAGTATGATTTAAGCGACTGTTAGAAAGCAAAGTTGGTTCCGTCAGTCAAATCATTCTTGAACATTAAGCAAGGAAAGATATATTCCCAAATCCTTTCAATAAAGTACAATAAGGTGCTTTAACAGCCTGTATAATACCCAGCTAGTTACGCAACGAAAAACATGTTTTTTATTAGACAGGTACCATTTTACTACTAGTTTTGACAGTGACAGACAAGCTGTCTCGCGCCCGTGACACGCAGTAGGCGCCCCGGGAGCCCGGGGCTCTATCGAGGCTCGCAGCCTGCATGAAATTACGTAAGCTCTCGAACGCTACAATTTTTCAATCGAGAATTGCTCCGGGCGAAATCGCTTCGACGCGTCGACGGGTCCCGCAAAATTGAGGATGTTTAGCAATAATTTAGGACGATATATCCCCCTGTTTACATTTTCTACTTACACGTATCGCATTATCCGTTATCGTAACCGCTTAATAATATCGGCTTACTTCGCTAAATCAATCTTCAACTGGTTGATTACAACGTACATCAATTACAACTTGAAGGCAACAGTTTGTTAGCTAATTTGGGAGTTGAGAAGATTACCTAAGGATACGCTTGCTTCGCCTAAACTTTGTAACCTTATTGTAGCACTTAATTAGCCACGTGTCGTATCAAACCACAGGTTGTTTCGATATACTTACATTGCATTTTTTGATCTGTATTTTGATATGAGAAGTACCTATTCTATTTTGTATTTATGACGTAGTAAATGTATGTATGTATATGTATTAGTAAAATGAAAAAAAACATCCTTTTACCACTCAACCAATGAATCGGTGTGGTTTCTTGCACAGGGACGGAAAGATGGTTCTTGCCTTGAAGGATGTAGGTACTTTTATTTCAGGAAATTAAAGACATTACATGAATTTAACACGTACGGAAGGTAGATTCTTTAACATTACTTATGTAAATTTTCAGGTGTAATAATGATGAATATCATGATGCATAAACATTCTAAACGTACCAAATTAATATTTCACGCCATTTATTTCAATGATAATTTTCATAATCGTCGCCTCATTTCTCAGTGTTAATTCCCCGCCCCAAAGTGTCACTGTTTGAGACAAAAGATTGATATATTCTCTCTTTTTATTTGGTTAAGAATGATAAATACATCCGCGCCCCACCTTTTGGGAAACGTTGATGTTTCTTAATTATGCTCCGGTGTTGCACCACTTCAGAGGGAGGATGGGGATTATTAATAACTAGATTAGATTTTACCCGCATTTCGTCCGCGTAGAACTCGTTTATCGTGTTCCCTGGAGAACTATACATTTTTCAGAATAAAAGTATCAAATGTCCGCAGCTCAATTTATTTCCATATCCATTAAAATCTTTTTAGCGCTTTTGCCGTGAAGGCGTAACAAACAGACAAACTCATTGCACTTTCGCATCTATAATCTTAGGTATAGTTGATTTTTAACATGATAAATAAGTTTAATTATAGTTTTGGTTGACCTATCCCCGAACAGCTCCACGGCCCGTGTAATTTATAATTAAAATAATACACTAATTACATTACTTTGTAGCCAGAATCATAAATGAACTCCACGGGGACTTGAATGCAACTATGCCCTTTTCTGCTTCATCGTGCACTTTCTGATCTATTTTTACAACACCAATATCTTTTGATATCTTACATTGTGTACTCCAATCCGATTCCAAAGTTGTAAATTTAAACTAGCCGATGCCATTTTAATAATAACTAAATAGAACAACAACAAAAATATCTGCTTAGGCAGTTGAATAAACAACTAGTTAAGGTGTAATTACCAGTATATCACAGCAGACACACCTTTGATCCACATCGATGCCAAAACTTGATATAATTGGCGCAATCACAGTCATCCAGTGACAAGCCCCGCGGGACGGGCCTGGAACCTGAACAACCCTCACTTCTGCATCCGATATGTTACATTAACCAACAAACAAGAATAAATTACTGCTAAGCTTAAACACTTAACAATTTTTTTAACAAAACATTCTCAAACGTGTTAAAGAAACACAACGCTTTTCGAAAAAAAAAAAAGAGAAGCTACGTACAGCGCTGAACATGAACATGATGACAGTTTCTGTCATTCGTTATAAAAGATCCGAATACAGAATTATGTTTTTTTAATGTACGATCTTTCCCAAAATGCATGTTATCCAATAGGCCAAGCAGCCCCGGGATTAGTTTTTATACAAGTACTAGTTCCGGTATTGCATAAATTCCAGACCAAAGGGACTCAACTATGCAATTGAAATCAAAGCTAATGAATCAAATCCAGGAAATTGTAGCGATGTCCAAATCATAACTCCATCGTGTGTAGATACAATACAATAAAACAGTGGATACAAAACAGTAACTTTCCCCTAAGTTTAAGTATTGTCACTCCCAACTCCAAGTTCCCTGCGAACCATAAGGATGTGGAGAAACTTCCTACCTTGGCGTTCCTTTTACCCTTGTACATGTGTTTTTCTAGAGGCCGTCATCCTGCTCTCCGAACCCTTTTTATCCTTACAATTCTGACTAATATTTAGTATAAATGCGAATGCGAGTTTTGTTTTGAGTTTTACACGTTTTTGTCATGTTTTTTTGCAAAGAGATCGTTAACGATCGAAACCTATACTTTTTATTCCGAACAATAGAAACATTTACAAGTTGTAGGTAAAAACTAGTAAACATAACAAGCTAGTTAAAAAACATTCATCAAATAGTTATTGCGTAAACGGAAAAAAGATCCGCATTGCCTAGCACTTATTAACCATGATTAATTTCAAAATTTAATTACTCGTGACGTTATTTGTGCTCTAAATAATTAGTAATTACCAAGGCAATTCTATTCGCAACAACCCAAATGCAGATAACCGCATCAATAGTTCATTAACATAGAACGTACAACGGTAATAACAAATAATAATACACATGGAACGGAGGATAAAAACTAGCTAGCGATTAAGTATAATAGTGGATAAATGATCATTTACTTTCAGACAAATCAGAGCGGGGTGGAAAGGAAGTGGTTTTCCATGTTGAGCTAAAAAGGGGAAACAGCCCTAATTTAATAGTAATTATATCGATTCGAGTTAATTAAGTGATATTGGCAGTTCAAGCGTTAAGGTCGAGACCCCTAAACGGAAAGGGTTTCGTATCGAATCTATTATAGTTCGCTTTAAAACTGGCCAGAGAGAAACTGATAAAGTGAAACAAATGAGTAAGCAACATCGATGTAGACAGCAGTATCGTTGACAATTATGTGCATAGGCATCTATCAACTGTTAGTTAAATAGATAGAAACATGATATATACGACCGTCAGCAACCAGTAAACGATTCAGTAGGGTTGTTGGAAAAGTTTCCATAAGTAGGAATACAAATGACGCGAATGCAAAAATGTGCCTAAATGACCCGACACAGTGTGGGAACGCACGACGGCTTATGCCAACCCTATTAATACATATCCTTAGATTTCTGCAATCCGAACATTCGCAGAATGCAACTGGTCGTCTATGCGAAATTCATATCATATCATCCATAAATACCGGGTGGCAAATAGCATCCCAAAATTCTATTAGCAATGACGGAAGTCACGGAACCCGTTCCTCGTTTGGAATGAGCATTCCAAATTCCTGAAACGTCGTAAATAGGTCAATCAGCTAACTAAATCGGCCGGTATTCTTGCTTGTTCGTTAAACCCGGCCGAGTCTGGAAGTAATACAGTTTTCACGTCGTAGCCAGCTGTCCGAGTGCCAATCAAATTAGGGCCGATTATCGAGCGAAGTCGATCAGGCGGAGTCATGCTGAAATACAGGGATTGGCTTAGGTAATGCATCTGTACTATTTATTTGTTTACGTTAAAATCAAATCACTTAGTAAATCAATTATAGGTATCCACAATAAAACTCTACTTTACTTTATATCGGTAACGAAAGTAAGCACCCTTACAGCAAACTATATTTTTTCGGACAGTTCAAATGATTTCGTATTATATAAGCAAACTTCGTGCATAGGCTACGAGAGAGATGTTGTGCCCGATGGATGTCCTAACACATTGCTTACACAAGTTTCATGTTTGACTAATATGTATCGTTTGCCATTAATAACTGAAGCTACATATTGTGCCTATAGCGGCTCTGCTCGGTAAACAGCTCCGTATGTCCCCGGCCTCATTTTGAGCGATCATTTCGGAAGCCAATCTACCGATTAAGTTGCTCGCCGCGATTACTCCGAGGGTTCCAATAAAAGTTCCCTTTGAGTTTTTTGTCAAAGCGATTGATACTGGTTACGACATTCTAACGGGAAAATTCAATTTCCTGATCAATTTACAAAGACTACCTTTTTCATTTAATGTTTTTTAATGGTCCTGAAATTACGACTACGTGATTGTATAAAGCTTAATAAACCTCAAAAATATCTGGTGAATTTATTTAATCCATTAAGCTAAAACTTTGATAACTCAGCTTAACCTCAAAGAATGATCAAAGCGTATAAAACAGGTAAAAATATTTAAAACGATTAAGTTATTACAGAAATTCATAGAAACGAGTATACCATGCGTTTGTCGCGTCACAAGGATCAATCTGAACTCAGATACAGGACATAAGTATGTCCTCATGTCCTCGTACAGGACATATGTACAAATTTAACAGTACTCAATTTCAGCAGTGCTGTTAAATTGGTCAATTGTACGAGGTAGAAAGCAGTAATTTTGCAAACGTCTGCGAGGCTGGCCGGCTTTGTTCCTGATTAGTCGCAATAATGGCGGCCGGGCACATGTGCGCCCGTTTCAGGAACTGAATTAGTTGAACACGGACGCCAGGTGCCGGGGCTGATCGATTGATAAGTATTTAGCGTTATAGCTGTCTTCAATGGGCAATTCCGGTCAATGACTCACATAAGTTATTTAGTGATGCTGCTGCGCCTCTATTCTAGGCGGCAAAATCCAAATCGCATTTGACCTGGTATGGTATTGTTTTTAACTCGGCCGCCATTACTGTCAAGTAAATCATCCGCGGTTGAAGCTAAATCATTACTTTGCACTAATGTCAGTAAATGTAATATAAACTTTGAATTCACCCCCGTTGATTCAGATTCAATAGTCAAGGTATTTAAATCACTTAGTTTAAAAAAGACTGAGGATTTGTGGGGCACATCAGTTAAAGTAGTCTTTAATATCATAGATGTAATTGCACCCCATCTAGCATTAATTTACAATAATTGCATATCAGAGGGGATCTTTCCAGATCTCATGAAATATAGCAAAGTCATACCTCTTTTTAAATCTGGCGAGATGAGTGATTTAACGAACTTCCGTCCCATTTCCATACTACCAGTTCTAAGTAAAGTCTTTGAGAAATTAATGCTGAATGATATGTTAGGTCACTTTAATAGAAATAAACTACTTAGCAATAACCAGTTCGGCTTTACCAGAGGTCGATCAACAATTGATGCGGCATCTGTACTCGTTAAATATATATATAACAGTTGGGAGACATCTTGCGATGCAGTAGGAATATTTTGTGATCTTTCTAAAGCATTTGATTGCGTAGATCATGCGACCCTTATTTTAAAATTAGAACATTATGGATTGTCCAATAAAGCTTTAAATCTTATGTCTTCTTATCTAAGTGATAGAACTCAAACAGTTGTTGTAAACAAAACGCAATCTGTTGGAGCTACAGTAAAAATAGGAGTGCCTCAAGGCTCTATTTTAGGTCCTTTTTTATTTTTGGTTTATATAAATGACTTACCACCAACAGTAGACAAACTTTGTGACATTGTACTTTTTGCTGATGATACTTCACTTATTTTCAAGGTAGATAGAAAATCCGTAGACTACAGTAGGATAAACGCCACACTAGATAAAGTACTTAATTGGTTTACTAGCAATAATTTGCTACTAAATGCTAAGAAAACTAAATGTGTTAGGTTCGCTTTGCCTAATGTTAAATCGGTAGATTCAAGTATTATTCTAAATGACGAGTGTCTGCAAATGGTAGATAAGGCAGTTTTCCTAGGCATAACAATAGATCAAAATTTGCAATGGAGTCCCCATATAGCTGTACTGGCAGGTAAACTAAGTTCGGCTGCTTACGCCGTTAGAAAAATTAGACAACTAACTAATGTTGAGACAGCTCGCTTAGTTTATTATACTTATTTCCATAGTGTTATGTCGTACGGTATTCTGGTTTGGGGTAAGGCAGCTGACATACAAACTATATTTGTGATACAAAAAAGGGCCATTCGTTCTATTTACAACTTAAATTCCCGTGACTCCTTAAGAGAACTTTTTAAAGAAATTAATATCTTAACTGTAGCGTGTCAATTTATTTATGAGAATATTATTTATGTTATTGAGAATTTAGATTTGTTCACCAAAAATTCTGATATACATAATCGAAATACTAGAAATAAAAATAAAATCGCTATTCGAAAATTCCGTGTCCGTAAAGTACATAAATCATTTGTTGGTCAATGCATTCATTTCTATAATAAATTACCTGACGTAGTTTTAAAGTTACCCTTTTCAGCACTTAAAAATTATTTGAAAAAGTCGTTAATGTCTAAAGCGTATTATAGGGTCGAGGATTATCTAGCAGACAAAAATGCATGGCCTAAACTCAAAACTTAGTAAGCTGCTTACGATCTTAATTGTTAAAATATGCATGTTCTTATGTTCAATAAAAATCTTTAAAATCTTTAAAAATCTTTATAATCTTTAAATCTTTAGTCAATAATAATTTGTTCAAATGTAAAACCTTTATCTTGTCTAGGGGACACTGTTGATGTAGGAAAACATGTCGAAACTTTTATGTGGTCGTCTTGTTGTTTTTTTTTTTGTTTTCTGCCTTTTTATCCCTATATTTATGCCTATATCTCTCCTAATATTTTTGTCATGTTTTCCTGCTGAACTACGCATGATATTTGATATTATATTTAAATTAATATTTATAGCTTTATATAGTACTAGACTAAGTTGTATCATTGTAATAAGAAATATGGTTTAAAAAAATGGCTGACTGCTGAGTTTCTTGCGGCGTTTCTTCTCGGCAGTGGTCTCCTCTTGGGAAGCGCTGGTAGACTCCTGACGTGTAAAAGTGCCCGTGCGGCCTAATAACTAAATAAATTTCTTTTATCTTTTTTATCTTTTTAAATAAGAGTTATCACGATATCGAAAATGCGATAACAGGTCAAAAACGATATGATTTTTATTACCGTGTTGAAAAGAGACCCTGCTCTATTTATGAAACAAAAAAATCACAATGTGTAAATAACCAACATTCTGCAAGTACACTTTCACAAATTCTACTAGTCTGCCCCCAAAGCACCGTAGGAAACACAAGTAATTTTTTGTTAAAAAATTATTAGCGTGTAAGATAAATTGTGTGAGCAAGACTAAGTTGCAATCACGTTACAATCATAACATAACCCACGAGAGCACAAACTTGCAATAAAAATGTAAAACAGTTTTCAACGATCTTGTTGCTCTGAGAAACTGATTTAAACTTACGGACAACGCAACGGACCTTAGGTTACGTAGTAACTTATATATAATCTGTGCCTTAGGTCGAGATTCGATGGAGCGCCCTAACCAGAATCTTTTTCATTTGTAGGATCAGCAAATGCTTGGACTTTTTATCCTTGTACTGTTATATAGTACCCTTGCAAACCAAGTTCTCACCATGTACAAAAACAAAGGTAAGCATTGGTATAATTAATGATAAATGGGCGGGAATGAGGTGCAAACGTAAATCGTTGTCTAGAGAAACGTCGAGATATTGGATCAAACACTACAACACATCCAACCGCAAATCCAAATCGAAATATTGATAGAAAATGTTCTTTCTCCAAGCAAGTTTATTGCTGTAAGATTTGCTCTTGCTTGCGGCTCGGCACAAACCGAATAACTGCTATCGGTCCCCCGAGAAAATGATATTCACATGTTTTCATACGCCACGTGAGATCAATGTATCTTAGTCATATGAGTAAAGGATGGGATTTTTCTCAGTCCAAAACATTAGGTAAAATTTCTAAATTTCAGAACAACTTCAATTGTGAAATACGACGCCCGACAATGTTTTTGTCGGACAGGATTTATGGTTGTTTTAATTCCAAACTTCATCTTAAAAAGCAATAAGCAAAGTCGTAAAGAATAACCTTCTAAAGTGTTAAGCTGAAACACAAAGTTACTGGATTAATATTCTCAGCAACTCGGCGAAGTGGAACTAAGGAGTTCGCTGTACTGGACGTGTTCTGGAATGTAGTTTAGGAAATTATTGTTGGAAAGCCGAGAGTTCGCGCTGTTAAAGACTGTAATGTGACCAATAAATAATAATACGTTGCTTAGTAATTGTTTGCAAAACAGACCGTTTTGTAGGGTTCCGTACCAACAGGCTGCATAATGGAACCCTATTACTAAGCCTAAATTGCCCGTCCGTACGTCCGTCCATTCGTCACCTATAACTTTAAAGATCTCTGTCTTTTGAACCGTAAATGATAGCATGTTGTTTTTTTTTTAAGTTATATCCAGGAATTTTCTAGTAAATAATAATTAATAATACTCGTAAATAAAGTGAAATACTAAGGTTCCCATACAAGAAAAGTTTTTTTCTTCCTGTTACATCCTCAAAACGGTTGGTAATACATACAAGCGTCTTTGGTATGATTATAGTGCAAAATCGAAAGAAAAACCGAGCAAGTGTGAGTCAGGTGGAACGGAACCCTCGATGCGCGATTTCCACTTCCACTGTACCGGTTTCTATCAACGTTATAGCAATAAATCCAATGTGAAACCTGAATGCGACATGCCGTATACAAGTATTACGTAAACTTCCACGCACTTATAACTCCTCCGGAGCAAATTAACTTGAGGGCTACACTACCCCTCGGTAGTTGGATTATTCAAATAACTTTATCCCCATCCAATCTAAAACATTAACTCAGTCTTGAGTTACTACATTACTAAAAACAATTTCACCATAGTCGTCGGCTCCGCCGTTTGAAATATTCAAATTGGCGATGAAAGACGGCAATGGTTAGTTAGGCCGGCGATGGGTCCCTCAGACGTCAACATGTAAAATATCTGGTTACGCGGTTTCAGTGGCGTGGGTGGATACGAAATTTCCTTAAAAGTATTCAACAATGCCTTTTCTTTATGTTGTAGCGCATTGTAAAAGCGAAATTCAAACAATACATAATTGTCTCAACTTCGGAGGTGAGACCATGTTTTTGATATTGTTGTGTATATTTAAGACAGACTATAGTCCCTCTCCCGAAGAGAAGTAGTCTGCATTTTAATGGAAACATTAAAGCTAAGATCTACAGGGAATACACTATCTCGCAGCCACTCAATATCTTAAACGTGATCGCACTCTTGATACAAAATAGAGACGACACTCGGGGTAACTAAATACAGGATGAGTTGAGGCAGTAGTTAGAACAAATGGAATTATGTTGGAACTTGAAACTTACTATTTTTTTAACATGACATAGAGAAGGTAAACGAGCTAACAGGCCACCTGATGGTGAGAAACTTATATACTTACATTATAATTCTCAAGACTACAATCTTAAGACTGCAATCCAAGGACTAAAAAATCCATTGCCAACCCTTAGGACTAAGATGATATGTCGCTATGCTAGTAATTTAACCGGTTGTCTTATCCCCACACCGGAGCATAACAATGCGAACACTACTTCTTGGCGGTAAGTTGATTTATAAGATTTTGGTAGACCTAAAACATATCTTGTACAAGGTTTATGCAACTACAAATGATTTCAATGACATCTAGAGGTGAAGCTTCAACTCTACTGGAGTAATCTAAACACCTCACAGACCACAGAAGCTTTTCTGACGATCAACCCCAAGTTGTCAGGGCAACAACTGGCTATACCTTGTTTAAGTTATACACACTAAATGGTGCAGGCCAATCACATCATCATGGAATGTCCCGAGGTGGAAATATACCGGCAAGTTACCTCGGACCACCGAGGTCTCTACCAGAAGCCGTGGCAACATCACGGGTCTACCAGGCTTCCTGGTGGGACTGGGTTAGCAAGAGTGGTGCCATCAACCTTTCGCTCTAAATAGGCGGATACATTAAATTATGAAGTTACAGAAAAGATCTGAAAGTTTTGTCAACGACCAATATAAGTAAAAAAAACATGTAAATCAGTTTTACATGTATGAATAATAATTATAAAAGTAGTCCATAACAATGGTCCCGAAAGCCGCTTTTTTAACGGTGACAAACCCCCACAGAATCAGTCGAAATCGCCCGAACACCTGTTACAGTTTGCCATACGTTATTTGGAATAATTAATTTTATTTTACTTGCTGCTTTAACTCCACGAATAAATGCAAAGTAACGCCTCGGTAAATTTAAATGCAAAGCCATGCATGAGCTGCCATCATTGAAAATACTAACACAAGGAGAACAGTAAACATAGACGGTGATGTTACCTTTATACAACGATGAGCCGCTGCTTCGTTTCACCAGAAAGTACTGCTTATAAACAACCACTATTATCCAGAAACACTCGCACAAAAGTATACTATTTATCACTGCAAAGTCTCTCACACAATATGTTATGGAAGCGTTTGTTTTTGTGCCGCTGCTTCAGACACTAGATATCTCTGTGAGAGCTCGGGGGTGACTGTTGGTGTCACTCAGACCAGCGGGCTCACCCCCATGACGTCATCTTAGACCAATGGGGTGAAGCCGCGGACGCATGCGCTCCGCGCCAGCCGTCGCGGCGCCTCCACTACGACCCTAACTCTACTCCGAAACCGCTTCGCATTGCAGCCTGTACATTGCAGCTCTGATTGATTACGATTGTCAGCTTTACCATGTGCAAACGTCAATGTATGTTTAACGTGCCTTTAACGGAGTTTTTAGATTTCCACGCTCTTGTTTGTAGTAAAGTATGCTTCTGGGGTTGACAGCTTTGAGAGCACCCCCGATGGGCTTTCAAAGGACCAGCGTCATTCTTTTTGCGCCTCTGTGTTTAGGGTTGCTGCGCGTTTTAAATAATTGAGACGCTCGGTATATGATTTAATTTGCCCTTTCGCGCGGCCAAATGTTTTCACCGCTGTGGGGTGTAATATTTATATCTACAAAGTCCCGCGGTATGGTATTCGCTTTCAAAGGCCCGCCGGTAAAAAACTCGAATATCACTCTCAACATTCGTGTAATAGGCTAGTTGCCTCTGTTTTAAAGTAGGTCTCAAGTTATTAATTACTGTCCGATTAGATGAAAAAAAAAATCCCACATTTTTTTAGGACCTACAAAACCGCAAAACTTTATTTTAAAAGTTTAGTTTTCGTTAACGGGCGAAAACGCTTACAGCCATATTATTCTATAGATTATCTGTGCTGTGACGTCATACGGGCCGAAAACAAACATTTGTTTGACAGTTGACGAGAGCATTTGACATAATATAGATAAACATAAATGACAATGTCATGTCACAGCACAGGGGGCTCTACTTTGAAATCAGTAATTCGAACTTCGGATCGCCCCGTCACTTTCTTGCGAATTAGTGACGCGGCGAGAGTAAAAGGGATAGCAATAGACGAAGTTCGAATTACGGATTTCGAAGTAGAGCCTCAGAATACTTGCAGAATATACCATTGCGAATTTCACTCGTATAAGAACCGACATGAAGTTTGCTTAAGGTCCTATGACGTCACAACATGCCCGACAGCGTTTTCAGAGTTCAAAATAAAAAATAAAAATGAACAATTTTTAAATAAAAAATATGTAGCCATCTTACACTTTTAATATCTGAAATCGATAAATATTGGTTTCTTAAGTCTAATACTAAAGAAAATATTAATTTATTAAGCCAAATTTAATATGAGGCAAGTAGCCTATTAGACCGGATTGGCTCCTCTCAAAATAAAAACATGACCTGATAAGCAGGGGTGCATGATACCCGGGGTGAGCTCTTTGTAAATTAAACCCATCTGAACGTCGTAGTTAAATAAATTACTTACATAACAATACACAGGTAAACCAGTTATCTAAGGGCTGTCTGAGACGCCCGTCTAAAGATACGTCAAAGTAAACGTCAAGTTATAGAAAATTTAATAAATTGAGATCTGTTTTGTTGTGACTTGTGTCTTGAGACGGTACGGCCATCTCAGCCAAGCTCAGTTTATTATAACGGCCCTCAAAAATCTAAAAACAGTATAAATATTGTAGTAGAACTAGGCTCGAATGTAAATCACGATATTTAATGCAACAATACGGACGCCATTCGATACTTATCACGTCACATCAACAGAACTTGATCGATAGTATCGAGTGTTCAAATCGAATCGTAATCTCGGGAAGGTGCTTTTTCATACTCGATCACAATCGTCCCGCCGACGGAAAGTAATTTGCGATCGGTCTTGTAACAACAGACTTTTAAAGGCCTCCTAGATTAAGCTCAGATTGATTAGGGGAGAAAGGGGTAATATTCGATATTCGTTTGTTTAGATACTTTCATCTGGATGTCAGAAATCTGACCACCATCGCTCTCTGACTCCTATTACCCCCTTCTCCCCTAAACACAACATATTTGTAAATATGTTACTACATATACAGTAGGTACAGTAGTGGACAAATATATATATAAAGTATTGCATCGTATTTCATTGAAATAGATTTGGAAGTGGACACATTATCTTTGTCATCGAGTGTAGATACATAGTTATTTGTGGAAATTTGTTTTCGATACTTATCTTTAATATTATTTAAGTCATTTTCTATAGCAAATTAAAGCATTTGTATCACTTTTAGTAGTATTCACTATCAGTAGATTATGGGCCGAGTTCACCAACCAATTTAACAGACGGTTAAGTCTTAATCAGCTGTTAGTCAATACATTTGACAACCGTCAAACCGCTAACCGTCAGATGCATCAGATGTATTTTTCCCGTAATTGGGATAGACCAAAAAAAAAACTCACTCTTTTTACATTCTAGTTCGAAAGAATGGGTAATTTTAAGAGACCAATTTCATTAATTTTGTATTTGACCAAATAGTTTTGTTTGAATATCTTTATTTATTTAGCAGACATTTTATGGATGACATGATTATTTTTAATTACGGCTGGCATTTTCTAATATATTACAACAATTAAATGATATAATAAAAAATGATTGTAATAATGTATTAAAACATGCTATTTCAAGCGGTTTTCGCCTAACCTGTAAGATACACCTAGGAGGGCTTCAAGCCAAAAACGAAAGTCAAACAAAGGTTAAATATACTTTTCTCGAAATATCCGAAATAGATAAATATTTCAAAAAATTAATAATGCAGAACGCTCTAAAACCCCAGTCCTCGAAATGGTTTTCGAATTAGAGTAATTGCAAAAATATGAACAATCCCAATTGGTTCAAAAGGTCAAACTGTGTCATTAAAATGTACAAGGCTTAGGGCCGAGTTCACCAACCAATTTAACAGACGGTGCTTTAATTTGGTATAGCGAGGCATTTATTTTTATGTGGAGAGCATTCACATGCAAAATCATAAGTAACTAGTTTCTTTCCAGCTAAAAAAACATTCTATTACCAGCAATACATAAAGTATTTCCCATATTTTATGAACTCACTTAAGCTAATACCTCGTAAGTCGATTTTCAGATGCATCTTTATGATAAATGTCGGTTCAACCGCTATGTTATCAGTCATAAGGTGAAGTAGTGACGGATCGAGGCATAAATGTTAGGATGCCTAACGTAGGCAGCGGCGGTCCTATATAAATTCCCGAACCGTGAGTGGGTCGTTACCGATAAAGCTAAACCGTATTCTGTAAAATAAATCTAAAAGCTTGAGGGAATTGTTTTAAAAAATAAAGTTTGTAAACCACAACTCTACAATACAATGCTTTTCATTAAAAACCACAAAAAAGGAAAAGTAGGTACCTACAGAATTAATACATCTTACAGACATCCTTGATTTACCTAACCTAAAGATTAAACTAACATTTCCACGAACATAGACCACGATATTGATATGTAGGTTAGGTTAGGTTAGGTTAGGTTAGTTAGGTATGTCTCATAGACATGAGAAAAACCGGGGAATATCGCTGAAAGGTGACGACTGAGATTTTATTTTTTAATTTATATTGTGGTCCTTTTTAGAGTTATTAAGTTATAAGTATAACTAAAATTTTATTCAATTTCATAAACTTAAATGGATGTTTTTTTTTTATTATAACAACACAATTTCGTTTTTAATATCGCCTCATTTATTTAATATACACCCAAGCAGGAAAAGTGAGAAAAATATGTTTTCTCTAAGTTAGATTTCTCTAATTTTTGTAAAAAACGAGTAAGTAGCAATGATATCATCTATATAGATGCGAAAGTAACTCTTTTTGTAATTACGCTTTGACAGCTAAACAGCTGAACCGATTTATGAAATTATGTATGAAGATAGCTTAAACCCTAGGGAAGGACATAAAAAAAAGATCCCAGAATTTTTTAAATCGTTCCCTACGGAATACACGAGTACTACGCAGATAAAGTTGCGGGCAAACGCTAGTTGAACATTATTAACCAAAACTGATAATAACAACAGCAAGTTCAATTTAATTTACATTTCAGATGATGTTACGTCTCGATATTACAATAGCGGCCTTTACACGTAAAGTTCGGACCGCGGGAAACGCCACGCGCCGTTCCAATCTTCGTTCCGTACCGTATTTTTTTAAATATTTTACTATTAAAGTTGCATTTACACGCACGTTTCGGAACGAAGATTGGAACAGCGCGTGGCGTTTCCCGCGGTCCGAACTTTACGCGTGCAGGCCGCTAATGTCGTAAAAAGCTAAGTAGGTACCTTTTTTCCCGAGTATAAAACGCGGTAAAACTGCAGAATTTGATAGCTTCCCTTATATTGTCACCTGAATACGGCCTCAGCTCGAGATTGCTCAGCCGCCCGTGATTTATCACCGAGCTGGTAGCTTCGACGTCATATTTCATGCGCCGGAGTCCTGGCTGCGATGGCAAAAACCTGACGAGACGCGGCGATAAGCACCGCCAAATTGTTTCGACTTTGATATTAGTTCGGGGTGAAAGAAGTGGCAATTATGAGAGAATTTCTCGACGGAGCGCTCTGAAAGTAGATTAATACGTTAAAGGCGATGCTTTTTAAATAAAAGTTCCTACTAAAAATGCCAAAAAGTAAAACAATGACGCAACAGACAATTGCGCTAAATTAAACACTCAAACTTCAGAGGATTTTACTGAACTTATGTAGAATACTGTTTCAATCCACCATAACCTACTGTTCATCTATCAATGCGAAGTATTACGGATGGAGTTTTCAGTAATCGCGCTGGTTTGCGAAGTGTGAAGCAATATATCATGTCGCAGTGTCATTTCGACAGGGGACAAAATTATTGTATGCAAAATGGCAGCGTGTCAAAGCAATAAATATATTCAGAGTGTCTGTCAGTAAACAAAGCGCACATCGAAAAACGAATTAATCAAGTAATCAAAAGCAAATGTAGAGGTACAAACGACACCGAGGACGAAAGGGGTGACGATAGACTGGCACAGGACTAATCCTAGCCGGCAGGGCACGACAGGTAAGCCCTGCTAATTTATCATCCCGAAACAACGAGGGTGAACGGGCTTTACATACCCTCTTATATAACCATTCAAACGAGAGGGCAGAATCAACAACCAAATCGTTCGACGGTTCCACGGTAATAATTGTGAAATAAACAAGTGAAGTAGTGAATTATTTACCAGATAATAGCCGTAGATATATGTCGCAATTACTGTAATAACACAGGATAGAACGAGGCGAACTAATTTAATTTGTGGACCACCGAAAATTTACTCAAATAGTCGTCTAAGTACCAATTTCACCATACGATTCGCGATGTTAACCACTTAACAGACGATAAGAGCGTTAACAACTGTCAAAATGTATGTATGTATGTGTGAGTCGATTAACATTGATTAAATTTTATATCGTTTGGTGAAATTGGTACTAAAGGTATTTTAAACACTGCTTAAAGTGAGAGAAATGTATCAGTGATATCAAAAAATAACAACCAAGCCAAAACACAGTTTTAGGTGGTAAAGACCTATCCCAAAGCGCTGCGTAACCGAGTTTGTAGTTCATTGTTGCCATAGGTTACGGAGCCCCTTGTAATTTCCTTAGCGCTGTAGCCGTTAAAACGCAACCAACCTACGACTTCCCCCGACATCCATACCAATAGTTAATACTAGTAGTTTAACATAGTAACGGTTAGATTTATTTTCTGTGCAATTGTACTTGCCTTTGGATTGAGTTGTAAGGTGTTTAATAAATAATACTTATTCTGTGCTTCAAAGTATTTTATTAAAGGTAATAAAATCTGAAAGAAACTATTCTAATTGCAGCACGCTTTATGAAAACTGAGATTATATCTAACATTTAATAGGATGTAGATATAACAAAAAATAAGGAAACTGTCAGAAGTCAACAAAATACCATCAGGTTTTCTGTCTGCTCGTTTGCCTTCCCCTTGACATAAAAAATCAGTAGGCCAAAACAAAATTAAGTATCAATTTTAAATACTTTGCCGACTTGGGGGCCAGATATATATAGGTCTACCTGATGGTCCAATTCATGTGTACGCGAGTATATTTTCAGTTTCATAATCTGGCTCTCAATGGTCCATAATGCGAGCCTTTATATTTTCCAATGGCGGCTCCATACAGAGAAAACATTGATGTTCCATTTCATGTGCGAGCTCGTTTGGGAGGGCTATTCATAAAGGATTAAAATGCGAGCTTTGATGACGATGATGCTGTTGCTTTCGTATTATTTTATATTTCAAATATGTTGAAAACGTGATCAAACGATAATTGAATTATGCAACATCAAAATATTCACAACATCTTACTTTTAGCTAAATTCTACTATGTTCAAAAATTTGCTTAAGAGACTGGCAGGTATAAGAGAATACTGACAAGTAATATTCAAGAAAAAGCCGACTCATAAATTCAAAAACAGGACTATAAGGAAAGGGCAAACCTCTGGCAAACCTTAAATTCTTATAAAGAGACACCGGACCAGTTCACAATAGTCTTTTTGCTTTATTAAACAAGAGACCGCATTTATTAAAGGAAGTTAGTAAAGGGAAACTTGAGGTTTAGCTTGATAGTTGTAGTGGTAAGCCAAGCATGAATCACAACATTCACAACAAAACACATACACTTACGTGCGCTTGTGTAAAATGAAACGTCACTGAAAGGCATTGGGTAAGTTTATATGTTTTTTTTACTGTGGCCTTCGGTAATTTCCCTATAATGGTGAAGAGTTCCTAAAATACAAATATATTCATATAATTTAATGTGTTTTATAATATTGGAGACAAGATGTCAAAAATTTAAATTTTCAGCTTTTGATACTTAAAGTACGCCCAAGGATCAATATTCTAATATAGCAGCTCTGATGTACTTAAGAGTGTATTTAAAATATTATTATTTTAAATAGATCTATCATGAATGGTCGGTCACCTAAAAAATATATGACTTTCACAAATGACAGGACTTTTACCCAAACCCTTTTAAAATTCGAAACTTCGAATGCAACATCCTATCCTCTTTCTAACTACTACTTACTACTAAATCTGAGATGAGATTTAGGTAACCATAGAACTTTGATTTTCAAAATAGGACCCCTAATTACGATAGTCATCTTGTCATCTATTTGTAAATGTGAACGCACACGCATGCAAACGTAAGGCTAAAGTGATTTAGCTACGGCTTGCTTGACTCACTTCACGGGTTTACCCGGTCCACTGTCGTTTTATACAACGATTTTATTGCCTCGCAAATTGTAAGTGTAAGTATGAAGACGGCTAATTGACGATAAAGATGCTATAATGACGACGATAACTTTGCCAATTGGTTTAAAATTGGAGGATTATTTGGCGACCTAATTGAGGGACACAATATTTTAATAACACTCTCTTATTATCTGTATTACTATTAATATTTGTTATTTCTTCGTGGTTTTGTATTTGCAATATTTTTCGTCTTGGACTTTTCTTACAAAAGACATCAACGCACGCAAATTTCACAAAATATCGACAAGAAAATGTCTAGATATCAAAAGTGTGCAATATTTTCAATGGCTTATTTAAGAAACACAGTCCTTAACATGGTAGTTTATTATTAATAAAAAAATAACTTGGTTCAATGCATTTTAATTGAAGTACCTACATACCTCTAACTCGTAACTAATTACTTAAAAATCATTTGTTTGGCGTCGTTTAATCCAAGCCACCATAACCGCAAGCTGCGTTCGGATCCTCCGAATGCATCGAGATCCGTGCATTCCTGGTCTTCGCTGCAAGGTGCCGGATCAATACATTCTTACGTGACCACACTCTACCGCTAATTACATCAAGCTTAAACAAACTCTATTTCAACGGAATAAGGCACTAAGGAAACGCTGTGTGCTACACGCCTGCCACAGATAATTAAACTGTGCACAGAGGTTTCAGTTAACTTCTAGAGAGCTCGCGTTTGAAAAAAAAAGTGACTAAAAAGTGCTTCATAGAAATTACGTAGGCACAGTTGCGTGAAAGACTTTACGTTGACAGAATTTTCAAATTTAGTAGCATAAAACACGTGAATAGTTACCAGACTATCCTCCTTATTCATAAACGCTCAGTAGCTAATTTGTGCTTAAAATATGATTTGTCTTTATCTGTCATTGTAACATTAGAATTTGACAGATAGAGACAAAGAAGTTTAAACTAAAATGGTTTTATTGTGCGTTTATGGATAAGGGTTTCAGGATATTTGTAGTTTATATTTAATACCTTAAGCCGTAAATTGACTTTAAAATGCATAATAACCAGATAATGATCGTTATGATAAATGAGTGTTATGTTATTTGAACGTTTGCCTGATAAAATTATTCATTTTTTTTTTAATACTAAACATTCATTATGCTTTTTTTTGGTAGTTAAATGAAATTATGCAAAATGTTTTTAGAATGATTGAAGCGCACCCGGACGGATGGACAGCGGAAGCTTAGTGTACCCTTTGGGTACGGAATTCTAACCACGATTTTTTTGGGAACATCATCTAGATGTACCGTTATTTCTTAGTTGTGATTGTGCAATGCAAATCGAAGCATCAAGACCCTCATTACATACAATCGGAAACAATTACTGCTGAGTAATAATGATCTTCGCGTCTCAGCCTACTCGGGAATGTGCAACTTTATCTTTAAAAATAAGAAACCAATATGGTATTTGTTTTATTTGTATTTTTATATACGGAATCTAAAATAAGTTTTATATTTTATGATTTATAGACGACATGAGAGCATAAAATTATTCAATATATCAAATATTCAGCACATGACATACGATACTGAGCTCAAGTCTTTATTAAATTCTTATCTGATGTAGACGCGTCGCACTTATACACTGGCTAGTGATTTATTACGAGTTAAACGACCAATTTACAACTTATTTCTTAGCGGAGATACGTATATTTGTAGGCACAGTATATAAAAAAAACTAATACTTTACATACTTTTTTTTAGGGTTTCCGGAAACAATCATGTAATTACTAAACTTTATTTTGCTCATGTTTATTCTGTTGGTTATAGTTTGCCCTATTTTTGTAAAATATAACAATAAATTGAGGTTGTGGAAATATAAGTATCATCCATCATCATAACTTTGTACATTAAGTTATGAGACGAAACTTCTGTAAAAGGGAAAAACCAAAGACTATTATGAATACAAAATATTAGACTCGAGGATTGGAGGATGAGCTCATTTGTGTGACAGTTCCTCGTTTAATCGCAGATACAGAAAACAAATGAGTTTGGTAAAACAAAAGGGTATCAATATCTCTCCGCACCATCTTATTAGACGTGACAAGTTTAGTATGAGCTCGACATTATAACCTTCAGCAAAAACAGAGAATCAAAATCCTTTTTTCCCATATTATAATCCCTTGAATACAGCTCCCGATATGAATCCGCAATATTTTGTTTTGACATAAGGTCGGACAAATGTGCGAGCCGAACAAATGAATGATAACAATCGATATAAATCAGCGGCGTCATGCAAAAATGGAATATTGATATAAAATGAAATGCACGCGATTCAACTCGAGCTGAATGTTTTGAAAAGCATTGGATGCTTTATCTGAAGAACGGGTATTGTGTTAGCATTATTAAAACTCATCGTCTAAGTACAAATTTTGCATTCCACGGCTGTTGTAAAGTTGTAAAGTGTGTTTTGACTTCCCATGTAACATGGGTTTTTATCAAAGATATCTTTCTTTATACCACTATCTATAGTAGATTCTATTCAGCGTTACAATGCTTTCCAGGGTAGTGATTCTCTCAAAAGCAAAGGTGAGCGAATGCAGGAGTGAATGTCCAAGCGGCGAGTTTAAGTAATCCCGTCAGAGCGAGCAAAACACAATTGTAAATTTAGCGCGTGCATTCTCAATTAGGCAGCCTTATACGTTCGAGAACCCATGCTGCCAAATTGAATACACGCGCTGAAATGTGTTTTGTTTGCTTTGACGGGACTACTGAAACTCACCGCTTGGACATTCACTCTTGCGTTCGCTCACCTTTACTTTTGAAAGAATCACTACCCTGTATCTATTTCGTAATTTGCTAAATAACGTTGTTAAGCAAAATGCAAGACAGTTTTACAACATCCGGCGTCAATGACACGCTAAGGAAAGCCCTACCCAAGTCAATGCAATACGTCTGTAAATTTATTCACATTTCATTTGATATTCAAACGTTATTCTATAGACCTTTTTTACTTTACTGCTCAATACATCCGACGTGTGAATGAGCTCATAAAATCTCTTGGCAAACTAGTTTGTATACACTTTAGGCACTAGTTCTGGCGCACCGGCGAACATAGCTAAGTCTCAGATACGTTACTCAGTAATTGAATTTACATACTCGTATCGTTGAAGATAGTTAAGCTGAAGTTATCTCTCTGCTCTTCATATTGAACTTTGAACACACTTCGGTAATTATTTGTAGTCGTGTTTGAGTTATTGACAGTGCGCAAAACTAGTTCATACATGAGGAAAATGAAATCAAGAGTTACTATCAATTTGATAGGCAAACTTTATATGAAATTCAAACTTTCCAAATTTGTTGAGCTGTTTTAGATCAAAGTAACCAACAGGAAAGGGAAGGTTTAGGACACAATTAAATTATTTCATTTTCGTTGTGGTCTCTATTTACCATGAAATTAAACTTTAAAACTTTTGGTTTTTTTAACAAATGCTTTGATTAAAAACGCTGGTTTATAAACAAATACACTCTTTCCTTAATCTTCTTTGGCAAATAAAACTGTTGTTCAATGTGCGTATTACATATAATAACTGGACATAACTCACTGCACTTCGTGTGCATTTAGTTTGTCCTATCGCAACTAAGTGAAACGCAGAGATCGATGTTCTGGTGCGATCATCGGTACTCGGCTCGTTACGCCGCATTCTGCCCTCCTTGACTGCTCGAGTGAACTTGACTCCTAAACGCAAGTCAGAGGCGTCATTATACTCACTATAATGACTCATGACTCATGACCAACATCTCGATCATGACAGTGTTGCCCCATTACAACAAAACATGGGAAAACAAATTATTATTGTTAAGGTCACGATTCCTATTGCACCGTGCCATTTTAAAAATAGGCCTAAATACCAGTCGCATAATAATTATTTCCATCTACAAGTATTATGTTGGATTTCACCTACAAATTTAGCACGCTGTTTAATCGTATTCGGCTGTTAGTAAATACACTTTGGCAGCCGTCAAACTTATAACCATCCGTTTAATTGTTGGTAAACTCTGCACTTAGTTAAGATAATGTTTCTCGAATTGGAATCTAGTTAGAGCAGGCAGTCAACACAATGACATGTATCTACTTTTCACCTTATTGCTATGTAATAAGGTCCAAAAGTAGACATCACTTTGTTGTCAACTGTACAATATGGCATAATACACTATATATCTATTTTTGGGTGCGTATAAGATGGACGGTTAGGATTTTTCGGGGATAAGGGTAAACAGCACTTTTGATATAAATCGTAATAACATGTGTAACGTGACAAAATAATCATAAATATCAAAGGCTACCCGTCTCCCCGTGCCGGATGCGAAGCCTTCGCCCACAAACGAACTCATGATGCACTAAGCAAAAAGATCTACCAAAGCAGATAAACGTGATCCACAGATCGATCACAATTTGTACATTAATTATATCCGATATTAGGTTTGTTCTCGAAACAAAACGCCAAGTATGACAATTAAGTAACTGCATTAAAATCAAGGTCCGACACAAACAGTTCTATTTTTAAAATGTGAGTCAAATTCCCAAGGATATCAAGTTTCAGTAATCGCGCACTAAAGCCTACAACATCCATAAAGCTGAGGACGTCCTCAGTTATAAATCTCTATAAAGAGCGATCTCTATCGCTCAGTACGTGTCTAGAGATATTAAAAATGACACTCGGCAGTTTCGTGTGACATGATAATGACGTCACGGCGGTGCTCGAGCCGCTTTAATCTGCCAAGTAAATTGCTTTTAGATGCAGATCGATACACATCGAGGTGATCAGAGATCACGCGTCGGCGTTAAACTACGTTGAACCTGCCATTGACCTCTCTAGACTGAGACAACAATTTCATACATTACCAACTGAGATAAACTTAAACTAACCCCCGATTTCATAAAACATATCAAGTCTTGTAATCCATTTCGCATTTCCAGTTTTCTTTTCAAGTACCTATGCTTACTTCATGTGACTGTATGCCTAGCACACTCTCAGAATCACATTAAATCCAAATGAGTCAGTATATATCCATCATTTTCACAATTGTGACGCGTTGATGTCTTTTGTGGGCAACAACTTAAAGGTGAAACACGACGCAAGCCTAAAACATGGGGAAAAAAAATCGTAGCAAAATTTTAATACACGTAAAATATCAAAAATGGTTTTTAAATGAATAAAAATTTGAGACAAGTTTACCTACTCGTGTTTCCACAAGGGGGTTACCATGACACCATCTTGCTATACAGTTTGGGCTGAGGGTCCTACAAGTATAGTCCGCTCTTTAAACTAAGTACGGAAAAAGTATTAAGTGATCATAATTCTCAAAAATGTTTAGAAAAAAAGTATTTCTGTAGTTAACATTATTATGATCCTAACTTCTGCCCACGACTTCGTTTGCGTAGATTTCGGCTATCGTTATTCCCTCGAGAATTTTTAAATTTTCCGGGATTCTTACAAATTTCATCCAATTCCGTCCAGCCGTTGCATCGTGAAGGAGTAACAAACGAACACACAAACTTTCGCTCGTAGGATTGTTTAAAACTTTAAAAGGTGTACGTAAAAAGTTGAGATAGTTTAAATTTATTTTTTTATCATAAATACTGGTTGGCGTGTTAACAATAGCTTGTATTTATTCATTAGTTTCTGTTTAAAATTCAATTCTATTTTTAGTTTTTATACCCTAAGGCCCGTTGCACCATAAAAAGCTTAAGTATCACAGTACTATTTGCTCCATAAACGAAAAATAACACATTTTATTATCATTTAAGCTTACGTCAACCCTAATTACTACAGTAAATGTTTATGAAATACCACTTATCTGTCTGCGAGCGGTTTTTTTATTAACTGTAACGTTATGTTGTTCTAAGAAGTGGTTTATATTGAATCTAAAATGTTTGCGGTTACAAAACGTAAAAAACAATCATATAATAAATTGCCAAACATTCTAGATTTCTAGATAAGTCTAGTATGTAACGGACACTCCTACGCACTCCGACCATAATAATAATAAAGTTCTCATCCTGCTGGCAGTACGCATCTCGACAGATACAAGCCTCCATTTAAATGCTACCACATCCATCTCGGATTCCGATGGTAATCTAATACAAATGAATGGCAACAAGCAAAAGCAGTATGTTAGTAATTTATTTTAAATTCAGAAACCATGTATTATTAAGAATCAATGATTAAATATTTTGTTATACATAAAAAGCGCAGGAGTTAAACAGAAAATCTATTCCTAAATGGCGTTCCATCTCATTTCACAGGATGGGGAGCGGTAGGCGAGAAAAAAGTCTACCTTGAAGGAGGCTAGGATTATATTCCCAATCTAAAGGTGTTTTTTCATCGGCGAGGCGAGGTGAAACGAGGTGAGTCGAGAATTGAAATTTGTATTCGTATTGAAAAAAAAATCCCTCCCCTCGTATCTTCAGTGGAAATGGTTGTTTTAATGCAAATTTCAATTCTCGTCTCGTCTCGCCTCGCCCCGCCGGTGGAAAAGCACCTTTAGTATGGGTTAATTTTCCTAGCCTCTTGGAAAGAGGCTTGTCAGGAGGGATCAAGGTCAGAAGCGACTGTTGTGTGTGAGTGCAAGGAACGTGATTGAGGGATGCGCCCCTGCGTGCGAGGAATTCGTGCAAAGAATGCAAGCTAGAGAGAAATGTCAGGTACGCGAGAGATGCGAGAAGTAGAGAGAGAGAGAGAGAGAGTCCGTTTAACAGCTCTTATACACGTCTTCTGAGCGGTGTCATGTCCCTGTATTAATTGGCCTTGTAAACAGCTCCCTAAGCGCCATGTCAAGCTTTTGGCAACCACCATCCACTCCACCAAGTTCAACTTTAAAATACAAATTACAATATTTATAAGTATTTAGATCAATTTTTGCTCATGAATTTTTAGCTCTACTAATAATAAGTATTTGGCAATATTATAGGCCTTAATAAACGCCTATTAGTCTTTCTCATCGCTAACCTAACCGATTATTTACTAAAAAAAACTTATTTGCTAAGTAGGTAACATTAGCCCACGCACCACTTACTAGCTTTTAGGAGATAATCGCCTAAAATTAGTTTAACTATAAATTATGACAAAGACACGAGTAGCACAAGACCGATCACGGTGGAGATCTTTAAGAAAGGCAAATATGATCGAAATAGAATGAATCGAAACAGAGCAAATATGTCCATCAGTGGACGACTTTCGGCTGACATTTTTCGATGACGATGATGATGTAAAACTATAAACCTAAAATTGCGTACAGGTGGGTTATTATGACATAGCTATGCAGTTCAGTTTACGCTGAGAGAAAAGGACAGTGCTATATAGCTGCTATAGTTCTGTCTTTTACGCTCACCGTAAAATGAACTGCATAGCTCTATGTCATAATTCATAATAACGCCCCTGGTCCGCATCTTAAAGTAATCGGAGTTTCATTTATTTATTAAGTGTATCATATACCTACAGTGCAAATTCTTAAAAAAAAAAACGGGTTCGGGTAAATTCCGTAAGAAAATAATAAGAGCGTATGAAAACGAGTGAGAGAGAAGTACGAACCCGAGGCTCATATAAGAGCTATTGCACTGTACGTTATCTGTTTGACATTAATGCAAAAGGTCCAAAGAATAATTTAGCCTTAAATTATCGCACATATCACACAAATGCCTATTTCGATTGCTGGTACATTTGACCGCAAAACATTCGCGTATTATATAAAAATGGCCAGGGACTTAATATATTCGATTAGGGAAGTACATCTAGCTCTACCCATCGCAGCCGTGGCCTACATTTACCTCGCCTACTTATGTTAATTCAGCGGAAACAGTCAGGGCTCCGTCCAGGTAACAAAGCGTTCAAACTTTTTGCTATTCTCGTGTTATATTTAAGTTGCTAAGAAATACAAACGTCTTTTTCCTGTAACAAAACTTAAATCTAGTTTTTTTTTAAGGAAAACATTAATGGTTTTGTCTAGCTAACAGGCTACGCAGCTAAAAGGATACAACATAATTCATAGATATCGTAAATTTTTATTAACAACTCCGATCACACTAACGCTTTTGGAGTTCGTTGGCCCGTGTGTTGACCTTGCTTAGCGGATATTCGGAAACCCGAGATATTGGTATTAAATTAAACTTTCTTTTTGCAAACCCTTTGGGATTCCCGAACACGGCGAGTTATGCTCAGCTTTTTGTGCATACCACATCAATGTGAGCATGTGCCTTTTACGGTATGCATCACTACAAAGAACTTTTACGCAAGTGTTACATTTTGCTTACCGATTATTTGGTTTAATGACTAAAATACTGGTTTTTAAAGTAGCTATTTTTATCAATCGCAATACTAATGCAGTTGCTAAGTGAATTACTGGCTTAAACAATTACTTTACTGTGTTGTCCGTGAAAACCCGTCGTGTTTACATATTGTTTAAACTGTCATTTGACAAACGAATGACCGCGAATTAAAATAAAATTGGTGATTATGAGGACAATCTCACACAAATTGACTCGACGTGTATTATGGAGAAACAATGATAAGCTTAATTTTATGTATGGAGAAATAAATAGTTAGGTACTTTAATACAAAGAAAATACCCAAGACTCTGAAACAAGTATTCGTGTTCTTTCACATGCCTTTATTATCGGGAATCGAACCCGGGACTGATAGCTCCGTAGGGGGTCACTAGGGGGCCTAGACAAGATGCATAACGCTAAACATAATGATAGGCAGTGAACGACCTCATTACAGATGCAAATTTTAATAAAATACTAAAAGCATTTAAGTATCAATTTACAGTTATAAATCATAACAGAATAAATATAAGTTATCTGTGGGGAAATTAATCACAGCAACGATTAGATGGCTCGCGCCGAAACTGCGAGGATAGAGTAAATACGCTGCGCCTGAGTCACCGGTCACTGCCTCCACAGAACCAGTTACGGAAATGTAAGTTAAGGTAAAGAATATTGCAGGTTGCAAAGTCATCGAATATTGTGGCTGCAGGTTCCGTCGGGAGTACTGGGGGGTTATTACGACATGGCAATACAGTTCATTTTACGGCGAGTGAAAAGTACAGAGCTATAGCAGTAATAGAGCTCTGTCCCTTTTTCGCAGCGTAATCTGAACTGTATAGCAATGTCATAATAACCCCCCTGGGCCTATATTTGGGTGTCCCCTTGTTTCACAGACACTCAATTCATAGAACGTAGCATTTCGCAGAATTTTCGTTTTATATAAAGCTATTTTCTGCTGAACCCGTGTTGATTTCAGGTTGTATTAAATATGATTCAAGTAGTTTATGTTAGGTTAGACTTGTAACAAGATAACCTGAAATCAACACGGGCTTAGCAGAAAATAGCAAAAACGAAAATTCTGCGATGTGATACGTTCCATGAAATGAGTGTCGGCGAAACAAAATTTGACTTTACGTAGACGATAATGAAAATTTCCAAGTATTAAAAATATCGCAACACAGAACGTACATTGAAAAATAATGTGGAAATATTTTTGATCCTTATATATTTTGGATGTGTACCTCGACTAAATACTAAAAAGCAATGTAGAAAACGATTAGAAATTATACTGTGTAGGCAATGTCGATTAAAGGTCCCAATAACCCAAATCTAGGCATGCATAGAGTAAGCAAGTAGTAAAAACTACTCTTCTTTAAACTATCGCGGCTATTTATTCATGATACAAAAAAGTTAAAAAAACTGATCATTAACGTGGTTACAACATTTGGTGTGTTTGCGATATTTCGACGATGTTGCATTCAGGAACTCGTAATAATATAAACGCTAACTGCGGTAAGAACCGGTTTTCTTAATTTATGTATCTCTTTCTATATAAAAATGAGGCAAAAGAATGAATTCAAAAGCGAGTCATCTGATTCTGTTTTTTTAATTGACCGGGATTAAGTTTTCATCCCGGTTTTTACCACAAAAGCTTACCTACTTATTCTAATTTAATGATTTAAATTTCGTTGGCTTTGTGTCTAAATTTAAAACTTTACATTTGTGGATAACAATCAATTATTTTTTATGTTAGTAATTACAAAAATAAAGCAGTAAGTATATTGAAGTCGGGGGATAAGAAAAAAGTGGTAGAAGCCATTAAATTATACTGCGCAAAATGAAATTACCCTGTATCAATTTATATAGTGAACGTGCCCTAAAAAGCTTTAGTTTTTAACAGCTTTAATTGAAGGATCATGTTCGAAAAGTGCAAATGTAAATGGACCCTCAAATCTAAATGAAAACATCTACATAATTACTTTTTAAGAGCTGTACAATGATACCTCTTTCAATATCATAAAGTAAGAAGAGTCTGAGTTAAACCGCGGACAGATGGTCAGACGGATAGACGGAAAGATGGACATAGCGAAACTATAAGGGTAGCTTGTTGACTACGGAACCCTAAAAAATAAAAACAGCGAACGATCTTAAGGGCAGCACCAACAGTTTTGTTTGTCCTCACAAATCGTTTGTCCGAATTTTCGTTGGCCTAAACTGGTTTTCAGATGGGTCAGGCAACTTTTTAAGTTTTCCAATTATATCTGCGGTTCGGTAAAGTTAGGGTTGTATAACAACACTAAAAAGTTATATAATGTATGGCTTTAGGATAAAAGAAAATTCGGACAAACGATGCATTAGGACAAATGACGATTAGGAATTCCATAGGGGAACCGTATACTTGCAGTCCAGTCTGTCAGGCCGCCATCTGCGTTACAGTACAACATCTGTAAAGAAATGTATGAAACCTCAAAAGAATTTGATAATCTGTGTACTAATAGGATAAACTGACAGGCCAATATCGGGCGGCGGACTGTTTGTCTGTGTTAATATTTACTCTTGTCCGGAATCAAACCCAGGCCGGGACCTCTAGCTTCGTAGTTTCGATCACTATCAAGTACCAACTAGGCTAATCCAGAGGGCTTATTGTCTAACGCACTCGCAATCGCAACTGGCTTCAAAGTGGAGCAATTGTTTTCATTTTGTATGCAGACAAGCCTTCGATTTTTAAATAAAAACGATCGTGATTGCGAGTGCGTTAGACAATAAGCCCTCTGGTCGTCGTATGTAAACTGTTCATTACACAATTCAAAGTACAAACCAAGGCGAACTTATCTCTTCGATGGATCGACTACAGTCAATATTTCTATTTGCACGCTCTACAAACACAAGTCAAAGTCAAAGTTTATTTGTCAGAATTGTAGTGCATGGTAATAACTTTTATACATTTTTCAATGCATTGCCTAACATAGAGGTTTTGTATTTTGTATACAAAAAACCCGAAAATATTCCCACACGTACCACACCCGCCGCTATAAATTATGACACAATTCTTTGTATTCGCCAAAACGGCACAAAAAATAGGTCATCGACTTGCCAACATACTCCTAACTCCTAACCACTTAGGTGGCTTAATTTATTAGGAACAAAGCAAAAAATAGCTAATTTAAACGTTTATTTAAAAGAAATATCGCTCGAGAGGAAGCTGACTACCGGTTCTCACGAGAGGTGTTCTTAGATAATTGATCAATCTTTGTCGAGCATCCAGAGGCCGCTTGCGGTTACAGAAATCAAGACTATACTTAGGTACATACGTATAAATACCTATTATAATACTAAACATTTCAGATAAAAGGGTCACAAAATAATGAAAAACCAGCGAAGTGCGAGTCGGTCTCGCGCACGAAGGGTTCCGTATTGTCTATAAAAAATCACGTTGTATGGGAGAATTTTCCCTTAAAGAATTATTTTATTTTATTTTAATTATTTATTTTTAAAGTGAACATACATCTAAATATTCTATGAATATTTCAAGCGTCTACCGGTTGCCGTTATTAAAATAGAGAAAAATCAGCAAAAAAAAATCGCGTTTGTTGTATGGGACAACAAACAGGGTTTAGGGTTTTTACCCTATGGGTACGGAACCCTAAAAACAGATTTTTCATATGGCGTCAGAGCACAGTGTCTGTATAGTGCCCACATCTTCTCATTTTACGTTTTATTTAACTTCTCATGTTTGTTGTTAGTAAATAGTATGTTTAGTTCAAAACTTGCAATTCTTACGTTGAACCAGTTAGTAGCATGGCCTGATATTTCAAATGAAGCGGGTAAACCCGATAAAATAATAAGGGTTGTTATTCTCTTAAAAACGGCGGTCGGTCGAACGAACGAGCGAAAGCGCAGCGGCGAGTTTAAGAGTCCTGTTCGAGCGAAAAAAACACATTTTAGCGCGTGCATTCTCAATTAGGCAGCCTTATACGTTCGAGAAGCCATGCTGCACAATTGAATACACGCGCTAAAATGTGTTTTTTTCGCTCAGACGGAACTACTTCAACTCGCCGTTTGGACATTCACTCGTTCGTCCGTCCGTTCGTCGTTGTTGAGAGAATCACACCCAAGGTGTCTAACGGCTGATCTGATGGTAGAGTCTAAAGTTGGCATCACGATCTCCTCTGTTACCTACTCGACGTGAATCCACCGATTTTGTATTTGTTACTATGATCAACAAATTGTTGACTGTGCAAAAAAAAGAACAGTCTCAAAAACTGAACTTTTGATATAAACGTATGCTAATTATTTTGATTTGACAACTGTCAACTCAGTACAAAATATATATTTGAGGGAAACACCTAAAAATTCCCGAGTATTTTTTCAGAATATTTGTTAGTCCGAATTTTAATTTTTCCGAAAGCTATGTTTTGCTGTACTAAATATTTTAGATTAAATGCATAATTCTATTACATTAGGTACGTAAGGTTAGGTATTATTTGTGAGCGATATCAACAAATACAGTCTTCTTTTAATTATGAAAATTCGGTATTTCGATTAATTCAGAATTAAAAATCTTCGAAATTATGTAGTGTACCCTATTTGAGGCATTGTTGTACTTTGAGGTTATATTTTGTACGTCGTTGACAGCTGTCAAACCGAATCTTTATAATGTCGTGACTATAGAAAATCAAACAAAATGTGCAATCGACGAAGCGATAGTCCAGTCAATGACCCTACGAAGCTAGCAATTCCGGGTTTGATTCCAGGTATTGGCAAATATTTGTGTGATGAGCACGAGTATTTGTTTCTGAGGGTTGGATGTTCTCTATGTATTTAAGTATTTATATCGCTGTCCAGTACCCATAGTATAAGCCTAGAGCTTAGTTTTGAACTAGGTCAATTCGTGTGAGATTGTCCCTTGATGATATTTAATATAATAGTCATTACGAGCACAGTCGTCATCGATGGTCTAAAAACAAATAACGTAATAAACGCGTCACGCGCCGTCGCCGGCCGCCGTGTCCCTCCTTAATTTACCTTTATCATCCCTCATGAATTTGCATAATTTGCTTTTGGTTTATCGCCGCTTAGGAAAGTTAATTATGGACGCATCCCCGAAGACTTATGTTTGAACGTGCCATTTGTTAAACAAACTGTCATAATATTCGTAATACCTACCTGAATTAAAGATTTTTGGCATTTATTATCGGTAAGATTGTATCTAATGCATACTTGCATAGTACAATAATGGATCAAGAAATGCTTGTTATCCGCTTACAAAAAAATCTTTAACTTAATATCAATCTATTTATTTTTTAAATTAAAATGATAATAAAAGAACACCTTTTATCACTTCCTTAGTTGTTTTCCTTACCTTTTATTTTCATATATATTTCTTATTTACGTACCTATTTGCAGTTATTTATTTAAATGATATTTGTTTGTATTATTGTTTTAATTGTTTATTTCAATTTGCACCGCCTGCCTATTTCTATTGTGTATTTCTAACCATCTCTTCCTTTTAAGGTTAAGGAAAGTCAATTTTCACTTCGTTTATATTATTATTATGTGTGCAAAACAACGGTCGTCAACTCTATTCCTAAAAACCCAGAGCATAGAGCAACAAAAAAACGTCGTATTCGTTTCGTCGATAGATTAATAGTTATGGCTCTTTATTCTGACTTAATTTATTAAGTGGCAAATGTAAATGTTTCCCTAAAACAACAATATATCTTTTTTAATCGTTTTGGTTCCAAGAAATTTTAGTACTTATTTAAACTAACTTTCAAACACCCGGGTAGCCACTAAATACAATCTAAAAAGAGTCTAGTATATTTTAAAATGAATTTATGACAATCTTTGTCCGTTTTAACATTGATTATTTTTATTTATTTTATGTTAGAAGAGGCAAACAAGTTAACGAGTCAGCTGATAGCAAGTAATCACTGCCGCCTGTGGACACCTGCAACTCAAGAAGAGAGGAGTCGCAGGCGCATTGCCGGCCTTTGATAGAAGATTATTATCTCTTGAAGGGACCTCATAGCACAGAAATAGTAAATACCAAGTTAGCGATGGAAGGACCTTGTGCGGAGTCCGTCCGAATAGCTACCTCCATATGATCCTTTAAGCTACCGCCAAACAGCTGTGTTCGCATTGTTGAGTTCCGGTGTGGGGATAAACAACCGGTGAAATTACTAGTTTACTTCCCATCTTAGTGGACAGGGTTGGCAATGCATTTGCAGTTTTGGATTAGATACAAGTCGGCATACGTAAAAAGAGCCCTGAGCGACCTCCCTGCGCAGTGAGCAAATTCGGACCAAATTGGTGGGGGCGGCGGGGAGAGCGTAAACCTCTCCGCTTTGCTGCCACGCTATTGGTTTGTCAGTAGACAACAAGCGCAAACATATCCCCTCCACTAGGCGCTCGGTGCTCTTTTTACGTGTGTCGACCTGAGGGCATATTATCTAACGCACTCGCAATCGCAACCGGCTTCAAAGTGGAGCAATTGTTTTCATTTTGTATGCAGACAAGCCTTCGATTTTCAAAATGAAAACCATCGTGATTGCGAGTGCGTTAGACAATAAGCCCTCTGTACAGTTTAAGATTGTTGAGCCCACTTACCATCAGGTTGCCTATGGGCTCATTTGCCTTCCCTATGTCATTAAAAAACCACTACAATAAATGTCAAACAAGATTGTCAAATGTGTCAATGCGATAAAGAACAAAATTGTTCAGCTACTTTTTACGCTAACTCTACGGTATGTCTTGTCATGTCGTATATTATTATAAAATAGGAATGTACAAAGGCGAACTCATCATCATCATCGTCGTCGTCATCGTCTTAAATTTAAATACCAACTCGTTTTAACGTCCTTTTCTTTCCTAATTTCAAGGAAGTATTCACTGTTTTCCCCAATACCGTACGACGAAAAAAGGACCAATACAAACGTGTCCTAAAAAGGTTATGGGTGTTTGGCAAAAACGGTAGCCGTAGCGGTTCGCAAACAGAGTCAAAACCAACAGATTTCGCTTTTGTGTTATTGGATTTGTCATCCCAAATACCACTTTATATTTCGCTAGAGTTTGCCCGCGACTTCGTCTGTGTCGTTTATGGCAATTCCATCGAGAACCGTGCAAATGGATCACAAAACCTACTTTTTAGGGATCCGTAGTCAAACTAGGAACCCTTATTACTCCCCAAAATAAATTAGGTACCTTCCGGGTCCTGTACATGTGAAGGAAGGCTGTATTTTTACAACATCGTGTAAGATATGGTCGGATAGCTTTTAAAAAACGAATATGTACCTTACATGTTTTTTTGTTTCAGATTTGGGAGACATTTATAAAATATTAAACTCTAAAAGCGTCATTTCCACTAGAGTTGAGTGTCCCCACCCCTGCAGCCAAAACTGCAAACACTCAAAATTTAAACATATTTAAAAAGGTCAAAAATCACAACATAGTATACTTAATTGCTTTGTTAGTTACTGGAGGTCGATTTTTTAATCGCACCCGATGACTAAAGCTCAACAAAATGGCCGATTTTCACTCATTATCACTAAAATGTTTGTACCGACTTACTAAAAATCATGTAAGATAGCGCCAAATAACTTGCAACAGAATATTGGCTAATATTTGTGCTTTTTGCACAGAGTTCAATCACTATCCCCGCCTAAAACACTTTTTCCAATATTCAAGTTCTATAAGTACATTGCTATTACAATTTTCTTTAGATATAGAGCTTGTTTTTCGCTTTTCAGTTGATATTTTATTGCAGTCAGGGTTCTCTTATTAACTTTACGTTCAAGGCGGCCGGCTCGAAAATAACACAATTGCAATAGGGGTAAAAACAAAATATAAAGAGAAGCCCTGTTTTGAAACAACCGAAAAATCAGAAACAGTACACGAAATGTTCATATACAACAAACAGTACACGATACGTTAATATGCACAATTTTAACATAATTTTACGACTGCTAAAGACGAGAAATGTTGTTTGATTTCACGAAACATCTTGTTTTATTGTTCAGATATCAATCCACTTAACCGCAGATAAACTCTAAATCGAATTATGTGTTTCATTAGGGCGGGAAGGGCTCTTCGTGATTACTTTTTTGTTTTAAGGCTGTTCCAAATGTTCCGACGCTGACAAACAACCATTTGTCATAGCGATAACGCGATATACACCATATAATATGTTATAGGTAGAAATACAAGTTCTTTAGAATGCTCTGGATTTATTAACGAGTCCGCAATTCAGTGTAATCGTACACAAGTGTGTTAGTAGAAACTGTATTTATAGAACCATTTTAAATGACAAGAAAGGTCGCAAACCTCCATTTCTCAATTGTAATTATCCATGTTTTTGTGGTGTTTAATAAAGATTATTTATATTGTATTGTATTGTATTGTATTTTGTATACTTACACACAACTAACTACACTACTACATACGGGCCTAATAGTGTTCTGACTCGCTAATTTAATGCATCTATAAGTGGTGATTCATGTAATACCTTGAACCTTAAACGAAGGTACAAATATACTTTTCTTTACAATTTTGCATTATAAAAATGACTAGATTGTCGACAACAGAAAAGTTTATAGTAGGTATACCTACCTAGTGCAATGTTGTGTTAAAAATAGCACGCGATTATTTGAATTTGCGTATCAGATTTTATTATGTTCTCTACATCGACCAACAGAATGAGTCTTGCGTCGTTTACCGAGTAGGAATGTTGATAAACTCCTAAGTATTCCTTCGTATATCTTTATGTATATGTATGTATATAAACTCTTTATTGCTCGAAAAAACCAGTCACAAGTATCACGTACAAACTCTAATAGTAATTTCTGCAATGGTGAACTTTAAAGGATCTCTTCAAGGCAGCCCGATCATGATTGAGAAAACTATACGACGATATTGACAAAGAAATTTAAATAAACCCATGAAAATGTGGTTAAAATATACAAATAAAATACTTAGTTGTTTCATTACGAATACAAATCTAATAGTCGCACTCAGAGACATTTTTTTTTTCTTTTTTACGAGCTTTTATTTAACTTGCAATGTATGTATAGGTATGTATGATGTATGTAAGTATGTACGTGTCAAATCTTGCAAGTTAAATTTAACCGACTTCCCGGTTTCTGATAAAGCCCAAAATTCTGATGATAATATAATAATATAGTATCATAGAGCTGGTCTGATGATGGAGACTCAGGGTGGCCATAGGAACTCCTAAATTACACATGATAAACCCGTCGTGTTAGGGCTTGTTAGAATCGTCTTGACAAGTAGATGACAACTGTGCAAAAAGTACAGTCGGCAACAAAAAAATGACCAAAAAATTAAATTTTTGTCTGAAACTTATTCAAACTTGTGTACGTAAAGTCTTCACTGAGGAACGACTAATGCCCGGTTCATTTAGTCAAACCGCGGATAAATAAAGCTTACTTTAGATTAATATTTGTCAGATTTTATATTGTTAAATGTCAAATTTTAACCCGATTCCCTTGTCTTTCCGCGGTTAGAATATAGGAATGATGAAGGATGATTTTGTGTGTGGCCGTAATTATATCTTTAAGTATATGAGTGACTAGATGCTAATATTTTCAATTCATGTTGTTCAATGTTATGTAAATAACTTGTAGGTAGATATCAGTCATATAACTTTTTTATTAATGAGTTCATTGAATAACGATCAAATTAGTATAAATAAGTATTTTTTTAATGCAACGAATAATTAATTCCGTCCCAGACATATTTACAATCCAAATGTAGGTTTGCTCGCATTAATCATAGTATTAAGATAATAAAATAAGGTTTTATTTTAATGCGTTTTCCTCGTTCCGGACAATGACCCATCTGTTTTATTACAATACCTACACAAACCAACTAATTTATTAGGTTCTTATTACTAGGACTATTTTTACTAGACCCACAATTTTTTATTTCACAGAAATGTACCTATAACTCCGAATTTAATAGGTGTACACGGAAAGGATTAAAAAGAAAGAGATATTAATCTCAAAATGTTTGATTTCGCAATGAACACTCGGTTACGGGTATAAATCTATAAAAAAAAACACTTAAAAAACCTTTTGAAATAAATTGGTTCTTAACTTACATACCACGATAGGTATCTCAAAATGTTTCTACACTACAAGACATGTTATTTCCATGTTTATATTACATTTCTCCAGCGTATTTTTGTTTACCCTCACAAGTTTGTTTGATTGTTCGTATGCTTAGTTCAAATCTTGTGAATCTTGAACCAGTTCCCGTTATTGGAATTGTCTGAAGTTTGGAATACATTTATAAAGCCGATGACAATGCAATAAGAGCTGATTTGATGTTGAAGTTTTCAAATTCAAAGTCAAATTCATACCTACATACATACGCCTGTCTCCCAATGGGGTAGGCAGAGACTATGGAACGCCAGGTGCACCGGTCCATTTATTTATTTGCTTTAAAATATGGTACAATTAGGTGTTGTTTGACATGACAACAGGTTCCCCACAATACTTAACGCAGACCCACCGAGATTGGAGTTGACAGTTTTGGTCTTAATACGTATAAGGAGATGATAATTAAGGAAAATGTATCAACAAAAAACGACAGCACATGGCAGTGGAAGGTATTTAGTTTCAACCAAATAATTAATATAATCGTAAAACACTTACGGAAGCCTTGAATTACGTTACCCAGGCAAATTATAAGGGATACGAACTCACAAGTTATAGGCACGAGTGAATACGCCGAAAACATTTCTAAGTTAAGAGAGCTTTTCATAATTCATCAATTCATCGGCAAATGCGTATTAAGACTCTACCCCGAAATTCAGTAAGCAAAAAAATAATCCGGTTTTTATGTTTTCCTCGGAGACTTTTCAAGTGCCTTTGTGGAAACTCTTCTCGCTCCACTGGATTTTCGTAATATGAGGTTTCATCATACCAACATTATTCTTTTGTACTCGGTTTTTTCGCTGAACTTATAAATTCATTTCAAGTTTTTACATTAAAGATATTTTCAAGATAAGCCTGGCTTTAACTTAACTTTGATATTTTTATAAACAAAAGAGTTTATAAAGAGTTTAGTGTTCGAAATTAAATTGGCAACATGATCCAATTTATACTCAACATCTAATGCTCGATGTGGGATTTGCGACTTGAAAATATTGTGATTACACCTGTCACCATGTCAAACTCTTTTTTGGCCAGCTAAACAAATTTACCATTTTTATTTTCATTCATTATTTACTGTGCGATAACTTCTGACGTCAACCATGTTTTTGACCCCGAGGGATGAGGTAATACTTAAAGAACGACGCTGCGGTACTTTTAAACCATAAATTTGACTTATATTTTCAAAAGAAACCAGCGGAATGCATACCTGGACCTAAGTCCAATTAATAAATGTGGTTATTATAAAAAACTTGTGACCCGCCCTTGCTTCGTTTCGGTTTAGGCGAGTTTTAAAAATTATCTAACCGATTGTGAAAACTGCATCAAAATCCGTTGCGTGATTTAGGAGGAGTTATCTATAGAGTATCCGCTACAGACAGACAGACAGACGCGGAAAGCGACTATGTTGTATACTATGTAAAGATGAAGATAGAGATAAAGATGCACAAAAAGTTTAACAACGCTTGCATTTAACATGCCTGTTTAGACAATGATTAGCAAGTTTAGCAACTATTATTTAAAAGAGTCGAGATATGCAGTCCGGTGAGCAAATATGCTTACGTTCCAGTTTTGGTCGGAGTCAAAAGACACATTTTCGAAAAAAGTGTTATAAATTTGTTTAAAAAGCCTCTTAACTCAATTAGGCATGACTCAGATATCGCAAGTGATAGTCCTCTAAAACCAATTAGACTTGTTCACGGCGTTTGGGTTTTGGTGCTTGCAAAATGGTTGTCCAAACATGCGTAGCCGTGGACTCCTACATATTATTATGAATGAAGCGAGTGGTTGTATGCCTAACGAACGGCCTGAGACTTTTATTAAACAAGTTATCACTTGTATGTTCTGATGAAGAGACTATGAGGTCGAGCATGAAGTCATAAATGCGTCATTTAATGACATTAAACTGCGGGGATAAATAGGTCGTGCGCTACTTTTCTGTTGAATTCATTTGAAAACAAATAAGAGGTAAACCATACCTTTAAGTCATGTTTTGCTATCGTTTGGTAAAATCATCTACATACGTCAAAAATGATCAAGGACCTAGAATAAGATAACCCTACATCCCGGATCCTCAAAATTCAGTTTTTTTAAATATTCATTTTTCCGATTTTTTTCTAGGTGCTACACCAACCAACCAAGTGCAAATGCTATTCCTACAATTAAGTACAATTAGACATTAAAAGGAATATCGGTATGTTAGAACCAATGATCGGATCTAGGATCCAATTTGGGGTGAACCACCTCAAACGTTATGCTTAACACGGATGTGACTCGGGATTTCCCGGGATTTTAGGAAATGGGTTATAGTTAATATGTAATTAATAACTTTTGTCAAGGGTTAAACTAAATAAACAAAATGAAAATGTTCTCTGTCTATAGGTGTAGTATTTTACACATAGTTTTAAAAAATATTTCAGATATAAAATAACTTTTGAAGTAGAAATGTAATTGTATAAATAAACCCTGGTTAACAGATAAAAATAATAAAAATACCATAATACATGTTATTACATATTTTGTTAATTTTATAGTGTGAACTACTTAAAATTAAAAGTTATTTACCTTTTTATAAAGGTAGGTAACAAAAACACTCGCGAGATTGTAAGTCATATTCATATCCATGTTAAAATAACGGTCTTAAACCCCGGGAAATTGCATCCTAGATCCGATCACTGGTTAGAACACTTAGAACTGAAACCCTATTTGATCATTATGATGATAGAAGGCACTTAGGTATTCAACAGTGTTTGTATATAATATATAAATTGATTATGTAAGTAATGATGATGTATGTATGTTACTACAATTAACCAATGTGATTCCTAGGCCACTATAGACTTTGTTAAAGGGACGTTGTCTACAAAAACGTAAGATACTTCATGATATGGTTTACAACGTCACGTTGATATGTATACAGTGTGTCCCTGGATAATGTGCACAAATGAATAGGGATGATAGAGCAGCTAAAAGCTATCGATTTAACCCCTATGTATGTTCAGCGATTTTTACTAGTTTCGGTAATATTGATCATTTCAACCTGAATTTTTGAAATTTTCCCTTATGTCCAGAGGGGCTAGACAAGGCGCATTACGCTAGCTAGCGTTTCTATTCGTTACGTTTTTAAACCAATCGCGTCACTGCTAGATCACGTGATACGAAAAGTCATGTGATCTACCAGTGACGCGATTGGTTTACAAACGAAACGAATAGAAACGCTGGTTAGCGTAATGCATCTTGTCTAGCCCCTCAGGTCACGAAAAATCATTAATTTTAAGTTTTATTTCATAAGCTTTTCAGTAATTAATTAATTTCATGTTTTATTTCATATCAGAATCATTATGAATCAGCGAAGTTTTTAAACCTATTTGCCCGCATTTTCAGATTTTTTTTATGTAATCACATAAAGTTGTTTTTTTTTCATACAAAGTGAAAAGCAAATACTAGGATACCTAGTATGGAGAAATAAACTTCAGATTAAAATGATCAATATCTCCGAAACTAGTAAAAATCGCTGAACATACATAGGGGTTAAATCGATAGCTTTTTAGCTGTTCTATCATCCCCATTCGTTCGTGCACTTTATCCAGGGACAACTGTAGTCCATAGCGGTCTAGCAATCAAATTGGTTGACTATACAATAATTGTCCCTACCTATATCCTAACTTAGAAATGTAGTATACGTTTTATTATCAAATAATTTCGAAAATTTACCGCCACGGGTTCTGACATCCTCAACTGGTACAAAGTGAAAAAGCTGCTCTGTAAAAACTATTCATACCATCGCAAGTTACAATCGCAAAAGGAAATTTAGAAAAGGAATTAAAAATTGTTCAACCTAAGTAATTTGAATATTTTTGAAATATTTGTGTAGCGAGGTCATCGTGAGCCGCGCCCGCGCCGGTGCTCCGGCAGAGACGCGGGCGCAGGACCTTTGCTATATATATTCGCCCGCGACCCTGTCAGGGCACACACACGCACTGCCCGCGACCACGGAAGGACATTACAATGAAGCTGGTGAGTTGACAAACTTACAATATAATATGAAATAAATGTTGAAATAAAAACAAAAAACATATTCGCTATAAAATCACAGATTACCTGAAAACAATAACGAGCCCATAAGCTCACCAGATCCATTAAAAAAAAAGCGTTTTTTAGATATTTTTTTCTACAGGAGTTAAACTTGAGATAGTGACTGATAACATAATAATAAATTCAATTCATGCAATTATCCCACTTAGATTTAATTAATTAACAGTCGTTGATATATCAACAACTAAAATCTTGGGTAATTGTCAATTAGCATATAAAAATATAAAACGGATTAAGAGCGTTCCGGTTGACGGGGCGGTTAATGTGGCCGGCACCTCGCTGCCAAAAGGCATCACTTTATAAACACGTAGCACTTCGCGTTGATTAATGGTCTCACATTAAGACCCTAAGTATGTTTAATCAATATTGAAACTTAAAAAAAGATGTACTAAATCAGATATTACTCGTCCATTTGTATTAAGTAAAAACTTAATTAAGTGTATTTGTTTTGTTCACAGCTTTGTGTTGTCTTCGCCATCTTGGCAATTTCATTTGCCGATGAAAGTGCCGTTAAAGATGTACTCGAAGATTCCGAAGCTGTCGCTTCAGTGGAGCTGCTGAAGACAGCCGATTTTACTGACTTAAAAGCAGCGGCCGGAGAGTATGTCTCTCCTAGCCAACGACCTCCAAGAGGATTCAATCCTCAGCAGATAGCTCAGCAAAACAACTGGCAACAACCAGGAAATTCTTGGACCACGCCATCGAATACTTGGATCCCTCCTCAAAATAATTGGACCCCACCTCAAAACTCTTGGACTCCCCCGCAAAACAATTGGGCTCCCCAAGAGAACGTTTGGAACAACCCTCAGAACAGTTGGACTTCCCCGCCAAACTCTTGGAACCCACCGAATGTTCCCCAGAATCCGTGGGGCCAGAAACCTCAGCAAGATGTTCCAAGCTATGTTCCCACCACCACACCCGTCGCCGTCATCAAGAACGAGCAGTTCTATGGACCGAACGGCAACTACAAATATGAGTGAGTTTATTTTTAATTTAATACACGAAATCAAAGACAGTATATAAAACGTAAAGCGTGGAGTAGAGTTCAACAAAAATATTGTTAAAGTTAACCTCTACTGGCTGTTCTTTAAGTTTCTGTGCTAGAGCAAGAAGCTTACTTTGGCTGTCTTCTTCTAACTTAAGAGTTAGAGAAAGACAGCTGTTAAATTGTTACAGTTTATTCGCTATTCTAATCCAAGCTTAATGACGATCCAAAAATAAATCGCAGCTAGCAATTTGTTGTAACGTTTAAAAAACTACCGAGAAAGACTTTAAAATTTATTGCTTTTATAACATCATATCCGCAAAAGAACGAGAGGATCATGATTATAATTATGACCGTAACCCGTTCAATATTTTTATGAAGCCATAAAAATCAATGACGACCCGCTTATTGTATGGCGATTTGAAATCTTGCACGAAAACTGTTCATATTTTGCGGATTAACATAAGAAATCAATTATGGCAAGAGGTAGCGGTATAAAAACGATTTAGCTAGCAGACTTCTCTATAACTATAAATTTTATATAACTGATAATTTATTTAAGCCACTCAGGCCACAACGTACAAACAAAACTTAACTTTTTTTAAAGCTCTACTTAACTCAGTCAATATTTTTTTAACAGGTGTTATAATACAAATATTAATCAATATCATTGAGATTTCAAAGACTGTGTTTAATAGTTTTGCAAATGTTTTCTACATGTTTTTTTATTATTATGTAAATGGAGACCCTAACGGTCGCAACGGTCCATTGTATCGTTTTGACATAAAAATGTCAGCTAATCCGGTTGCTTGATAGGCAATTTAACTGTTCTTAAACGACGTATCCTTAAAAAAGTTTCGCATAATTTATAGCAAACATCGAATAATTATAACTGTTTCGACATCTCGGGTGAAATAATTTGAATAGTGACATTAGTCAAGCGGGCTTTTGTGTGGTTCTAGCGCTCAGATTTATTGTTTTTTCTATTTAAGTCTTGTAATAGAGATATATTAGGGGCTGATAGTATCAATACTCATTAATCCTATTCGTAACCAAAGATCTATGTGTTTTCGTTAAGCTCCTCTTTAATTTTGATACATTTTCGAGTTCGCCATCAATTAAGTAGAAGACGATGTAAAATAAAAGGAGAATTTGGATGATAGGTGTACGATGAAACACGAAAAAAGAGTGGGAGGCCTTTAGTTGCCTTGTTAGTAAGTGATAAACTTACAATATCGATTACAAAAAAAAAACCAAATCTTTTTCAACATTAATAGGCGTTTGGACAAACGTAATATAAATAAATTAACGCCAAATGTGAATTCAAAAACGGAGACGGTTATCTATCGAGCGCTTGGCAATGTCATTCGAAAGTTTTAATAGTTTGCGAGTGACGCAAAGCGGTTAAAGCTAAGGAGATTTAGCCGACTTGTTACAGTTTTGTAGTAATTTATCAGGCTTTCTTTGAAATATATTGTTGTAAGAATAAAACGAAAAGCTTGAATCGCTGTTCCATAGTAATTCTGCAATCTGTAATCTCCTATTCCCCACAGATACCAAATCGGCGACGGCACCCACGTCAACGAAGAAGGCTACGTGCTGAACCCCAACACTGAACAGGAGAACCTGGTGAAGAAGGGCTGGTACTCGTACGTGGGGGGCGACGGCAAGACCTACACTGTCACCTGGTGGGCCGACAACAGCGGTTTCCACCCCTCTGGAGACCATCTGCCCAAGCCGCCGCCAGTACCGCCAGCGATTCAGGCGTAAGTTTACTTCATTCATAACTAAAAGTAATAAAATCATTGAGCTCAAACACCATCACAATAAACTAGAATCCCAAAACTTAACATTCAAATCAAGGTTCATGATCTTTATCCAGTATTTTTAATCTGGTATTTTGAAATTCTGGTAAATATTATGGAAATGCGCGAAACATTGGTGCACGAACCTTACTATTCAGAACAACTTCACAAGTTTCAATAAGACGTTTAAAAATACTAAGTAATAGGCATGGAAAATTGGACATGCAATGTTTGTGCCTTTACTTATCAGCATGTTAATTAAATTGCAATCTTGTTTACTTTCATCATTATGGAAATTGATGCGTCACTTTTAATTTTCTTACTTTATGCATTATTGTTTTTTTATTTTCAATGAAGCGTTCCACTAAGTCCACTTATATGTTCGTTAATGTTCTTTGTCATAATCGTGTGACGTAAAATTAATTGGTAAGGCGCATCTTTGTGGCCTAAAAACACTGTATTAATGCTTAGAATTTCAAGTATGGCCTCGAAAATAATCAGGAAGTCAACAAACTTCATAAAAATTTTTGGGGGTTAAGCTAAAGTCAATAGTGCGGTTAAAGTTTTTAACAAAAAACCAAAAATCGTAGGGTCGCGACAATTAATACTTAAGTGGACCGTTAATTGTATACCTATTTAAAACTGGCAATACATTTTCATAATTTGTAAATCCGTAGTTCTTTCAGTTACTAATGCCACGTTTGACCCTTGATATCATAATTCAATTTAGCAGAAGCAACAAATTCTAGCTGATTTTGGCTTGGTTTTCAAGCAGATGTGCAGTCAAGGACTTTAATTGTTGAGCCACTAAGGAACCCTGTCATAGTGACAGCGTCAAGCCACATGAAAGAAATTATGCTAAAATTAATGATTTACGACTTTACGTTATGCGACAGGGTTAGGAGTGGCTCAACAATTAGCGTCCTTGACTGTACGAGTAATAGCAACACTGGCAAAAACATGATATCTTTATCAACATTATTTAGCAAACGTGCTGCGATTTTATTATTCTTCTTGAATTTCCTCGAGTGGAAGGGCGTGTTAGTGAGTGATTATGGAGCCCGGTTTTTGTGTCTGACGCAAATTGCGCCGTTCATGTCAATAACAAACTAGTAGCTTTTCGGTCCAAGCAAGTGTAGCAAGTTTTAATAGAATCTTTCTGGACTTATTTTCTAAAGCCATATTACTGGATCATCCGGATACAAAGCATGTACATCTTGGTTTAACTATGTCTTGTGAATGAATACCAGTAATAAGAATATGTAGTGATAATGTACTAAAACTTGACACGTAAATGAATTAGAAACAGTTAGATCAGTGAGGATGTTTTGCTATCTTACTCATGCGTAAATTAATGTGCCTTAAATGTAGGTTAAATTAGCACTACCTACTCCAATTACCCATCTACTTATATCTTTCCTTTCCAGATCTATCGATGCTCAGAAAATCCAAGATACGCAAAAGCCGACCTACCCTCAGCAGACTTACCCTCAGCAGACCTACCCGCAGCAGACCTACCCACAGCAGACATACCCACAGCAGACCTACCCACAGCAGACCTATCCACAGCAGACCTACCCACAACAGACCTACCCGCAGCAAACCTACCCTCAGCAGACCTACCCTCAGAAACCACAGGCGCATCCCTACAGTACATAACTAATTAGAAATAAGACTGAAAAGTAGATAGGTCATCGAAAAATGTACATTCACGCGCTTATCCTTCTGTGTACATAGTTTGTAGACTATTTGTTGCCTCCATGTTCACCTAAGATTAGTCTTATTCGCCGAATATTCTATCATTCCGCTCATGGTTATTATTAATTCTTAGTAGAGAATTAATTACCGACGGGAGCAGTGACCCGCTGATCGCGTGTTTCTATATTTTTCTGAATGACATTAAAATGATCTACGGCGGTGCGCTAACACCGATCTCGATCACGACGTTGAAATTGTGAACTTGATCGCTGTATTTAACGCAAGTCATGTATGTACTTATATTTAAGTTTGTGATATCGGGTAATTGAAGTTAGATCATTAAACTCACAATGCAATTATGTTGTTTCACTTACCATTAATTCCAATACGTTCTCGTACTCACTCCTCTTTATATCTATGCTCCCTTACCTGCAAAAGGAACCATTATGTAAGCAACAGGAAAACCTCTTCTGAGTACCTAACCTAAACTTTATTCATCCGAAAAAATACCGTCAAAAAATAAACAATGTCCATGATATCTCTCGTTAATCACGAAAGTGTAATTAAAAGCCAATTAATTTATCTCTCCTTCGAAGAAACACAAGTGACCGAAGGAGTCGAAATTCAAGAAACCGGTCGCTAAGGCATTGACATTGGCCGTTACCGGGCTTGCATCACGTTATGGAACCAAACCGTGGGACGCCGGTATAAACCCGCCAATTTATCGGACCTTTATCCAAATAAGATAAAAACAACCTAAAGATTTTTGCCTTTTTAATGAACAATCCTGATCCTTATGCTCTCCCGATTAAATCTGCATGTTTGTTTAGGGGCATTTTATCGCGCGTTGAATTTTACAAGAAAAGTTAAAGTGCTTTTTTTTACTCTCTTACATTTTGTATAAAGAAAGCGCCAAGCCAATTTAAATTGAAACGCCATTACAACGAGTGCTAGTACGTGTGTAAAAGTGAACTTGTTTTTACGAAAACTGAGAATGTAAAAATGTTATAAATATCTTTACAATACAGTAAACGAATAAGGTAGACGAATAGATACCTAATTTTCTTTTAAACTGGTATTAGAGATCAGACACTTTATACTCGTACAAAAGCCAAAGTGAAGCATCATTTTTTAGTTTGTTTCTACTGAGTACTTAAGTAGTAACATACTTATCCGCCGCAAGCGTGGGGCACATTAGTTATGTTACCTACAATTAAACACTCTTACTTTGGACCAACAATTACAACAGATAGTCGTAAAACTACGTTAATACGGGCTCTTGCAGGAAAATAGTGTAAAAAGTGAGACGCTACGAGTGGAGAAAACTAGTTAAACCGAGCGATATCTTTCACGAATGCCTGGCTACGGTCAGCTTGCGTGCATATAAATACATGCGGAATTCATTTTCATTATCAGTCTGTTTTCTACAAGTGCGAAATAGTGACGTGCATAATTATTATTGTTTCTTCAAAGACAATTTGAGCTTCAGAAAAATGAGGCTTGTAAGTGTGAAAGTGTTTGTGTATTATCCTGAAAGCACTGGATTTTGTGTCATATAAAAACTGTAAGTTATTAACTTAATACTTTGTTTCAGGTTTCACTTTGGATCATAGCGTTTTATTTAACTTTAAGATCGGAGGCGCAAAAAAACGAAAATGAGCAGTTTCCGTATCTGCCACATTTTCAAGCACCTGGGTCATTTGCCTCAGACAGCTCCCTCTATTTGCCGCTCGAGCCCCACACCGCAATACCGTACTACGCCATGAAGAACTCTAATAAGTTACCATTCCAGTACCTGCCGCCCACGGGCACAAAGGCGCCAGCATCTTTCCCAACACAGTTTCCAATGATAATTTCCTCTTCCCTGGTACCAAATTTTGATGATGACGATGATACAAATATTAGACAAGAAAAAGTACGTCCTGTTTCATCTCCCCAACCTCCTCCACAACGTAATAGATCCAATACCACCCAAAGATCGACAAATGTAAAAGAACATGAAAAAAGAGAAATGAGACCAATACCGAGGACAGTAAATTATGAACACCCGATTGATAGAATAGATGTAAAACCTGCTCATTTTCCTATGAATATTGGTGTAACATCACAGCCTCACACAATGCAAACACCTGCATCTGGACGATCGATAATATCTATTGACAGCCTCGGACACAGAAGTGATAACGGCCCCGACATGATCAAGGCGGGATCCTTCCAAAACGCTCAATACATACATGCACCTGGTGTATACATATCATCTTCAACAACAGAACCTGCAATCCCTATTATTCGTTTGTCCAATGAAATGGATTTGGATGGAAGTTTTAGTTATGAGTGAGTATAATAATATACTAAACATAACCGTTTGGGTATTTGATTTAAAGTTATCTAAATAACTTCCTAAAACTTTTTTCAGAGCTCTAGGTGCAGATCAGACCCATTACGTGCAACACAGTCGCATGGAAAATATGGGCACTGACAAGGAGGAACAAGTAGTTGAGGGATCGTACTCATATGTAGGTGACAATGGCCAGACATACACAGTGCACTACATCGCCGATTCGAATGGGTTCAGAGCCTCTGGTGATCACTTACCAGTAGCACCTCCAATGCCGGAAATTATACAAAGGTTTGTATTTCTGTAGTTCTAAGTATATTTAATATATTGTAGTTTTTCAGTCCATATGTGTAATCATTGATTTTTGACACGCAGTAAGAATACAAAAACAAGTTCCGTTTTGCGTTTGTTGTATACAACGATATTGTTTATTGATGCATCATTTATTACAGGGCTGTTCAATACAATCTTGCCGAAGAAGCCAAACGGCCTCCTCACTTGAAGTCATGGCAAGAAGAAGAAAAAGGCTACGAAATGGAAGCTGAAAAAGCTCAACGGTTCCCAGCTATCCCACAGCGCAATCTGTTTACTGGAAGAACTCCCGAAGCATTTTCATACAACTTTGCTCCGGGAAACAATCAAAATAACTTAGCAACCGCAGCAAGTTCTCAATCGGTGGTCAAAGCAAACATTCAAGACTTTACAAAAGATCAAACACAAATCAAACCAAACAATGGCCCTATTTCACCACAAATAACTTTTCTGGCTTCGCAGGGCGCTCACGTTCCCTCGATAAATACGCCTCAACAACCAATAGCGAGAATTTTCACAACTGAGAAGTCGAATATGCCACAGTTAATGAATTACGAAGCAGCCGATCAAGAAAACAATAAGGCTTTATGGCGATGGCAGTATGGTATAAATGCAAATAATCCTAATCAAAATTCAAATAAGAATACAATATCTCGATCGTCTGGTGATGAAATAATGATCAACTTCAGCGAAATGACACCAGAACAATACACCTCTATGATACAATCACAACTTGAACCAAGCGGAAACAACAATGTCCAACAAGCTCAATATCAAGATCAATGGCAAGGAGAATCCAAAAACCAGAACATAACAGACAATACACAGACACCAATTCAAACCGAACATCAAAATCAAGTAACAAACTTTAATAATGGTGTTCAAAACCAAGAATTGAATCCTAATTATAATATACCTAACACACATTACTATCAACACCCAAATGCCTTCGCAAATAACAATATGGATAAAGAAAATCCTATTTCTAATGTTCAGTACTCTATGAATGAAGTATCTCCAGCACCCTCAACCGAAAATTCCATAAGACAGGAAGACTGGTACAAACACATGGATAGACCAAATGAACCTTCTACAGAACAGTCTAAACGCATTCAAAATGAAGAGATATTTCCTGCCTACCATCATTCAAAAATAATAACACATCATGACTTTATTCCACCAAGTCAAACAGTAACCAAATCTTACGACTATGAAGCAGATTTTTATGAGTCCAGGAAGATTGACAATGTCAAAAAGGACATTAAGTTTACTACCGTTAACACATCGCCAATGCCCGCTCTCTTTAGTACGTCAACTGTAAACTATGAAGAAAATAGTATTGCAAGTGGTATGAGAATATCAACCACAGAACAACCATCCATCATTAGTAGCGAAACTAGTATTAAGTTCACCGATTTTATAAAACAAAATGACAGTCAATTTATCCCAGTCTTTAATAAGAATACTGATGGACCAGAACGGGAACCAACTACCACACAGACTAATGTAGAGGATATAATAGAAAACAATATCTTCCTTAAGAATTTTGTAAGAACTACCAAAAAAGAAGGTAATCCCCAAAACATTGTTGTCCAAGAGCCTAAAATGCAGTACCATCCCAAAATAAATGCAGAACCGAAAGTAGAAAAGGTACCAAAATTCATCCAGTATCAAACCAAAATGTTAAATGACATTAAAGGTTACAGAAAGAAAACCGCAGATCTGTCGGATATTCTCAATTTCGTAGCTCACAAAAATCACTTCGAATCAAACAAAGTCAAGCCAAAACACAAACCTTTGAGTTTTGGCAACTCAGATCAGAATAATCAAATGATGTATATCCCTACGCATCAAGAACAACCTAACGACGAGCAGGATGATAGAGAATCAAACACAAGTAACTTTAGAACTCTAAATCATCAACAGCAAGAGGAATTACGAGGACTTATTAAGAATTACAAAGTTTTACAACGTAATAACAATAATATCCGTAATGAAGAAGAGAGGATGAATCAGCTGCGAAGAGATCTAAGTCCTCCGCCAGTGAGGATGCACTCGCCCAACTTGCCGCCCTTAGGACGAGCTGGGCCTTCTATGAAGAGCTACCTACCACCCATTTTTGTATAAGATTCCAAAAACACTGTGATTTAAGTAATGGTTTCAAATTAATCGTTTTGTAAATATTTCTGCATTTATTAGTGTTAGTATTATAGTTAAAATAAAGTACATAAGTCATTGTTATTGATACGTTTTAGGTTAATTTCTCACTTTTGGGATAAAACTGGGAAAGGGCTTTATGCATTAAGTCACCACACTCACATTTTCTTCAAGTCGGAATAGGATGATCATTTGTTAAAATGCGTAGTCATTATCTTAGGTATTTAGAAAACAGCAAAGGAATGCGTAGCACCGAGAGCAGAAGTTAGAGCCGAGTCGCGTGCGCAGCGGCGGTGATTCATCTCGCCGTCCGCACTGAAAGCGGAACGATGCGTCGCTTCAGAAACTGTTTGCCGATGATCTTTTATGCTCTAACAGCAGGTTTGTTGTAATCTTGTTCCATTTAAGATTGTGGAAGTACTTCAAACTCACATTTCTTATTTATTACACGCAAGTGATTGTACGTTATGCTACTTGATTTACTTTATAATCATCTATTGAGCGAGTCGTAATTTGTAAAATAGAAACAGCCCTTTTATAAAAAGCTTAACTCCTAATTACATATTCCCATCGAATTAAACGAGTTGTTTTTATTTCAAACAAAAATCAGCCTCTTCATTAGAGATTCGAGGCCGTCTGAAACCTCCCTGGAACTGCTTTACATAAATTATTTTGAGTTATTACAAAGAACGAATTTAAACCTTATTTTTTACGTCATTCGTTTTAGTTTATGGTCACTGCCCGCATTTTATTAGGAACTTGTTTTTGTTGTGTTAGTTAGTAACTTTAAGAAAGCCTTTGTTGGCATAACTCATCGCTGATTAGACTGATTGGATAAAATGATATCAAGGTACTGCTTTTACCCGACTACGGCGGCGCCCAAAAGGAGGGTTATTATATACCTAAGTACCTATTTAAGTTATGTATCAAAAACCGTGCTCGAAGTGATTCTGTGGCGTTGAAACTAAATAATTAAGTAGATATGCCTTTAACACTGCAAATTTTTGCGTTTTTACACTCGGTTAAACTGCGATTTTACATTATCACTCCCGATCAAATGAGTACGTGAGGCCAAACTTCGGCAGTGAACATTTCTTTTATGGCATGAAGAAGATAAACGAGCATAGATGCCACCCGATGGTTATGTGTGTGACCTGAAACCCATAGAATTTTGCGTTCTCAAGACAATTTCAATTCTGCAATCCTAAGACTGCAAATGCGTCTGAGGAACCTCTTGTGACAAAGTACTATAGCTTCGACTACCTACCTGTAAAGCGCACCGAAATCAAATTGGAAATTTTCATCGTCACTAAACTTGGGCCAGTGCAAATCCTTTCATTTGACTCCAGACGGTGACCGTATTAGAAGTAAAGTGCACGGTCTACGAGTGTGACGAGCTCACAATACGCGCCTCTGATTGCGTCGCGCCGCCAGACTACGCAAATTACATCGTATATTTGAACAAACCTCATTTCCACGACACCGGCTCATAATCATACCGACTGCTGCAGAGCTTGGGTGGTTACCCACACCCTTGACGGAAGTAAACAGATCTATTTTATACACTGATATTTAATAAGGTAGAGTCACGCAATGCAAATAGGTGGAATCCGATTTAACATATTACGCTAATATAGCCTATTGGAAAACAAACAAAGAACCCCTTAACATAAACAAAAATATTTTACCAAACGCAGACCGTTCCACGCAGACCGCAGTCGCATTGAAAAGGACATCAAAGTCGAAACACAAATGGAAACGCAGGGAAAATATGTAAATTTTAATGCCGCAGAACGTAAGATCAAAGTCTATGCAGCGCGCGTCGACTGATTTTCGCCCCACATCGGTATTTCCTTTTATTATTCTTTTCCGTGACAATTCCGAACGCGTGTATCACACTTGTGATTTCTCGCTGTTTTTATAAAAGTTCAATGTTTTATTAAGCCTTAACAAGATTTAAAAAAAAATAGTGTGCGTAATTGGAAAGCGCTTTAGCTAAAAACTAAGCAGGAGGGTTAATAATGGTTTCTTAAAATAAATTCTTGCACAAAGTACTTTAACAGTACCTAGGTATTTATTACTATGGAATAGTTTACGAACAAACATTAGGCTCATAATAGTGTTAATATTGGTTTATGGAATCGTTAACGTAACGGGTGTTGCTAAAATCTATTATGTTACAGACTGTTAATTATGAAGGCTATCACGGGCGCCCGCAACGGTCGAACGAGGTAACTTCGTCGATAATAATTATTACAGTTCACATAGTTTCGATATTAACGCGAGCATAGCAACTGAACTGTACCATCATAAAGACGAACGATGTGAAATGTCATCTACATATATGTTGTTCTCTGCAAACTGTTGCCAGAAATAAATAATGATTACTGCGCCTCTATTCAACACGGTAAAAACAATATCGTTTTTGTCCTGTTATCGTATTGTCAACGTTTTCATAGCTCTTATTTTCTTGACATTAATGACGGCTGACGTCATAACAATACCTTAACAGGTAAACTACGATATCGTTTATAGCGTCTAGAATAGAGGCACTGGTCGAATGTTAAAAAAGACTGAGTTCAACAAACCATATTTTGATATTATTTTAACCGCAAATTCTTAGCCACAACTTTGTAACATGTGACACAAAGAAAACGTTGGTCAGTTAGCTTTAAAAAAAATACGTTAAGTAACATTTGATAGCATGCATTTATTTATTTATTAGGAGTTAAATTATTTAACTTGTAATTTTAGGACAATTGACGTCAAACTGTACTGTTGCATTTTCCCTACTGTAGTGCTTTTCTGGAGGTTTACAACAATGACACTATTCATGGTATTCAAAAACAAATCAAAGAACATTTTGACAAACGGAATCCGATTAGGAGTTAGTTGTAAAATAAGCAGAAACAAGTCGACAAGGAACTACGGGGGAAAACGGAATGCGGGGACTTTCCCCTTTCGGATACACGCGTCTTCGGGATTTACGGATCCAACTTTACCAATATTGTTGAAATCAATTTACACGCACGGGATAAACAAATACGCCTAAATTGGGGTTTCGTCAAATCCTATTGAATTAACAAACTTTCTACTGCAATAAAATACATCCTAACGTTCGAATAAGGGTGAACTCGTGCAAAATACTTTGAGTCTTTGACATGAAGGACCAAAATAAGCCAAAAATGCTAAGTATTTTTAACAGGTAAAAAACCGGTTTTGGCCAAAACATCGTAAAACAACGAGATTTTTATCTTGTACCGAGACATTATAAATTATATTTTCCTGACAACGCGCGGACAGGGCAAGCTTTGGACTCGTAAAGATGCCGAAATGAAAATGAATGGCTTGATTACAGAGAAGTGAGCACTTACTCACGCGCGTAGGCGCATGATTAAAGGCGGGTCAGTATATTTATACCACCTAACATGCCATGCCACACAGCACAGACATAATCTGAATAAATTTGCAAATTGCTATATTTTTAATCTTGACTTCAACTAACAATAAGTTATTCGAGTGTGAATTTGAAATCTAATTTTCGAAAACTAATAGAAAGATTATGCCTGTTTTAGCTCTAAACAAAAAAGTAGGTAATACTATTATATAATTATTTAAATGCCTACGGCATGGGTACACGAAATCTGAAATGAACCCATTTTTATTTTTATTTTTATTTGAGTCTTGTCAGGTAGGACGGTTTAAAAGTCTTACCCCCAAATATTCTCTGGCCTTTGAATTTGACAGAAAGAGACAAAGATTACTTTTACTAAAATAGGTTTATTATGCGGTTATGAGTAAAAGGTTGGTTATTATAAAACTGATTATTAACAGTGTATCTAATTCTTTAAATAATCAAATATCAGCTCTAGGTACTTTAACCTCAACAAAAATAAATTGATACTTATTTCGGGGTAAGTATATTTCTGTATGTGTTTAGTGTGGGAGCCCTTTGTCTCCTATATATTTTTTAGTCATAATGTCATTGTAATTATTGATAGTCATAATTTTTTATGTCGCTGTTACTGTAAACTTTTTAGAACTTCTGAAATATCCAACGTGTAGGCTAGCTTAGGTTTAATTTATAAAAATCCTGAAAAAGTAACAGTTTCTTAAGAAAATACGTCATGACCTGTGATGATTATGACCTAAAACACATTATAACTAAAAATAATTATGGCAGACAATATAGACCCGTTTAGCATATACCAGTCTGCCTAGGCCCCACAATGAGCCCTGGGACAGGGGACGGGAGCAATGTCATCACGGCGATTAATTAGTGGAAAATGAACATCGCACCGTTCGACATTTTCAATTACTGCTCGCATCCGAAACCCAACGAGATTATACAATGGCCGAAGGGAGTAGTCGAGCCGTTTTAATGCACGCAGTAATCGAGTTAAAATCTTCATGCTTCAAATATTTTCGTTAATGGATACACTTTTGGGTGAGTTTTTGTATTCAGTTTCTGAAATGGGAAAATGCGACACAAACCAAGGAAAATAAAATATTTAATAGGAAATATGTATCTAAAATAGAAAGAACATGAACATTCTGAAAAAAATTTGCATTACTGTTATCAAAATCTGGCAACCGTGAAACGTTGATAGTTTTACTGTCTCTACATTACAGCTTATTTTTGGCCGTCTAATTTAAATCATAACGTGCCAAATATGGGGGAAACAATCAAAAAGCCATTGAAGAAATTCCCTAAGTCCTTGAGATGATTTGACTAGGAACCACTTTTTTTAAGATAAAGAAAATCATTTACAGTTTTTTATTGGACAGATTGATACGATCAATAATAAGGGTAAACTCTCTTTAAGAAACATGAAGTCTTAGAGATAAAAAACGCCCATGAAATCTAACATTATCTTATTTTATCGTCAACATAGCTATACATGGACACGTAGATACTGCAAACTAATCTATTGTCTGTATCAGGCTATTGCAAATGATTACATAAAATTGTCACAGATTTTAAGTATTACATTTTTAATCATCGGCAGTTTATTCACTTAACAGATGAGTTGCGGAGCCGTGCCAGTAAATGTATCAGATGCAGAGCGATTTCTATAAATCCCTGACCTACGCGCTGTAAACAAGCCAACCTGCCGAGATCTATGGATGCATACATTTTCCCGCAATGCGCTAAGATTTTTGACCCAATTTAAGTTTATCTTAAAAGATGATATCCAGATGAACTATCGGGTCCAATTCAAAAACTCGAAAAATCCAATATACGTTACATTTACAAGAACAGAACAGTCTAACAAGAACCGAATTAGTCATCTCTAAATATCATATGTTAGCCACAAAGTGATACCGATAAATTTTGATACAATTATAATTAATGTAAAATAGTTAACGACAAAAAATATATAGAAACCTTTTAAGGGCCTCAAAACTGCAATGAACCAACTCGACATTGTCGAGTCGACAAGGAACAAGGAAACCTACCCGACACTTTAGCATTGTTGTTGAAAAAACTTACGCTATTGACACTGATAAGATAACTAGGGTTAGCACTTTTGGTGGCATATCGTGGTTCTAGAATCCATGGAGTCGCTATTTCCTTATTATTATAATAGATACATGACACTTTGATTTTGACCTTCAGTATTGTGATATTTCAAATGAATTAAATATATTTTTAATTCGGTAATTCCATACTTACGAATATTTGCTTGTTTGTAACGCTTTCACAGCAGAAATATCCTCCATACCAAAATTTATTTGAATGGGTTTAGCGGTTTAATGAATAAATGATTTTTTAAATATTAAAATACTGAAGGTCAAAATCAAAGTCGTATGAAAAAATAGGAAATAGCGACTCCATGGATTTTAGATCCACAATTTGCCACCAAAAGTCCTAACTCTACTGATAAAAGAAAAAGCCTGGACTGGATAAATATTTTCTCTACTGACTCGACAAAAGATATAAATTACCCGAAGAAATAAAAAACAAATCATGTTTTTCGAAATAAGTATCAACGATACGGTTAGGTAGTAGGTCGTAATTAAGAGATAAAATCTAAATAATATAGCGTGTCAAAATAGCTCCATGAAATCCAACTCAGACTTGAACAATTACTTCAATACATGTTAAATTCGTGGTTCGACAACAAAAACAATATTTTTCCTCGTTTACCCACTCCACCCTCACAAGTATGAATGTGGAAAGTTTTCTCATAAGGTAAGTGGGCATTTTTAACTCGGAGCGTTTAAGTTTCCCGACTTTTCCTTTCAGACGCCGATTACGGAGCGGTGGGAGCAGCCTAGCGCCAATTTATGAGAACAGGAACATTCTAGAGTAAACAAAGCTTAATAACGCCAACTTCAGCTGAAGCGCTCTTCAGGATTTTTGAAAAGGATCATTATCTTAACATTGCGCGTTTTGTTCTAACTGTTATTATTGAAAAATGGAAATTCGTAGAAACAGTCGACGATCGAAGCTACGACGGCACAGCTATCTAATAAACACAAACGTACCATAGCTAAAGTGTGCTTAAAATAGGCTTTGTCCCTGTCGTTGTGATATTTCCATTTGACTGAAAGTAACAACGCGTACTTTAACTAAAATAAGTTTATGATGCGTTTATGAATAAGGGGGTTAGTAGGTAGGCATGTACCTAAGTCTGTTTTATTGTGTTCTGTAGACTAACTCTAAGACTGGTTTTGGATATAAGCTACCTTTAAATCTTCAAATACTGATATTGTAGAGGTACAGGCTACCTAAAACGAACCCTGTGTTATGATAAGGTTTACTCCACCGTCCACTGCGGAACCAATACCACCAAGGATCTTTAATATTATCAAAAATAATCAAGAATATATACATGCTTACCAAAAACTAAAATTCCTTGTCGTAAATAACAGCCGTCTAGGACAAGCAGACTTTCATAAGGACGGGGCACAGCTGGCGCGCCGCATTAGTATGTTGATGAGGCAATCGCGATCACTGCGGGGATAACGTGATTTATATTGGCACCAGGGTTGTGCGGAATAAATCACACTTTTATGAAAGGTGTTCAGATTTTGACATGAACATTCTATGATAAGGAGGGCGTACTAGCAGATTCGAATAGTGTTCGTTGTGGAAAAAGAATGGCGACTATATGAGAACAAAACATGCTTGACGCAAAATTTGTATAGTAACCCTCTTATTCATAATCGCACAATAACTAAAGTGTCCTTAAATATAATTAGTCCTAGTCCGTTATTGTGACATTTGAATTTGACGCGAAACATACAAAGAATACTTTAAAAAAAATAGGTTTATTATGCGTTTATGAATAAGGAAGCAAGAAGGTAAAATTTGACATGGATTTCAGTTTTAAATGTGGTTTCAAAGTTATACTAACCCTATTAAACGTTTTGAACTTATGGCCAATGAAAGAAATCGAACAAAAAACAGAGTAAGTAAATAGTTCTTGATGCAAGAGCCCTAATCGATTATTTATTATAGTTTATTCGGCTCGAAAACGCTGCGCCCTAACTAAGTGCGAAATCTAGACGTAAAGGCAGAAGATTGTAATAGGACATCGGCATTCATGAATTTAGTCCTTCGAAATATATGTGAGTAAAAACCTAATGCGGTCTGTGCCTTCTGCCAGCAAAATTAAATTAGAGGAGAAAAATAATAACGGTTAGATTAGAATAATCTAACCGTTATTATTTTTCTTTATTATTTTTGAACAAAAAAATCTGTGGTAAAAAAATATTCAGATGAAGCAGAGAGGTCTTTGCAAATAAAAAATGCTGCGTGATAGATAAGATCATAAGGTTTTTAGGTAAAATAGAAACATAAAGGAATAAAGGACATGAAAAAGCGATGTCTGCTTCGTCAGCCCTGATCACGACGCCCTCTGACAGACAAATGTGTCAAATTTTTCTCGCTTTTTCCTTCGATAGGTTGTCGGGGCTGCGGTGACCACGCCGGCGTAATTGATAGGACAGATGATATTAATGTCCCTCCCCTGAACAACGCGTGCACACAATTTATGTTGCAATACCGCACGACCCCTATCACCTAATAAATTAAATAAAACGGTCGAATTTTTTGGCATATTAAGAATTCTTCTTTAAGTTTAAACAATTAAAAAATTAAGTAAAATAACAATGCTTTAAGTTACTAACATATTTAATAGTAAAGTTATAAATAATAAATAGCAAGCGGAAGAAATAAATTTGGACGGGTCACTTTAAAACAGCGCCATCTACATTAAGCCACTAACACGAATGAGAAATTTGAATACAGTGCCATCTGTTGGATTACAATTTAACTTCTTTCTACAAGTGGTTTTGCTGGTGCTCTTTTGCTAGTTCCGTTACTTTCCACTAGATGGCGCAAAGTTCAAAATTTTAATAATAACTTATTCCGGGGTATGAGTGTTCTTATTCTGTGTTCTGTAGAAGAAGACAGGCATTTGCGATATCTTATTCGGTTATAATTGCTCTCTTTCTCATACATATGTACAATAGAGGTTATAATAATTACGTGTAGATAAGTATTGGATTTATTTTTTACAGCAGATCAGACCAATCTTAACAATATAAAACACATGGGTACTTATAATAGTGATCGATTGGATTCATAAAATTCAAGGGTGACAATAGTTATGCTTTGAGATTAGGTACGCTTTGTAGTGATTGTGTAGACTCCTAAAAGCAACGTAAGTAATACTATTTTTATTTTTCTTACCCTAGCCACTAAATTAAACTTCATGTACCTATCTTTAGCCACCCCATTTGTGTGGTAATTAGGTACTAATTAATTACAGATTACCCGACACCATAGACTCTTTAAGCTGATTTATTTTTTAAGAACATCCCTGGTGAATTTCTTCTCTTTTATAAAACTAAGAAACTTCAAAACTTTCAACAATATTACAACGTTTGTACCGTAGTACTTTAACGTTATGTTTGAATTGAAAGGCGTTAAAGCAACAAGACGGACTGTACCTACCTATCAACCTGACAGTACCACAGCACCTTACATCCTATTTCACATACAGTCCGTTAATGACGTTCTATAGAGTCGATTTTTCAAACACTAGTTTAAGAAGGAACGAGTTAATTATCTCTCAAGGGTGTTTTCACCAAAAAGTGCACCCAATTAATTAAGGACTTAAATTAAGGAACTATAACTTTGTCAGTTTTATGACGAAAATTAGCCATACATTGCGGCCGTCAATGTATAGCTAATTTTAATCACCAAACTGACAAAGTTAAAGTTCCTTACTCGTAATTTCAGTCCTTAATTGGGTACACTCCGTACACTATTTAGTGAAAACGCCCTAAAATGTCTCTGAGTACGGCGGGTAGTGTCATACGCCGATAGTTCTCAGGTAAATCGTGAGTAAATCAAACAGGTGATACCCAACTCAATAATCGAGGAAGGCGACGATATTGCGCCCGTTCAATATACGGCGTCCTATTCAGAATTCTTCGCCTTTCCTTCGCTGAGCGAGTTTGTAAAGCGCTCCTTTGTGGAGGGAGATGGTTCATCTAGATAAGAGGGTAACGCTTTCACGCCGCGAATGCTCAGGGCATTCCCTTTAGCCTCGAGGACGTCGCCCGCCCGGTCTATGGAACTCAATTTCATAAGGATGCCGTGTCATAAAGGGAATTTATTTTCACGTAAACATGTTGTCTAGAATATTGATGGATAAAAGAATTTAACAGGAGTTAAAGGATTAAAATTACATGTATTATTATTATTACTGACTGACCAGAAAAAACGATACGCTACAGAGATTAACTATACTTTGCTGAACTTAGCTTACTAATCGGTCAATTGTGCAACAATGGCTAGATCCATGTTGATCAATCACCGATTGACGACAATCTAATCTGCTTACTTCAGTTGATCGATTGTCATCGGTCACCGCAACCACTCTAGCCATTGTCTACCCAGTTCATTACTCTAGCCCCTCTATAGAGTAGGCTCTAAATATCCGTGCATAATGAGTAGGACTGCCGCCGTTCCGAATGGCCTGACAACCCCTATCAGTGGGTACTGTATCACGCTCCAGTTCAGTCCAGTTGGCAGTTGGCTTTGAGATGAGACACTCAAGTTGAAAGTGAAAACTTTTGTTTCTTGACCACAATCAAAATAACTACAAACGTCGTTGGCGAGCTTTTCGACGAATATACGCTGGTTGATTCGTCAACATCAACTTCAGATTGACAGAAGCAGAAGTTGCCAAACGGCGGCGTCGAGCGTTTATGTGAATTCCATACATATTGAGAGTTTTCGAAAATCGTTTACGTTAGCGTTAACCATCTTGTGTGTTGAGGCGTTATTCTCCTAAAACGGGTTCCTTTCAAACGGTCGATCAACTGAGCGAAGTCATATGCTACCTTATTGATAATGCACGCCCTAGAATGTTGTTTGTGCGGTCTGACGGTTCAACTTAAACTCGCCGGTTAAAAAATCGTCCGTCAAGTTGTAAACCATATATTGTTAAAGAGAATCACGTACCTGTGATCCCGAGGCGAACTCATCTGCAGGCGCCTCGCGCGAGAACCGCTCGAACTTGAAGCTGTTGGAGCGGTAGAGCTCGTTGTCGTCCCGCGAGCGCCGGCCGCGGCAGAACCGCCGCGCGATCGACGTGTGTCTGGAACAAACCACCTCATTCAACACCAACTTATTAACCTATCGTCAAACATATAGAAATAACCTAAGACTATGCGGAATAATGAATGAATTTCAAATGGTATAAGAATTTTTCGAATAGTCTGCGCGCGGTCTCTCTAATGAGAGACTTAAGGCCTCTATTCTACGCGGTAAAACAGTATTGCTTTTGACACGTTATCATATCTTCAACGTTATGATAACTCTTTATATTTACGAGACAGTAATCGCTGCCGAGTTAAAATCAATACGGTAACATGTCAAAAGTAATATTGTTTTACGGTGCAGAATAGGTGCCCCAGTCCAGAATCAATTAGCTAAGACCCTTAGACCATACGGACATTTTTTTTTTACAATGTATCATTATTCACTTAGGCCTACTCATATAAATTCAATTGTCAGCTTTTCAAACATATATTTTTGCAAAAAAATATTCATTTATTTTTCTGAGACATTTGTTTGACCGGTTTTAAGACCAAAAGACATCAACGGGCACAACGTCATCATGAAATATTTACGATTAAAAAATAGTACATTGCAATGCCGAATAGACGATTTTTTTTTTAATAGTCAATTATGAAATGTTTTTCATTTAAAACAACGGTGGTATTTTTTCTAGGTAGGTATATGCCAATTCTTAACATTGTGCTATGCTTGTGAATTTCACCACCTTTTTCACTGTGACAAGAAACTTATTTGAGCCATTATTCTGCAGCTGAGACCCTCGTGATTTTCATAGACAGAGACGCTCTTACTCTCTCTCTTTGCAGAGAGATTATTATGGCTCTACCGTCTCCACAAGCGAGAAAACCGCCCATCGCTGTCGGTTCATCGCCTTCTCGCTCAATGCGAATTTAACCATTTAAGTAAAAAATGTAAACCAAATAGATTTTTGGGCCAATACCTATCTACTTAGCATTCGATTGATAATTAGTTTGACATAGTTCCACATTCGCAAAGAAATCCATTTGGTTGAGTGTGCCTACGTAGGCACACTCAACAATACTTAACTCAACGATACTTACAGTTGAGTGAGTCTAGCTTAAATAGCATCGCTGAAAAAAACATTATTGTGTAACCATTATAGCTGTATAATCACACACGATTGATGATCAATGATTTTAGAAACTTGCTCGCTCTCAGATTCTTCCTTTATGCTAACGCTATCGCAATGAAACGTTTCGCTATCGTTGCCCACCCTGAAAACTAAAATGGAATGCCTCAACGCACGTTATTTCACTGATTTGATTAGCTGCCCTTACACGTAAAGTTCGGACCGCGGGAAACGCCACGCACCGTTCCAATCTTCGTTCCGAACCGTACATTTTTTACTATTTTACTATTACAGTTGCATTTACACGTACGGTTCGGAACGAAGATTGGAACGGCGCGTGGCGTTTCCCGCGGTCCGAACTTTAAGTGTGCAGGCCGCTGTTGTATAGCCGTATACCCCTAAACACAACACGAAAACTGCGTGGGCGGCGGGCTGGTTGGTAGCGATCTAAACGGACACTACAGTCCTACCCGCATATTACACATACCTGATTAGACCTCTTTTTTCGCGATTATATTTTGGTCACTTAAATCGACAAAATACGTCCATATACTCGGCAGTCTAAGTAACAGCGCCTGGGCAACTCATTCAGGCCGTTCATTGAACCGCGTGGAAAAGAGAACTCGCAGAACACTGAATTAAACATGAAACACTAGTACCTACTCTAGCCCCGTTCCTTGCTCATGTAATATGTATATTTGGTTATTAAAGTCCGACCGTGCGTCATACTACTCTAATACATGACGTGTCAACGAAGATATATGGGTAGTTTATTAGAGTACTGTTCAAAATACTAACGGAGCCCTTATAAGATAGTATGGTTGCCTGCACCTGAAACGATGAAAATTTGGAACTTAGTACCAATTTAAATATTACTTTATTATTTCGGCAGTAAAAATCGTATTGTATAATACTGTAAACCTCTCATTTGAGATATGTAGCTACCTTTTTTGTAATATTTTTGGAACGGTGTTTCTTTGAGATCTTTGATTGATTAACGTTAAGGAATCTGTGCGTCTTAGGTAACAAAATAAGCTGATTTTCAATCAATAATACAAGTATTTTCCTGAGGTTTGTCTCGAATTTTATTAAACCTAATCATTAACGCTGTCGATGGATTTGGTAGAGAGCATAGAGTAGAGAACCAGACTTTGACATAATATGATGTTATAATACCATATTATGATGATGATTTTGTGCCTACTTATCTTGCGAAATGATTTCGTTTCCTTTTTACCGTATTTATTTTTTATTTATTAATAAACTGAAATATTGTTTTAAGTACTTAAGTAAAAATACTTGGTGGAACGTTTTTGCAAAATAGACGTAAACGTTCCAATACATTTTTGTGCAAATACTTACGGCTATAAAATACTTAAATATTTAATAACAGGTATATCATTAAGTACCTATGAGAATATATTCCTACAGTAAAATCGATTGGGCAAAAAAGTGGAACACTGAAACTCTACATTGGGTTCGATTTCAGTAATAGGCAAATATTTGTGTGATGAGCACGAGAATTTGTTTCTAAATCTTGAATGTTTCCTAAAGTATTTATTTCTCTATATACGTATTTATCTCGTTGTCTAGTACCCATAGAACAAGCCTAGAGCTTAGTTTGGGACTAGGTTCAAATTTAAGGTGTTAAAATGGTATTACACTAGTCCGTTAATATCAATTTCTTGTGTCTTGTGCTTTGGAACGTTTGTGCACGATATTTGAATAGGTGACTAACTTACCATTTCGTGGCGAAAGTATACGTAGTTGGTAGTTGCACTTATATTTTATGAAGTGATGGGCGAGTAGTTGGCGTTTACTTTGACGTATCTTGAGACGGACATGTAACTCGCCATCAGTTTATTAATACGGCCCTATGGCTTGGCTCTTACTTTGAGTGTCTTAAGACGAGCATCTCAGTTTATTAATTGCGGCCCAACGACTCCAAATGCGCAGCATTAATAGAAGCCAGAAACTAAACTGCAAAATTATGTACCTATGAATTGATTAATTAAGAGGTTCCCTATCCCCATACAGCATGTTCATCAATTTCATCATCGTTAGTAAAATGCTTACTTCTGTATGTAAATATTATATCCATTTTGAACCACACCAATTTGGAATACCTACATAAGTAAACCCGATAGCAATGTAATATTACGGTATCTAGCAACTGATGATAGATTCGAAGGTAGCGACAGGATCCCCGCTGTAATTATCATAGACCCACCACCGAAGATGGTGAGTTTGAGACCACATTTGATTCATAAACGTATCAAACCAGGGACAAAACTGCATATATGAATCATATATGATTTATAGGACAGGGAACCTGTTAACTAACGCACACGTAGGTAAGTTTACTAACGAAACATTTTTTAATTTCAATAGAAACGTCTGTTATGAAATTCAAACTAAGCGATCACTAATTTCGTGGATCTTAAGTAGGGTCTTGGTGGCATATTTGGTAATGCGCCTGCATTGGCCCGGATGGCCAGAAGAGAGGTAGGTTCGAACCCTGCCTAAGACCGTTGAATATTTTTCGCATGAATATAGTTTGAAGTTCATTAACTATCGTATAATGTCGATAATCTATTAGACATAAACATCATGCCGACCTACTTAAATGTTGAGTTTCCAGAGGACAGTAGGTCAGATAAACGAACTAGTTAACGATGTGAACAAAGAAAGTTGGAAAAACTTGGGCAAGTTATAGATTTCCCTCGAATTGACTCATAGCCAGGCAGAATAGTTACCGCGCGCGGGACGTCGTCATATAGATAGACTAATAGACATGCAATATGTCTATGCATGACGGATGTTAAAAAAATCGTAGATATGCATACGTTCAACCTAACTCATCTGGTTTTTAATTACTTAAAAGAAGGGTAATAAGTTTAATAGTCTGAGTATAAATGTATCTACGAGTATGTATGTGATGTGATCAGAAATCGGGTGTCTCACTTAAAATCATGAACTGTTAAATAAGGTAATCAAACTAGTAGGGTTCTACACCTCCTCCTGTAGGCCGGTGGTATGGAATTCACCCAAGGAGTGTCATAGGCTAAATAATAACTTTATCACCCCTGATGCTGCAAAAGTAGTCGGGTTTTTAAAGGTTTTGTAAGACTGTAATTTTTGAGTTATGAATAAGTATTATATCTATATCGCTTCGGACTTGCATTTACATTTGTGTATGTACAAAAATACTACAATCGCAACTGACATTCAACCCCACGAGCATCGTATCTGTGTGCATCATTTAAATCTGAATCATTGTGATGTTGGCTTTATTAAGGACACCCTGTAGTATCGTCTGAGATTTTACAAGAGATGTCCCCAAAAAAAATTACATGGGTGGGATAATATTCAAGCTAAGCACCATCATTGTCCTCCACAAAAATATACTAGAATCTCATCCACCAGCAACTTCTGACGTATTCAGTAAGTACATAGGGTGTTTCTTTGAATCCTTGTAAAGTAGCAATGTCCTCAACTTTATCAGGAAATATAATAGAGGTAGTCCTAAATGGCAGTTTAAACGTATAGGTATACCCAGCGAGGTTCCAACCGGTAATGCAATAAGGTTTTTTTATGGTAAGGAGAAGGCACAGGAGCACACAAGTCACCTGATGGTAAGTGGGATCTGAGACCCATAGACATTTGAATTCTCAAGACTACAACCTCAAGACTGCAACCCTGACACTCCAAATACGATGCCAACCCTGTTCTCGAGTACAGTTGCCGTTGATCAGTCAATTATTACCTGGAGTCGCCGGAGTGCAGGGGCCACTGTATGCCGAAGAGCTTGAGCCTGGTTGGCGGGCGGCGCTTCTGCTCAGCGCGGGCCTCCTCCAGGGGCGGCGTGTGATGCCGGCTGCCCGACGCAGCCCTGGTGCCGCTTCTCCGCCGACGCCGACGCCTTCTCTCCACAAGAATAAAGTTCTCCCCGTTCTTAATAATATACGACGAACGGAGCGTCGACTTTTCCTCCCCCTGCCTCTGCCTTATCAAGTCAGCTGTTCGCAACGTATGAATATTCTGATACTCGGCTTCAGGCGGCGCGGATGACGTCACTTCCTGACTCGTCCCGCTTCCATCCCTCTTCTTGCGGGAGGAATGGAGACCGACTCTACGCCAAACCTTTTCCATGAATCCGTATTTCCGGTCATCCCATGATGTTCGATTTGCCGGTGTTATCCGCCCATCACGAAATCCAACAACACGCGCATGTTCGAGTGCATTAATCTGAATGGTTTGTTATCATCGCTGATGTCATAATTCACATAGAAAGATAGTTTAATTATAAAAAAGGTTTATAAGTATATACTGTCCGAGAAAACGTTCACATATTTTTATCACTAAGCGATCCGCCGTCCTTTATCCGGCTAATAGGCGTAACACAGACACTGCACTTAACCAAACGCCTGCAGTACCGATGCAGTTGCTTCGACAGAGATGTTAAACGGGAATGGCGGCTCTTATTAATAATCCCGTTTATTAAGACGACTGGGTTAGTAGAATGAGGGGAGAGAATAACGTGTTTTTTGACACACACTGGCGGAGGTCCCGGCCCTACAGTCAGGGTGCGGGTGCCCGCTCTACGCATGCGCGCTCCCCCTCGCCCGACCGAAAATCCAAAATGGCGAACCTCCGACCCCCTTCTTGTTATTGAATATCTAATTTTATACGTGCATTCATTGTTGAGACCTCAACTACGATGCACACGACCCACATAGACTGATTGAGTGCAACTTGCAGCCGACCAAGCGACATATCGCGCATGACTCGGCTAAAATAAGCCCGATGCATACTGTGTAAATATTACCTATGCACCTATCCTACCTTCCTGCATAGATAAAGCCTAATGCCGCGCTAGATAGGATTCCTAAGTCGCCGCTGCGAACGAAGTCTTTAGGTTTTACCACATTTACATTTTACGTCCTATAAACAAAATACCTACTTAGTCGACAGTTCCTCGAAGGGTTTTTATCCTTGTCGGAAATTAACTTTTTCCTGTTAATATATGACATGTCGGAAAAATATGTTTCGATACGCATAATTTAAATTTTCTTCTTCATTTGCATTATTTCTTTTACCCTGATTTATACGAGTATGTTATTAAAAAAGCCAAAACCAAAACTGTAGCAGCATGTTTAAAGACATAAAGACGTGCTGCACCGCCCCATTAATAGGGATAAGAGCAAGGAGATGATGATGGATGAAGATAGTTAATTGAAAAGAAAGTTGTCTAAACAATTTGTACGCTAAATAACATTCATATATTTTTAGAAAATCGAGTCCATATACCTATCAACATTTTAAACTTCATATTAATTTTAAAACTAATTGTTAATTATTTCACTACCTAACTACTGGTTTTCGGAAAGGGCGCTACATGACCTTTTTGCTGCACCTGAGCTCTACCTTGTCCCAGAAAAGGAATTTATCGAATATCCATTCACCCTGTATACGAGTACGAACTATCAGCCCCATGGAACTCTGACCCACAGTAGAACTGTGTCACTTTGACGTTATGATTCAAGTCGTAAGACGTGTCAAATAAATTGCTTTATAATGTCACTATGACACCTCCGATCCAGATTCAGGCTCAGGCGCCCCAAGCATTATCCTTCTAGACCCAACAGATCCAATCCAGCTCACCGTGTCGGAGGGCGAAGCTCCGGCAACAACATACAAGACCTTCTGGACCACCTGACCCGGACTCGGTAACGCTACTCAGTCCCACTAGCGCGTACGACAGACGCACCAACCCAGACTAAACCTGCCATTCCAAATTAGCCGCCCTCGCCATGCTCGGGCAGCCCTTAAGGTTTTATAGCCTACAACCCATCTGGGACTCAATTCTCGTGACTTTGAGATGATTTTTTCATGCGAGATATGTCAAAAAAATGTATGCAGTTGACAGTTAATCTCGCATGAAAAAATCATCTCGAAGTCACGAGAATTGGGTCCCTGAGCCGAGGCGCTCACTAAGGAGCGCCTCCCTCCAAGTCAATTGCGAAGTTGTCACAGAGCGCAGCACCAATAACATTGCCCAGATATAAAAATATATATAAAAAACTCAGACACTGTTCTATGGTGGGACAGGGTTCCATTGGGCTGTACGTTATATGGATGGTGAAATATTATGATGGTAAGGGAAGATTCTCTAATTTCCCACTCGACTAACAGAAAAAATACAATAAAAGAGAATCCTCCAATATAAAGGCGACCCCTTGTTTCAGAGTTGATATTTTGAACGATCTCGCCGATTTTCATGAAATTAGCGAAGAACCATCTGCATCACAAATAAACTAGTTTTCTTTTAATAAAAACGCGTCCACATCGGTTCATCCGTTTTGGAGCTAGGATGTATAGATATACAGGCACGTATACAGGGTGTTCTGCAGAAGGTTGGACAAACTTTAGGGACTACCTAACTCTGTAGGTCATACTCATCAACTTTTATTATGGGACCAACATCCAAACCGCGAAAATAAAAACAGCTTTTCCATACAAACTTTGAGAGCTAAACAGCCGAAATGTATGAAACAGCTGTTTTTTTTTCGCGATTTGGATGTTGGTCCCATAATAAAAGTTGATGACTATGACCTACAGAGTTAGTCCCTGAGGTTTGTCCAACCTTCTGCTGAACACTCTGTATAACCAGACACAAATACCTACCCAAATTATACTTATAATTATAACAGCCCTCTCTTTTTTCCGTAGGTTAAGAACCGAACCGAGTTGCGTACCTGGAGTTCCGGTTTTAAATATTAGGGATCCACGCCCGTTTACACTACTAAACAAGGCATCAGGGCCCGCTGCAATCTCAAGACTGCAATCCTAAGGCTTCAAATGCGTTGCCTTGCCAGCCCTGAGGACTAAGATCTATCTATGCTAATAATTTCACCAATTTCTACACCGGAACGGAAGCAGTGCGAACACTGCTGCTTGGCGGTGGGTTAATGGTAGCGATCCGGACGGACCCTGCACAGCAGCAAGGGAAGCACAAGTTTAATTTTCTCGCTTGTCGCTTAGCGTCTCTATCGTAACAGACTAGATAGAAAGGGAAATCCGAGCAACAAACAAGTCACAACATGTGCTAGCAAAAGGAGTTAGAAAGAGAGTTCCGCTTGTAATTTGTAACTTGTAGCTTCGTGAAACGGGCCACAGGTCTTACCACGGAAAAAAACGTTAAGATTCGCATAAGGCGTATGAGAGCGAGTGGGAGAGAAGTATAAACACCCAATAAAAATATTAAGCATACTTAAAACCTTGTCACTGTGAATGTCATTGTCCTGCTAGTCATTTCAAATCGTCTACGCGCGAGATCAGTGCCGGATTAAGTCAGCGCGGGGCCAGCAAATTCTATATAGAGACCCTTGGTTTGTTTTAGGTTATTTCTTAAGTTTAGGGTTCTAAATAAAACAGAACTGGTGGAAATAGATGTCAGAGAGAAGTAGGTGCCCGGGGCCACTCAATGCGCGGGGCCCGTAGCATTTGCTACTCTTGCTACGGTGTTAATCCGGCACTGCGCGAGATTACCGAACAATTGCAATATAACGAGTCTTCTTGAACCTTGTCACAAGGTGAAATCATCGATAGCGATGATAGCGCTATAAAACTAAATTGATTGATCGGTCTATTATGAAAATGCAGTAAACTGATACATTTTCATTAAGGTACTGCACAAACCTGTAGGCCTTTTTAGAAGCTATCGCACTTTATCTATCGGTTATAGAAAAGTTACAGAGCAGGCAATGGCAGGATTAACAATGTGTAGCCTGCCTGAACCTGAACGTTAAGAACAACAGACTGGCCAAGAAAAAATCAAAAGGAACGGTATAAGTAATTCTCACTCTAACGCACGACTGCAAATATCTTATTCGTCTAATATTTGGAAAACCAGGCAAACTAAAAATATCTAAGTAACTTTTCTTTTTTTGCCAGAGAAAATTTGGCCAAAAAGAGTGACGTGTGACAGATGGAATTACAATATTCTCAAGTGGCAAACATGTGGCAAACACCCACAGATTATAAGGGTGCTCCAAAGGGACATGCTCGGGTGAGGACCAAAAAGTTGGACCAAGCGTAGTTAACCATACAAACAACGCAAACAACGAAGTCGAAAAAAGTTCCGTTGTGCGACGACAAGTATCCCTACGATTGTATGGCTAATTTTCATGTCACAACGGAAAAGTTTTATAGAAAATTTAATTGAGTGAGTTAGCATAATATTATGTTATAGGTACGTCTGAGCTGAGGTGATAAGATTATGAGTGTGATGTTGGTTAAAGATTGGATCATGTTGTTTATTACATTCCGAAAAGCGCCTTGCCAGCTTATACACCTCAGACAAACATTAATGGATCATATGGTCTGAAATAAATGATTTTTATTTTATTTATTAAGGCATTCGCGAACTCGCGATGAAGGTGCATAGCTTTTATAAAGCGATCGATCGACCTATAAATACAAGGCGCGGACGCGTTTAGTTTTAGTACAAATCCCAACAAAAAAAAAACTGAACGGAATGGGTAGAGTTTTCAATTCACTAACCCCACCATTTAATTTTACGTTGCAGTATCCATAAATGTACCTAAAATTATGCACAGGGACTTAAATCCTGAATTGAAAACAATAAAATAACGGTTATTTATTGCAGGCTTGTTCACCATTTCCACCAGTACTGTTTCTATGAAGTTTTAAGTTTGCGAGCCAATAGAAAAGTATCTATATTTTAGTCGAAAAGTAATAAAAAAATGATGTGTAGTAAATAACCTAACATCCTGTATTAAGAGGACATGGAGCTGACATAACTTTGATTTAAAATTAGTTTACATCCCTATAAGTCAAGTAGGTACATTATAAATCAATATAAAAGATAAATTAAAATAACTTTATTACAAAATGTAAAATTAAATAATCAATAACTTTAAATAAAATTTTCCTTATACATTAGAATGTTATCGTTATCAAGCAACAAATGCATAAATTATTTAAAAATGTTACTTCTGGAGCAATTTATTTAATTGGTGCATTTTTCATAGATTTTGTAGTAGCTGGATTTCCACTGAGTTTGCTAACTAGTTTATTTCCCTGCCAAACTGCTACAAGTCCATCATTTGTTTTTAAATCAACTTGCAGTTTTTCCCATACCTTCTTTTTAGGGTTCAAAACATCATCTGGTTCACCTGTCTCATATCCTTCTACAACAATTCTATCACCAGGTTTACTGCCCTCTGGAGGTAATAGTGGTTCTACTTGCTTGGGTTCATCAATTGAAGCACAAAGCACCATTCCTTTAGACTCCACTCCTCTCATTTTAGCAGGCTTTAAGTTGCATAAAACCACAACATCTCTATTTTGCATGTCCTCAACAGGCACAAAGTTCACTAACCCTGATACAACAGTCCTAGGTTCTTCCTCACCCAGGTCTATTTTCTCCACATAGAGAGCATCCGCATCAGGATGCCTAGAGACTTCTACAATACGTCCCACTCGTATATCAAGTCTGGATGGGGTAATCTCATCATTTTCAGCATTTGCTTTAGCTTTAACTTTAGATGGGGCCGGGTAAGCTTTCTTTGCCAACTCTTGTAGCTTGGGATCTTTAAATGACTCTTGAATAGGCGCTAGTAGCCTATTAATTGCTTGCTCAACAGAAGCTTTCAAATCACCTGGGTGGATTTCCTGCTTCGCAAATGCAGCCTCCAGCTCAGCAAATGAAGTATATTCTACATTGCCTCCAAATTCAGGAGCTCGACTGATTTTAAATGTTTCACCTGATTTCATCAAAGGGAAAACTACATGCTTGGTGAATGAAAGCACTCCATTTTCAGCAATATTGCCAGGCTCACAGAAAGCCTTCTTGAGCTTTTTCTTCACATTTGCAGGGTTGTCTAAAAGATCAATTTTGCTGTCTTCTTCAGATGCAGACATTTTTCCTCCTGTCAGCCCAGGAACCATTGGATTCATTAAATGGACCCTCTTGGCATAATTGAGTAGAGGTAGATGTTTCTCAGCCATTGTAAATATTTTTCTTTGGTCAACACCTCCGAACTGAGCATCAACCTTCAAATACTCTTCATCCAATGCTTGCAGTCCGGGATACAGGAGACCACTAAGCAGTGGATGATCAACCTGTTTCACGACCTCAGCACCTGCTTTCTTTGCATCATGCTCAGTCATTACTGAGGACATACGGTACACATCTAATGTGTATTCCTTGCTAAGTTGATACTCAGTGCCTCTAACGAATTTAAGCTTTTCTAATGGCACGCCAATAGAAGTGAGCATAGCTTTTATAGCTGCTTCATAGTACTGAGTGCGCAGGACCAATAGATCCCAAGGAGCTTTCATGTTGTCTAAATATGCATGTAGATCGGCAAAGAGAATTGTAACTTCACAGCCCGCCTTTAGGAAATCGGCAATCTTCGACATGGGAACAAAATACGCAACATGAGGACGACCTGTGGTTGCAGTGCCCCAGTAGATTTTCAAGTCTCTTTGCTTTAAAATTTCTGTTAGCTTATCTTCTCCTAAAACCTCCTGCAGATTCCTTGTAATAAGGTGTTTCTTCTCTTCCCAAGTTGCCATAGTTTGGTTGTTTCAAGTGACACCTCACTGAAATTACAGGTATAAGGTTAGAAAGTGAACCTGTTTATATTATAACAATAAAATAACGATAAAAGTTTCAGTAATCTTACCAGTGTTTGGGTAAGGTGCTCTAATAGCAACTGGCTAAGATGTGTAATCAGTTAATAAACTTATGGTTTAGGTAACTCATATAATATATCAAAAAATCTGGTACTTTTACCTGGACTACACGTAAAAAGAAAAAAAAGTACCTATCTGTCAAAGTCAGACGGACGACATGGCAACTCATATCATATGGCTGATGAAATAGCACTCAATATCAGTGTTGTCAACTCCTACGCGTTATTTGATGCTATTAGAATGAGCAAAGTGCGCTAAAAAAATATAAACCTGCGCTGCGTTGGGCCCGCGACGCTTTCAGAAATCAAAACTGTCTTTTTTTCATTTCATCTTTTTTATAGCTTTGATGTGTTGCGGAATCCGGAATAGATTGTTTATAATTTTCAAACACAAGTCGAAAAGAATTCCTTTAGTTAGAGCATTTTTTCCTAAAATGCCATTTTTTTATTTCATTATTCGTGATAACTCTGAAATAAAACATAAAATCCTAAAGATGCTAAATTTATAACATAAAAAGGTAAATTGGTAACACTGCGAAATATGTGTGACATTGTAAATCCTAACCTACAACATATTCCTGCTTTTATTTCGTTTATAAGCTGTGTAAATGAGACTCAAAAGTAAATAACATTCAGTATATAACTTTAATTCTTATACAGGGGTCCGTTTTGTCATATGAAAAAGGCAAAAAAAGTTTTGATATAACTTACAAATAGCATGAAGTTAGTTACGTTTCAATGCCTTGTTGCCAACCGCAAGTTGGCGCTAGTATCGCTGTAGGCCAGTGAATGCTTGCGTTTCCTGTCAAATGCGCCATTGCGCATGACAGTCAGTGCGGCCTTGCGGACTGAGGAGCGCTGCCAACAAAGGCCGAGTCGATGGGGTTACAAAAAGATTGTTAATTTAGACTTCAAAACCCTTTGTTGTTGTAATTATAATTATAAATAGGTTGTGAATCTGTGATTACGGTTAAGAAAATGTGTGAATGATATGATACGTGACGACTAGCAAAGGAGTCAGCTGGTCCACAGTGCGAATAGTGAATAAGAAATGGCGGCCTTGCCAGCAGGTGTTCAGTATGGGTTATCATCAGAGTCTAGTTATAAAGATAATAAGGAACTAGTGTTTGTGAAACTAACGGATTCAGCTCTGAAAGCTATAGAAGACTTTATTAGAAATAATAGGGTAAGTACCAACGCCATATTGTTATGACCAAAATAAAGATAGAGAGGCCAACAATGTCAGAGGCGCCATACTTATATTACAGTAATCAAATTGAAACTGCTAAAGAAGTGTTTTTTACAGTAAAACAGTGTCGGATTGGACTAATTGGCTAGTAAAAGATGTAATACAAGTAGGAAGCCTCATGATAGATACGTTCTCAACAATGTCACGCCACGTCAACATGTAGAATATTTTGCTCTATTATTTTCACCGATTTACATTTCTTACGGCTATAATTAGAGGATTCTGGTCATTTTGTTGCGGAATTTGACGTTTACTCAGGAGTTTGGTTACAATCCAAATTATTGTCACGGTTACTGCTTCCCGTAAATAGATCTACATTGTGACAAATATCTGACGAAACAAAATAACAGCTCTATTTTATAACTTTTATACTACATTGAAAGGTTAGCTATAAGAAATGGACCAGGTTAAGTTTGCTAACCAGTTTTTTACCGTAGGTGATAGCTGTTATCGTTAAATGGTGAATTAATGCACTACTAACTAACAAGCAATATAACTATCATCATATTCAAACATGGGCCCATTTATTATTTTAACTTGTAAATTAATTAAAATACAAAATTGTGAAGTTACACAAAGCCCAATACTTGATCACACAAATTGTTAATATTTTATCTGTGTAGTACCTAATTAACATTTTTTTATTTTTTACATAATCTGATGGAAGAATCAAAAGTTGACAACAAACTTACAAAGCTATAGGTATATACATACTGTGACTATTGAAAAGGAAAGCTTCCTTGCAGCATATAAAAAAGGAGTATTATGTAGAGCCTGCAAATTGTTAAATTAATTAACTTCTGATTGGGTTCGCATCAGAATATCATAGAAACCATGCCTAACTAGGTATGAATAATTTGATTTATTGCCTAAGAAAGTGTATGTTTTATTAAAACAGGATATTGTGATGAAAATATGAATAAAAAATATTTTGGTCACTTACCTGTTGTTAGATAACATATTCACTTGTTATTACATGGAATTAAATTGTAGGTCAGGTGAATGAAAATATGGTGGTGAATTTTGATATACCAAGTAAACTAAGTAATGTAAAGTTTCAAATACATGTTATGTGATAGGTTGCCCTAAATATATACCATTACAGCAATAGTAAACTAATCCGAAATTTAACCTCTTGTTAAGTTAGGCATGGATCCATGCTCAAATTTTATGTAACGTAACTTAGCTTCATTATTTTAGACTCATCATCCAAAGAGATTAGAACTTTGTATTTTTTTCACCTTCCACATAAAACAGGTTCATTTACTTAACATTATAGCATAGTAGGATACATCTAGGCTTTCAATTAAATTAGAAAAGATTGAATAAGTTAATAATTGCTCGTCATTTGAATTTAATTGACTCTACTATGGATCATTGCCATTAGTATAGATTTTATACATTGTGAATCCAGGCTGGCTGATAATGCCAAAGCACACTCACAGATGGCGCTACATGTGTGACAACCAGTTGCAAATTTATTGAGGTGTTATTGTAAACAAGATGTTATCTAGTTTAACCTCATCCTTAACTGCTGTTTATCGTAGGTGTTTTCATAATCACCCTTCAATCTTCATATCTTCTTTATGTCACTGTTTGGTTATCAGACAAGTGGGCATGGGTGTCCTATTGGCTTTACATGCTTATAGATGACATAGAGAAATAAGTTTATCTTGATATCCAATAATTAAATATAAATTATAATGTGGATTTCTTCTAATCCGGATCTATCACCAAGCTTAATCCTTTGTATGCTTAGGCACAGATCCATGCTCAAAACATGGATATGTTTTTCTAATTTTTGCGAGCTAAATTTTGTGGTCTATCATACCCGGAAGAGACTAGCCCTCAGTATTTCTTCATGTTCCGCATTAGAATTGTTAAAGGACACATAAGCACAATGGCGGCATGTAATATTTAGCCTTAATATTGTGCCTTTTATGCCCATTTCATATTATACTATTTTCATTCTTGCTTATAGCAACAGGTCGACTTCACATTCAATTTTATTTGTTGCATTCCTTTTTTATTTTATCTGCCGATATTAATAAAGTACATGTAATTAAATATGTCTGTGCACAGTAAGGTAGGACACCTGACACTGAATTCGTACAGTAAAACAAGCTTTTGCAGGAAGTTTTAAAGGAAAGATTCTAAATTCTATCTTTATTTATTAGTGAGATTAAAAAAAAACTAACAACCATCTCTTCAAAACTAAAGAAATACCCATAACTACACATACCACATGCCAAGCTATCAATGTGTAAAACTGAAAAATATATGCAATTTTAAGGTTCTACGTAAAAGCTCATCTCATCATCATCTTTGTTAATATTTATTCTAAAATAGGTCTAAAACTTAGTTCACGCAATTTCTATAAACTTTGTTTTTGTACTTGTGTCTACTCGTTGCCACATTCTACTTTTCTAATTTTCCTCAATCACACAAGGGATAAGTTCACCTATGTACATTCCTTTTCTGTAAAATAATATTGTATTTGAATTTCTGTGTTTTGTACAATAAAGAGTTTACATACATAGAATAGAATAGAATAGAATTGAAATCATTTATTCAACGCATACACACATTTGAAAGAAAAAAAACAGGTGACTAAAAATATTTAACATGGTGTTGAAAAGGGCCCCTCTCAGCTTTGTGCCGCAGCAAGCCACCATTATACATCCATCTTACATCCATCCGCATACATCTTACCCTTATCCCAATCATCCGGGGTTGGTGGCTTCTTCTTCTTCTGCAGCATTTTATTTACATGCCTACTGTAGGATATATGCCTCTCCAATCTTGGTGGCTTAAAATCTATAAAATGTAAATAAATCTTTGTCACAATCTAAAACAAATTGTAGTAGTCCCATACTCTAGGAGGCTTGTGCAGTCACCAACTAGGTATAAAATATTATCCTACATAGAGTGTCAAATATTTATGAGCCCAGAGTTGGTTAGGATGTTTTTGTTAATGACAGTGACCAGCTACATAGATAAATAAATACTATTGTGTTCATTTCACAAATGTATTTGCTCTTACAGAAAGAAGATCAATCCCTGGACCATGAGTTTCATTGAAAGATTTATGAATAAACAATATAACTATATTATGAATAATAATAATGATTATGAAGATACTGTACTGCTATTTCAAACTAAGGCCTATATTTAACAGAGCCTTAAACAATATTTCTTCCAATTTGTCTATATTGCTTGTACTTCCTGCTTTTACTTTGCCAATAAATGGAATGGAAGGGAAGAGATAAAACACGTAAGGCATAAAGATCTTTTATTAAGATACTTTATTTAAGATAAAAAACTATTAAAGTAGAGTAACTGCACTCAGAGACGTCAATTAAATTTTATGCTTGATTAAAGTAGCTGCTGTCACTTTCTTTGCTATAGCAATAGAATAAGACAACACTTCACTAAACAAGGGTTAGGTGTTTAGGTTAGGCAGTTAGTATTATTTAATGAGTAACAGGCGAAGAGTCAACAGTAAGCTCGTATCCCCATACAAATGTAGACTCGTTTAAATTTTTAACTAAATAAAGTAAAACTGCTGTCATAATGTAATAATAATGGTTGATATACTAAATTATATTAGACCAATAAAAAAACCAATAAATATCTAACAGCAATTTAAAGTATTGTATGAACACCTGAAATTGCCTGTTACTTTAGCTATTGTATTTTTTTTCTTAACTAAACATTTTTTAATAGCTATAGATTTTGATTTTTAGGGTTCCATACCTCAAAAGGAAAAAGAGAACCCTTATAGGATCACTTTGTTATCTGTCTGTCTGTCTGTCTGTCTGTCAAGACCCTTTATCTCGGGAATGCGTGAATTGAAATGTATCGAATTGAAATTAAAACCATATACTCCGGTCTACATACAGTCCCTTGAAGCTGTAAAGAAATCTAACTTCTACATTAACGTCAAAAAAAGATATGGCAGTTTTTGCCGCAAAAACGTGTATTTCGACACTCAAGGGAATCAAAATGTATAGGGTATTTCCCGTTGACCTAGTACTATGAAATTTGGCAAGTAACACCGTCTTTTACTACAAGTGTAGGGAAAAATCGGAAATCTGTACATTTTTAATTAAATCACAAAAAACAGGGTCTGTATGCAAGGAACGGTGGTCCAAATTTTGAATTGAGTTAACCCATGGTCGGAACCCTTCGTGGGCGAGTCCGACTCGCACTTGTCCGGTTTTTTTTATTGGTCAGGTTAAGGAGGCATAGGTACTAATTAATTTTGAAATCAATTACAGATTTTATTTATAAATATTATAATCCATCATTGAATAATTCAAGAGTCAAAATTAAGTTAAAAATCTGGCATCACCCTGTTGCCTTCCTTGGGGACATCACAGAAGATAATGTAAATTTTTATTAACATTTACATTACATAATATAAAAGGGAAAACATCTAGACATTAATACAAAATTTGTTAAAGATATTGCTATATTCATAAAAACCATAAGCAGGCTGCTGCTAATTAGATGAGTCAGTTGGTTTCTTCCAAAAAATCTCACAAGTTTTGGAAATAGTCAAACATGCATTTTCACTTTTTTTACACATGCATTGCATTAATGTCTTAATGGATTTTTGTAATAGTGTATTCAATATTATTATTGTATGTTAAACTATGTTATAATATAACCTTGCCCTTTTACCAAATACGTTGTCAGCTTCTTAGATCTGGCGTCAGGCTGCATATAATAGAGATAATAGTTTAGGTATGCAAATGATATTTGGATCAGAAATCAGAGTGCTATTTATTCCTAAGTTGTAGACGTTTGGCGCGTGTCGGTTGCTCGTTGGGCCCGGTTTCGCAAACTGCACATTAGGTAAGCGAATCGGCCGCGCAGCCGCACGACAATGTTGGGGCGGCGGCTGCGCCCGAGTCGGTGAAAGTACCTATATGCTTTTAAGAGCACTGCAACAGACTAGGGAGTAGTCTTTATCGTTAATTAACTTATTCCTCTTGTTTTGATAAGTTTGACTATAGCTAGGTACTTTCTTTATTTTGTTAGCTAGCAACTAAATTGAGAATTGTTTTAATTCATCATCATCATCAGATTAAATAGCAATAGTGTGTGTGTAGTGTGTATTCGACATATTACTGATCATTTTTGTGAAATGGAGAATTCTTCGTTAAAAATATTTTCTTAACTAAACACGGTACCTTAGCTTAATGAGTAATTACTTAACTGAACCAGATTGGTACTGCTCTTTAATTCATGAGCTACCTAGTTCCAAACGAAGACAGTTGATACAAAAAATCTTTGAACACAAAACTAATAAGAAAATGTCTTTAATTTCAATAAATATTAGAGACTATTAATGAGAGACAACTAACCAACCTCGAAATATGGTATTACTAGATATTGAGGGCTCCAGAGACACAGTCTGTCTGGCAACCATCATTATAAAATGACTATGAGTTTCTCTTTTGTTTTCATTATAAAGATAGATATAGGTAGGTATTCATAGTTTCATACTCATCACACAGATTGTTCTAAACAGGGATTGAACCTGGAACTGCTAGTTTTCTATACTACCATCTAGCTACAGTGCTTGTGGTAGTGGTAGTTAAATAGTCTCTAAGTCTTTCTTTCTTTTCTTCTGGGTTCGTGTCTAGTCAGTTAGACTCAGAAAAGCATATGAGAGTGAGAGAAAGAAATATAATCACAAAGTTTGTTTTAAAAGCTATCACACTGTTATTTGTCACAAGACAAGAAGTCTATTGCTATCATTACTTAATGACAAAGGCAATTTGACATCATTATTGTAATAACTAAATTGAATTAGGCTTCAAAATAACATGAATTTAAGGGGATAGTGCACCCCATAAGCAGCTTTGATCGCATTGTACCTACCTAACTTCCCAAGTTATTTATTTTTAAGTAAAAGTGTTATTTTTACTTTAATAATTATTTTTTACCAATGTAAATAACCATATTAAGCTTCATATTCACGAAATAGGATGAAATCAAATGTGGTTTTACAAGCTCTGCAGGTTTGATTTCAATTTCAGTATCTGAATTCCTACTTTTCCTACTAACTTGAAACTTTGAACTAACCAATTCAGTCCGCTACGGCAAAGACCTCCCTCTACTTCTTTTACTCTTCTTAGTGATGAGTTACTGTTCATCTAGCCTGCATCCAATACTGAAAAGTGACTTAAACCTAATAAACCTACCTACTTAGTTATTAAGTTTTAGTTCTGTGTGAGTTAGGCGTACTTAGGTACCTAGGTATATATTGCTTTTTATATTTTAATAAAAACAAAGTAGAATGCTTAAATTTTCTGTATTTACTTATTATTATTAGTAATCAAATAGGTAATCGAATGTTGGTAAATATTAAAATAGGTTATTGGTAACTCATCCTTGGATGATCCGGTTAATGCACTGCTAATGACGTGTCCATTCTTACCCAGTTAATTAATTCAACGATAAAATATCCAAAGCAAATTACTTGTAAACATATTTACTTAAGTGTTTTTGCATGATCGGTAGGTATCGTAATTTTTTTATTTATTACGCTTTCAACTCATATTGTTATTTTATTTGCAAATGTATAGGTACGTATGTAGAGCCATATTTATTAGTAAAGTTTCGCGAATTTATGCGATTTGATTTTAAAAAGTCCAGCATCGTGTCCGAGTCTAGACTGAAAAAAATTGACGTATAAATACCTACCTACCTACTTCCCAAATACAAGCTAGTTCTCTCCATAGTTTAACAACTCTACATATAGTGGCCGTCCGTTATAATCAGGGAACAACTTCCTTTTTCGAAAAGGACGTCGGTACATTTTGAAGTGTATCGGTCTCAAAAGCTACAAACAAAAAAGTGGAGGCTGTTAATGCTGGCCCACCTGTTTATATATTCGTCCTCCGTGCACGTGTTTAACAGCAATGTGCATATCTCGGAGCTGCTCGCATTTCGCGGGCACCCATTATTCTAACGACAAGCGATTATCGACTCCCTTTTGATGCCCCACAATCGAAAGTCCCTTGAAACTTTCAGCTGACCTACGTCAGGTTCGCCGGCCGTTTTTTGTTACGGTTTTGTGAGCGTGCCACATGGCCTTTATTCTTGGGCTTAGAAATCCGTTGAAAAGAATGAATCATTTTGAAACGCGTCGGCGATGGAGTAGCTACGTAGTTAGTTGTGCTAGCCAAAGAAAATAAATTGTTATTTCATTTTAGACAATAGTAAATGTAATGTAACATTTGATTCACCAGAAACTTTGATACCTTATTTCAAACGTAAAACGTTTACACACATAGGTATCTGACCATCAAACATTTGAAGTTATACTAAAGCTAGTAAAAAGCCGAATAAGCTTAAACTACAAAGTTCTTTACAAGCTCACCGCTTTGTCGCATACCTGCCAAAAGTTACTTCCCTATTAATTTATAATCACTAGAATAGAAGCAGTTACGGTTGAAGTCATACCTAATTGCTACCTAGCTGTTCATTTTAGTACCTTGTCGCAACTATTGATGTCCTAAATTCAAACCACTCTCACTTTAATACATTATTTCAACAAGGTACTGAAATGTACAGCTACTTACATAATTATGTGTTCGACTGGTCCTATATATGTTGATCGCAACGGAATAATTATTAAAGTTTCAATTAATTCTCTCAATACAATCTCTCAGGTTAAGCTCTGGGTATGGTTGGTGTTTATTCTGGTTATCTTGTACAATAAAAAAGTGTACCTACATAAGTACATACATATACATAACTTATTGAAAACACTTAATCGCTACGGTATCAATAGGAATCATTAAATCTTAACGCATTGGAAGTGACGCTTGTGTGACTTATGCGTGACGGTAACAACGCGATAGGGTCCGGGGTCATCGCACCCTCCGTCCCCCAAGCTTGACACCTGGTTACCCTTAGCCGGTTACTTGCGACTTGCGACCACATGTTGGAAGGAAGAAACCCCCTATGAAGATGCTATTTTGTACTGAGATAAAACATTTTTGAACGCAAAGACCTTCAGCCTTTACCGTAGCAAACTAACTTTTTAATTCGTTGTGTCGAAGTCCTTAAAAATAAAACAACACTTAAACACCTGTGTTTATATCTGCTTGTCTGAAATAGTTAAACACTAAAGCAAACCTGTTTGGAAAATGTCAGCCAATCTGCGCTGCGAACACTACCGCACCTTACGTAACTCAGTTGGATTTGAAGGGAGGTTCCGAACCTATAAGGGGCTGTTGTGAACCGTCTTAATCGTAAATAATGTAATACTTCATTATATTTAACCGACTTCGTGGGTCCCAAGATACAGGCTCACCCTAGTTTCGAATCCACCGGATACCGCTTATGTATTTGTAACCGTGTGATTTGTTTAAAATAAATTTATTCTTATTTTTATTTAAACGTGTTGATCGCATATGCGACCTGCATTATTTAGCCGAAAGTAAACTTTTAAAACTACTTATACTCCTGGTACAGTCGACTACAAAGAGATGTATTCACTTTTGGACCTTAATACTATGCAATATGTTAAAGAACACATCTCTTTGTAGTCGACTGTACCTATGACGACGCGGTTAGTCTACACGAAAGTAAACTTGCCTGCGACGCTACCATTCCCAGGTTCGAACCCAATTGAGGGTAATTAAACTAATTAATTGTGTTGTAAGCGCTCTTATTTAATCCTCAATCTTAGAAGTATTGCATTTATTTATTTATTTGAGTATGTATGGTACCCAGTCCCAATAGTATAAGACTATAGAGTAGTTTGGGGACTAGGTCAATTTGTGAAAGATTGTCCCCTTTTGTAAATTTCTAGGTACTAAACAATACAAAAACATATTATTAGTAAACTTTTTATTGCACAAAATGAAATACCAGAATTGGTTTAGCAATAAGAACCTAATTCTCCTCAGAAATTTAAAAGGCGATTTCTAGGTCACTTAGGGCCAAATAACATCAACATTTTGGTCTGTTCGGTTTGTATGTTGTAGGTATATCAAGGATAAAATACCAAGTTAGTCATTTTCAGGCAGGTCTCATAACAGTTTGAAGACCCGTGATCATACATTCAATATAGAAACGAGACTTTTGTCATACTCATATCCTAAGTATTTCTGGGTGAAATTAATTGTTTGGTATAAGTGTGTCGCTGGGCCCACTTAGTATATTTTTCGTCCAACGGTGCTGGGCCACGCCTCGCGATTTGACGCTTTCTTATCTCGCCAAACCACTCCCACGTTTGAAGTAACTGACCTCTGCAACCAAGTTTACATACCTATGCCTGTTTTCCTCATTATTTTTGGGGTAACATCTAGTAATTAGTAGTTTTGTATTTAGCGATAACTAGCGTATTTTGATCATTGCTAGCATGGCAATTTTCATGGCTGACTTAAAAGTCTGGAACTTTTGTGCTTGCATTTGTTGACAAAACTGAAAAAAAAATCGATTACGTAGGTGTATAAAATAATATATTTAGTAAATAACTAAACGGCTTATGCGAGTTACTGTTCTTCTTGTGATCCTCCCTCCAGCCCTCCAGGTATAGGTAATACCTGGAGGGCTAGTAGCACATGTTGTCCGCGATTTGTTGGTCGCTCGAAACTCCCTTTCTACCTAGTCTGTAACCTTAGAGACGCCCTAAGCGACAAGTGCGAAAAACCAACTTGTGCTTTCCATACTGGTTGAATAACCGAAATCATTCTAAAATGACATAAAATATTTGTCGCAGAAAAATCTGTATTAGAAACTATATAAAGCGAAAATAAACGAAAAATAAAAATCTGTATTAGGTTTATTTTAATTGATGTGCAAATGGTCATATTATCAGCGGAATTTCTGCTAAAAACTGCTTAGGATAGGCAGATTTGCCTAGTCTGAGGAACGTAAGAAATTAAATTTAAAAATTATAAACTTCTACTAGTTTGACACAATTGACCCACTTTTATTTTTTTTAGCGTTCTCCCCGAAATAGGTGTATTCCTAATCGGTCCAATAGTTCAGGAACTGAAGTGGAACATACGATATTCCGTCAGAACCATGCCAATTTTCTAGTTTGAGGCTGTGCTGACCTGTTCCGGAGAAATTTTGCTATGACTGCCAGACGAACGGACCTCTGGTAGTTTTTACGTATGTTCTGATTTAAGCGCGTCACACCGGAGCTATCATATATAATATTAATAATTTAATAGCCCGTAAGATACCGAAATATATATTATATTATAGCTAAGCACCACACACGCAAATATCATATCCATCCATCCATCCCATTCATTATAGTGGCGAGGGAAAGAGATAGAGGAAGAGAGAAGACTATCGTAAGATGCCTTGCTATAATATATATTATAGGTCCGTGTGTGAGGCGCTTTACCTATAGTGATTTCGGATAAAAATACCTCTTGAAAAAAACTCCAACTGGCATGCTTTAGTTGCTAAGCCTACCTAATTATTAACAGAATTTTTATTCAAAATATATTAATAACAGGATAACATAATAATATTATCGTGTCGTTATATATTTAAGTTTATTGCCTAATTTAACAAGAGGACAAACGGCGGACTTGTAAGCCTAATGGCATAATAGGTAATTTATGGTTTAATAACAATTAAATTTGTAGTCGTTAATTACAAATTTAAGAGCCTGCAGTGTGGATAAAAGTCTATCAATTTTTAACTTTGTAATTCGATTTTATTGTACATTAAGTAAATTATTTCTTGTGGCATGTTGCATATTGAGATATTAAAGGCTTTTTTGCCAAGGCCACCAGCGAATTCCGTTAAGGTCACTTTGTGGAGGCAACGGGGCATTTTTTAAGCTGTCTCAGAGCACTCGGTACAACAATTTAATACAAGGTTGATCAAATTGTACGCGTTGTTATTAACTTTAAGTCAATGTTACGTTTATTTTATATTAAAATCTGTACCTTAAAATACTGCCAAAAATTGCTTACAACAGGTTCCTTTATGCATAAGGTACCTGGTACTTCTTCGAACAATAGAAAGGCGCCGACATATTTTTTAAGGACTGTTCTCTCCCTTATTGAAATAAAAAACATTATCTAAATATTTATGGTTATGTACTTAATGCCCAGTTTATCTGTTTGGCAACACACAAGTAATGAGTCGCGCCACCCGCATCTTTATCTATCTTTGTATATAAACGCAAGTAACCACACTCTTCAACAAATAGCCATAATTATTCGTAATTGTACATACCTCGCTTTACGACCGTGAATATTGGCAATATTGGCATGTAGGACTTTGCAAAGCCTTTTCTTCTAAATTTTAGCGTCAAGGGTACGAAACAGTTCAAAGGTTGCTTTGAAATTTCGAAAGACCACGGGCATAGCGGCGGCAACTTGAGCGACCGTGATAATTGTTCATTAGTGTTTTGACGTCACTTAGTGCTCGGGTGATATCAGTATCATACGCGCTATCAGTAATTTACGATTTAGTGTACCTACTGACGTTAACTCGCCGTTTCCTAATGTCCAATCCGAACTCCTAATTCTCTATCTTGCTTCCTTATCTGCAGCGCATGTGCAGCTGGCGGTTGATTGTTGCAATAGTAATTAATAAATTGTTGCAACCATTACGTAAATATAGTATTATCATAGACATTGATAGAGCAACAAGAGTGACGTAGGCATATTGCAGCTTTATGCTCACTAAAACAGTTTTTTTGGTAGGATTATTTAATCATAATGACATAGGTACAACAACGTATCATCCCTTAAGGCCTCAGCTATTTTCATACAGCGAAACAGCCTGTATGTATTTAACGTAGCACATGTTTTAGTTTTTATTGAAATATAATTCAATTCTTTAATACGGCCTTGATATTAGAAACTGGTTTGACATTCGCAAGTTGAGTTGACGCTGCTATTTATTTAGGTTCAATTAAAAGTAATAGTTTACATGATTTATAAAACCAAAGTATACACGTACTCTTAAATTGTAGGTACGTACGATACAAGTATATCTAACTAGAGGACGCCCGCGACTTCGTACGCGTAGAATTAGTTTCCCGCTACTCCCCCCCCACTTCTTCCCGTTGGGGGTCGATTTTCGGAAAATCCTTTCTTAGTGCTCACTTACATCATGAAAGGAACCCCTGTACCAAATTTCAAGTTTCTAGGTACAGTAGTTTCGGCTGTGCGTTGATATGTCAGTCAGTCAGTTTAGCCTTTTATATATATAGATGACATTTGTATGACTATCAACAATAAAACGGGCAAAAAATGAACCTAAACCGGGAAAGTACTCAATCGTGGGCCTTATGATATCAGATCGTGTGCAGGGTAATCTGGGAAAACCCCACTACATAATTATATTATCACTACGAAAACCCACTTTTTCTGTTGCTATTGATAACACACTTCTAAATAGGTAATTCGTCGTGTGAGTCAAGTGAAGTTTGAGAAAACATATTATACCATTGAACGCATTTGGAACCTTGAGATTGCAAATTTCTATGAGCCATAGAGCCCACATGCCTATGTTTGTTTGCCTTCTCCATGCCATAAAAAAACATTTACGCTATTGAAGGCATGCCAGTGTCTAAGGGCAACGTATCAGGGCTACCTACGCGATGTCACAGATGGTTTCGCGACACAGGCCCTGTAAAGAGTCACGGCCACGGGTGCCACTAGTTCCGGGTCATCCCCTCCCGTCTAGACGGCGATGCAATTCGTTGTATTTCACATTGAGTTGGACGGTTAAGTAAGTAAGTAAAGCAATTTTTAAGTTTACATCATCGGCGCTGCCGCCCAGCCTAGTTATGTTTCTCGCCTTCGACCATCGCCAGTTGTGCAACACCACGACTATCCGACACTTGCTTATTGTGACCAAACTGACTAGTTGCCCAACAAGTGGCTTCTTGTCGTCCAATTACGTATTTACTCGTACGTTTCATTAAATTGAACTGGTTAATTATTAAGGATAAATGCTAGTTTCTGTCTGAAATTACGAACTCGTCGAATTTGATTACCACTATTTATACCTCGTGGACGGATTCTTTTTGGCTATACATAAACCCTATGTTGTACTGCTATCTAATAAGTTTACGAATCATCACAATTATAGAGTAAGAAATGTTTAAATCCAAACTCTTTAACCAAACCATTATCTGTATTTGCTATAATATTAAAAAAGAAACATCAGTACGTTCTCGATATGCTTCCACCTGATGACCTCTGAGTATTTATGTTTATTCATACTATTCCACCTTTAGTTAGTGGGACATGTATTTAATTAATTACATCGCCATGTACGCCAGAAATTATAGCATTCTGATACTATTAAATCCGTTAAAATTTTATTCTTGGTTAGGTTAGGTTCGTAATTTTAACTAAGATATTAGAAAGAAAATTGTATATACTTTGAGAATTTCAGTTGAACTATGTGTCTCAAACACTGATCAGATAATACAGATTGTAAGCAAGACATTTTTCAGTCATTAAAATTTGCGTAACGAACCGACGTAACCGATAGTTATGTTATGATTCACGGTTTGTCGTACGAGCATGTTGCGTTTGAGTGTGAATTACCGTTGGCGCACATTAAACGTTTGTTATTAAACGGATTATCCTTATTTTCTTACCTTCTCAATTTCCTAGCCTGCATCTGTCTGTAATATTGTTAATGTTTATTATTTTCTGTTTCAGGATAAATTGGCAAAACCTACGATACAGTTCCTACCCGGAAATGAAGGGGTAAGTCTCAATTTGTAACAGTTCTTGACTTCTTTTACACATCTTGTTTATATAAAGTTTTTTAGACCCCAACAAAATGTAGACCGTGGTTTTTTGACACCGATTGCAATAAATCATGACTATTTTGTTAAGTCATTGAGCTATTGAACCCATGGATGTTGCCCCTCCGCCGCCGAAAAATAGTGCAAGAAGTTTTGTAACTAGACGTTTAGTTTAATGTTAATTATGGTCACTGTTATTAAAGCTGTTTGTTTTTAAAACAAGGAGACGTAATCTGGAGGTTAGGTGTATATGTGGTCCCGTCCCACATAAGTACTAGGAATCATATACGATGAAAAGTGCAACTCCTTAAGAAATGAAGCTCGTGTGAGAGTGATGGAGGCAGCGCAGACCACGGCGCCAGGAGCGGGGCCTCGCTGGCACGCAGGCCTTGACTCGCCTCGAGCGTACCAGTTAACGTTTGCGGCACTCGATACGCTTGCGAAATTATATGATGACCCACTTAGCCGATTTCATTTTGCTGCTTGCTTGTTGCTGCGGTCGGTATCTTGAAACGTTTTACCCTTAAAAGTTTCCAATAGATCTATTAGTTGTGCCATAAATGCATCTGATTTTATGACTGAGCCGCAATCCTTTAGTGGTTAAAATATTTTGCTTCGTTACTGGCGTTTAACGTTCAACTTCCTGATTTTGGCTAGACCTCAGATTGCAATTAGTCCGTCTGTAATCACAAGACGCGGAGCTAATGCAATTTTGTTTACAAGTTGATTATCCCCGGTCGATCCCCGCGCCGCCGGCGCGCGCGACGCCCGGCGCCTTCGACCGGTTTGCTTGTTGCCACTGCTCGACTCGCTTGCCGGTTTGACGTGATCTTTTCTCGTGTTGCTCGTCGCAAGTCCCCTACACTCGTATGTAAACGACCCCAGAAACCTTATTTTGCATGTCTTCACACATCTGAACCTGTACTCGTTGCATCATCTAGAATGCCTCTCTGAACATCCTTATGAGAGTTGGGGTGCTGGTTGGTTTTTTATATTAGTTGAAATCAGGATGTAACATTTTGTGCAATATTGCTATTTGTATTTTTTCTAACATTGTTCTAAGACTGTGATTGTTCAGAATAATAAGCCAGAATATGCGCTTTATGATCTTCATAAGCTTCACGGAAATAAGCTCAACCTTGGCTTTGCGATTTTTTTACAAGTAATTCTAAGAAGCTAAATAAGATAAATGTTTCTTCCATGAACCGAGTTACCGCCGTTTAATTCTTCGAATATCTCAGTATCGGTGCTTTAGGTGTGAAACTCGCTGGCATGCATCCAAGTTGCACATTATAACCACAATTCAATGAGTCGTGGACCAGAATAGTAAAGAAGATAGAGTGGACGGTGTAAAAATAGCTACCGTTTCAGTCACAGTGGGCATGATGCGATTGCACCTCCCAGGTGCGCCTACGGCCGTTGTCCTCTCGTCTGGCGCGGCGCTCGGACAGCTTTTGTTTGCGCGTGAGCCTGAGCTACATTGTCCCAGTGCGCTTTAATAATTATTAATTCTGATGATCCTCCGTCCGAACGTCTTGCGTCCTTTTCTGTCGTTGAAATCACCGAGCACTTAACTGTATAATGACGCTTGAGATTTTAAAACGGCTAATGTCCTTAGGACAATGAACTTCGAAAATTAGTTTCGCTAGGATAAGTAAATATTTGCATTTGTTACAATTGTGTAAGAACTGTCCCTCGCCGTCGCCATTTAAGTTTACCTGTTTGAGTATGTGTGTAAGACAAGTTATTGTAAAGAATCTCAGTAGAGTGATTCTAGAAAAAACTTCAAATCATGATGTCAGCCTGACATTGTCAGGTCAGGATGACTTTTCCCAGATAGACTTTTTACAATAATTTGTTTGATTCAAATCTGATAACAATTCTGTTTCGATAAATGGTTTCTTCTTCTTCGTTTCGATAACATTTACCTTCTTAAATAAATATTATACTTTAACATTTGACGTCTTAAAAGAAAACAATATTTTCTATTTTAACCAAATTTAATGAAGAACAAAACATCAGTTATCTGCTTATTTCGTCAGTTAAGAAAATATAACGCTTTGTTTTTCGCCTTGATTTGTTTTTCAGTCAATACGAGATAACATAAGGAAGATAGCAATAAATTTATCGGCAATGTTTCCAGAATTATCAAATGAATCATCTGGTACTATTGTACAATGAACCCAATGTTCTGTATTACAAAACTGAATGTTCATCCATCAGCACGTAAGTTGGATGCGATTCGAGTCGGTCACCGGGCAGGTCGTTGTCCTGCACGCCGCTATAATACCCTCACTGACGTTAGTGCAATCCTTGTAAAAGGGTTCATTACAGTTCCATTAAAAATAGCAACTAACGTCCTGGTAGTCATTAAAGGATATCTTTATGCGTTCACGAATGATTTCTAAATCGCAGTCATGATGTTTATATTATTCAAAAGAAGGCTATAACAGCTATTATATAAGGTAAGGTGGGGTAAGCGTCTACGGGGCAAGAGCGCCAAATCAACAATATCTCCTAAAAAATATATGGTTCGTCGCAGTACCCCGTTGACGCTCTTGCCCCACCTTAGGGTAAAAACGCAATCCGTCGAAATCAGGTTTATATATGCCCATGTATAACTTTTCAATTAGTAACTCCTCAAAAATTATAGGTTCACAGCAAATTTTGCCAATTTCTGCATTCCAAAAGCATCATTTGGTAAAGTGGATCTGATGATGAAGACCAAGATGACAACCAGAAATCCTTAAATAATAATTAATTAAAGCGTAGCAATAAGATTTCTTTATTTATTATAATAATGAAGCTACTTTTATTCATCTTCATGCATGCCGTTAAATGGAAATAATGGTCAAGTACCAGGAAAACTCTTCAGCGTTGAAAGTCCCTAATGACTGAAAATTTCGTAAAGGGTGATAAGGAATTGACTGTAGGCTTTAGTTTCTTTATATAGTTAGTGTATAATGTACTTAGGTACTGTAGTGAATCAAATATTAATTCTATCTCCAAAAGAAAGTTAACCATTTTGAAGTGAATATATTCGTTTTGACATTAATCGATCTGAAATGCATTTTATTTGGTGTCGCTATCGGAACAAAGGCAAGCTGACAAGACTACATTATCAGATCATAATGGGTGCAGCCACATGATCAAACAATAGTGTTTACACTGGGCACAAGGACGAACTATACAGTAACTACGTCCACTTCGTAATGATCTTGAATACAGGCCTATTGTTTAGGGATTTTATGAATTGCCTTAAAACCGCCTGCACCATGCGGCCCCTGATACATATTTTCCTCCGATTAATTATCGTTATATGATATTATTATAGATTCCTCTCTTTACTTCCTTATGACATGTGTGGTCTGCACTGCATACTACTGCATATAGGTAGGTAACTACTCGATCTATAGTTATAATTATAGTTAGTGTAAATAAGAACTGAATTCAGTCCGGAGGTACTTGTTGATTACGATTACCGACACGATCTACTAACCGGAACAAAATAGTAAGAGAAGGTTACCTATAGTCAGACATCTCAGCTCAGAGGCCGGCTAGTTACTTACACTGGTTTGGCCATGGGGTCAATGCTGGATACATTCAATTGATGCCCGTGAAGGTGATTGACATGTATATATTAATTATATAGGTACGTACACATGGGCATTCAAAGTCGACAAATTTAATCAAATACCTAGTTCCTCACTTCTTTATTTGTTTTTTTTTTTTAATATATGTTTCATATCACGCGGCATTTTGATGCACATCGATGATGACGCGTGAATGTTTGTTTACCTACTTATAAGCTGGGTGTCAGGAGCGAGTCGGCGGAACGGTGCCGATTTCCTCGTGGTAATTGCTGAAGTATGCGGACGGCGGTGTCGTCTTATTGGGGCTGCGGGCGTACGTGCGCGCTGTTCACTTTCACTTCGCGCTGTCCGCGCACTTGCTGCGCTGGACCCGGTGGACAAAGCTCGCCCGCGCACTCCCAGCCGCATACCGCGCACCGCACACGACGCATCTTTGATTACGCTATTATGAAATCGACAACCCCATTACACACCACACGGCAGAACCATTCAAGTTTAATGACTACTTATGATATGAAACTACATTATTGCGACAGTTATTTTTGTATATCGGTAATATCCCCAAGCAAGGGTATTTCGGTCTTCTTCGTGACTTGCGCGATTGTTCGCCCGTGCCCGCTGAATCATCCATTGATTGCGGTGAATTACCTAAAACTTACGATATTCTCGGGTCTCGGGGTTAACTAATTCGAAATGAATACAACTATATATTTGAGGAACTGGCGTTAGTTTTGGGAGGCAAAACAACAACAGAATGTTATCATGGCGTTACGTTTTTTCCTATTAAGCATCTAGGAAATGCGAGTTAAAGTTACTAAAAGCTGTTCATTACGTATTCACTTTAAATATTTATGACGGTTAAAGATATGAAGTTTCGCCAGTTATCGAAACGTCAGTTAACTCTCGAATTAGGTAACAGATAAGATTGGCGATAAGGGTCTTACCGGAGTTTTAGAATCGCATTGTTGAAAATATTTGAAACTAACGTTTGCAATATATTACCAATACGTATACGAGATGTAACTATTTCGTCTACGTCTTCTTACTTTCACTTTTAGACATGATTTTTTGTTGTAGAAACTTACCTTTTCCATTAGTTAGTACGTTCTTCGCACTAATCATTCTTGGGGCGATTGAAGCACTGTATATCACTAATTCAACGTAGAAGTATTGGATCACATTGACTTTCCAAAAAATAAGACGGGCAAATTGGCCAAACGGCCTTTACGCAAGCACCGTTCGACCATTAAGGACGCTGGCGACCGTTTCAACAGACCTATGATAAGTTCGCCGATTTCTGATACAATTGTAGCTAATTTAACTAATATTTTAAGAGGATGGCGAAAAGTTTTCTTTGAATACATACCATGTGAGTCTTGATGAACGAATAACAAACGTTTACATTTTCTTATGTATATTTTAATAATTGTTTGACATTGCAAATGGTTGATGGTCAAGCCGGAATCCCACGCACAGCGCATTTGCCTTACAAGTTTTGTCCGTAACGCGGTCGTTTTAATGTTGTTTTTCCATTAAAGAAGGGAAAGCTGTCGTGTGCTCGCGTCCATCAAACATAGCTAATACCGCTTTCGTTTGATTCCTGACGAGGAAGTGCGTTCAACGCTAATGCGAAATATATACCCGTCATTTCTCTAAGTTTTTATTCCAATAGAAACGAGATAACGGTATTTTTTCAACTGTAGTGTTACAAATAATGTTATTTAATATCTCAAAGTCGCTTTGAATCGCTACTTAATTAAGATTGGTCTTTTAAATCTCTACATTTTCCTTCTGCGTACAAAGCTTGGCCTAGTGGCCTCCTATACATACGGCCTTGCCGAAATCACTTGGAAGTGAAACAAAAGATGCCCCCTATTGTTGTAATAACATTTTCAACAGTTTGGCTTTTGTTTAATTCAGTAATTTGTTACTGTATAACAGGTTGGGTCGTATGTTGTTTTAATGATTTTACATAAAAACAAACTACAGTTTAAAAAGTATGATGATCTCATATGGATGCAGTCGGCCCTAGAGCTGCACTGTGACTTGTTTGTATCTAAGTGAGATATCTGTGACCTGTTGAGCAACACAATCTTTAATTAACAGCAGTCGCACCGTAACATTCAGTTTATCTACTGATCATTACCGAGCGCTATATTGTTGGCATTATGGCCTACGTAAACCTCGGCTAGTTAGAACTGTCAAAACGATGTAATGTAACAGTAAATGCAGAAGTGCTACGTTATATGACCACTTTAATTTAATACTTACTAATAAAGTATCTCGCCAGTGGCAATTTGAATGTTAGAAGTTGACATGACTATTGTATTGCGAACTTATCTGCGGATTATCATTTATGATAATTTTGATCTGGTTATTTCCTTATCATGCCGTATCGTTCTTGCGTTTACGAAAAATATATTATATTTAAAATTGCATACTCGAGATGTTATCAGAGGTCAATGGATACAAAACAATATACAACTGAATGTTAAATGAGTTTATTGAACACATAAAACACATTTTGGATATCAAATGTCTCTTTTGTCGTCGTGTTTCTTCATGATTGATGTTTGTAAATGTCTGATTTGATTAGAGTATTCGCTTGTATGTTACGAGGATCGTTTCATAATTTAAATAATTAAATTCAATCCGAGTCTCTATTACTTTTCAAATCGAAAAGTAAGTCAAGTTTCTTCAACTGACAAAAAGTTAACATTACGCAACGACCCATTGGTGCCGTATCATTCTTATTTTAAAGTCATGTCCGTCAGAGCTGTCAGGTAAAAAATATACTCTGAACGCTCACGGATTAGCTTTCTCTTAAGTAACCCATGAGCGCCTAATTAATCAATAGTTTTTTATTTCTTTATATTATCTTGTTTTTACTTGTCTGTGTAAAAAGTACTTGGTGTATATTTTCACGCAAGTGAGTTTTCAATCCTTGGGTATCCTTGCTGAAGGACCAGTTGACAAAGAGTGCAGTGCATAAACAGTCTGGCTTACATTACGAAAGCTCGCATTGGAGCCTACAATAAATTGTTTCTGGCAAGCTTACGTAAGCCAGGTAAAAGTTACCGCTCGCTTGCGGCGCTGTTCTGAACTTCATCGGGTAACTGGACAATGATACCTAATACATCCAACTACACTCGACGACACAGCCAAACGAACTAGCTACAGATAATAAATAATTGAAAAAAATTGATCAATCGCCGAAAAATATAAAATAAAATAATCTGACAAGAGGATAATCACACAAAAATCACACAAAAGTCCCAAAATCTAAGTTCCAGGCTTGTGCTATGGGTACCGATTAACATACTTATCTAGAGAAATGAGTACTTACATACATAGAAAACACTCAAGAATCAGAAAAAATTACTCGCGTTCATCGCAAAAATATTTAGTATTTAGGTACCCTGACCGGGAGTCGAACCCGGGACCGCTAGCTTCATGGGCAGGGTCAGTAACAACTAGGCTAACTGGGTCTAAAGTTTCAATTCGTAGTCAATGAAGTTGTTTCTGGCACGACCTTCACCCGAAAACCTATTTATACTGTCAATACTATACCGTATAAAATACCTATGTCTCTTGTTATGTATCATACATAACATTCATAACAGTGATGAGAGAGACGTCTACCGAGTATGACTAATCCCATGAAGCGATTGTTAGGCCTACATTTGTTTTTTGATGACCAATATAATAAAAATACAATTAGTTGTTTATCGTTATAGTGGTTTTTACTACCGAAACCGTAACATAACATAACGCAAAAAATACGTTTTTATTACATTTCTATAATATGATTAAGAACAATTATTACCAGATTCACGTCGGGCTTATTATTATTCCATAAACGTTGGTTTATGGAATAATAGGAAGCCGACGAAGAAGATGTTTGTTTTACAAGCATCTGATTGTTTCTGTTCCGTGCGCAGTTTATTATTATGCATTTCTGAATCCACATAAAGGCACATTTAAAACTTGAGCAAGTGAAAATATAAATACTTCGACCTAAATTCGTGGCAATAATCTCTCAGAATGTCTTGACGCCTACAAATCCCAAACTTGGAATCAAATGAACAAGAAACCGGTCTTGATAACAATTATATTGTTTTCACCCTATTGTTTGCCCGAGCTGCGTTCTGCGTTGACTCGTAGTCAGAGTTATGTAATTAACCAGTGAAGCTACCTTAATCTGCAGTATTTCGACATTTCCATACTAACGTTAAAAAATCTCTCTCGTTAGCAATCGGAAGTAGGTAAAATGTTTTTCAATCCATGGAGACGCACCCTCCCATTTTATTTGACGTTGCACGATTGCGTTAATGTACGTACTTAATATGAAGTAGGGGAGCGCGTCTTCTCGCGAAAACACTACAAGCTTTAAATCTTTCACTTTAAAAATTTACGGTGGTTACCGTTACAAGTAACCTACTCGTATTCTACTTAAATTTTATATCCTGCCGCACCTCTAAAAGATTCTCTGTTACGTAAGTCTGTGGACGTTGATGACATACATAAAGTGAAAATATGACGCTAAGAATTCAAGTACTTTACAACTGCAGTTTAGGTAGCTTTTAAACATTTTAACATGTGCGAATATAAGTTTCACCTCTAAGCCAACAAATATTTTTTAAAGTTGATTGAGGTTAATCCCAGAAAGTGTGTCCGGGTATCAAGTTCCGGGACATTTATTTAGGGTATCTATGCTTCATATTCATCATGATTGCATATGGCACTCATTCTGTATGGATCAAACGTCAATGTCCAGGTGTTTCAGCCAGTTGGCTGCGGCAGGCGAAAATGTATGCAACTCCTCCCTGCCACCGGGAAAACAAGTGGGCAATCATTTACCACGTGAGAGAGGGTCTGGTCAGGTGCTCCGCAGTCGCATTGTGGTGACCCCCTCAATCCCCACTTGTGTAGGTGATGGTTGGTTTTCCCGTTGTTAGATCGTAACCGATTTAAGCGGGTCCAGGGTTTTTGGTTCCCAAGATTAGGTGTATCGCTTCATTGAGCTGGGTGTCAATCTTGGCTGTATGGGCACCGCGGTACCATACGGGGGCTCTACGGTTGAGTACACCAGAGCAAGAGCGGGAGGTACGCAGAAAAGTTGCGGAAACATCCCAGCTTGTACCTGCTAGCTTTCGGATGATATTGATGATGGTTTTCAGTTTCTACTTGACGTTTTCTGCTTCATATTAATACAACAAAATAAGTAAATGAGGAGCGGGATATTTGTAATGCTTAGAAATCGCGTCCATTTTATTTTCTGATAACTGTGTCAGTGTGACTAAAACCCTAGCAATCAAAAATTATGAAACACTGGTACAAATTTTTTTTCATGACATATTGTGTTGTATATCCCCAAAAGATTAGTGATGTTCATTTTACATTCATTATTTTGACAGGACCAGTATGCTAAAAACATATGCGTTTTCCATTGGTGGAGAAATGAAGTGTTAATTCGATTATAATTATCGAAGTAGGCAACTCAGTGTATCAGGCAGCCTGTCGCAAGGTTAACATTGACCAAGGGCAACTTGTTACCGACAACTTGAACAGCTTTTGCACAACTTATTTTAATGAGTTTCCCCTTGTTATTTTGCATCTTATTTCGTATTTTTCTTAAATGTTAATCTACTTAGGTAGATGTTACTTTGATTGCGATTGACTGCGATATTTATAGGGGCACTACGGGTACGTATTGCCTGAGTCATATAATAAATGAATAAGCTTTGTTGCATAGTCCTACAAAACTAAAGTACCTACCTATGAAAATATTTCAGTATAAAACAAAATCTGTTTCTGTACGTATACCTACGCCAAAACGCCGTTAACTTGGTTTGGAAATATCCGCTTGGAAACAATAAGGGGCGCACCTCTACACGCGTTCCTATCTCGCCGATGGCATATTGAATTCAGCCACCGAGCGTAGTTTCGCAGTCAATTTGTCTGCTTTATTGTGTGTGTTGCGCTCCGACGTTGTTTGCCTTTGGCAGTCGAACATTCAGTCTGCCAATATCATTGACAGCTAGCAGATTTATTTACTAAGCCTCTACTGACACGGTTGTCATTCGCCTGAATAAAGCAATTATGGACAATAGTAGAGTCTTTTTCAGATTTACATATCCTATTGAATAGATTGGTTAACATGGCACACCCTTCCTCCTACTGTATATCTACAGTGATCTTTTTTATTAATGTTTAACAACAAATTACACGTTGGTCGGCAGCCGGGTCGCAATTCGTTTTTGTTCTAGGGTCTTTTTTAAGGCAATTTTAGGATACTATTTACTACACTACCTGTATGTTTCATCCTTCTGTATAATATTTCGTGTGCGTTTTCTCTTGATTTAACCTTTGAATTCTAACATTATAGCAAATGATAATAACTCAACAAAAAGTAAATATGCGTTAGTATTTCGTTACGATCTGCCCTCATTTTATTTCTTCGCACGACTCAAATTACCTTTGTTTAGAAGTGCTCACATCTACATTAAGGCTTGTTGTTACCTATTACTTAAAATAATTTATTACAGTTTTCATTATATTCATAATGATTGAATTAGAGATTAAAGCTTTATCTCCAATTTTCAGTAGTCAATAGTGGCCGAGTACCCAGACGTAACACCCATAGCGACGGAGGCGTGGTCGGCGTCACGTCGCGGCGGCGCCAAATACACGCCGGCAAATTGTTCCCATTTCCAATATTCATGCTGAAAGCGAAAAGCTGAAACAATTTGGCTTCCTAACTTCTTAACTTTAACTACACCAACCCAATACATATTTCTTTCTTTAATTTGGCATAGTGTGGTCTACACAAAGCTATTATACTTGTCCTGCATAGTCTGCATTGATTTGATAATAAATTATGCACCGATCGAACATGATCGTGAGCGTGATCTTCGGCAAAAATTCCACGGATCCGATCTCGACTCTCGAACGCGTGTCTCGCACCTTGATCTAAATACTTGTGACAATGTCTAGTAGCGTCATTAGTTCGTCTTATACTGCACCGACTCGCCTCGCGCTCTACCTTGACGGATCACAGGGAAAAGTGAATCAGCTATCGGATATTGTATTGAAGTTTCGTAATTTTGTCAAGTATTTTGTCATGGAAACTACGTGCTTAAACTTACAATTGTTAAAGCATTTAATGATAGGAGATATTTGACTGATATACTTCGTCTGAAACAAACAGACTTAAAGGAAACAAGCTACCACCATTCTTTTTGGATTCAAACAGTTCAAAGCCGGGGAAAGATCCAGTACAATAATTTATCTCAAATATCATTTTCACTGCTGAAGATTACAGATACAATCGATTTGTTGGCATACTTTCAGGAGTGTGTGTTTGTAATACTAACAATGCTGTAATTATTTCTCGGTTAGTTAGTAAAAGTAATGCTAAATGAATGCACAATGGCTCCGGTTTAGTGAGAACAACCATTGGCCTTTTACTTACTATTGTTTTTAAAAACGAAATCAGGAAAAGTATTAGGTGTTTTTGATAAATAAACATGAATTATAATATTAGAACCGATTAAGTAAATAGTGAAACAAAATTGATATAAATATGTTACACAGCTGATCAAAGAACTCTGACAAAATTAAGTGATCATGCCGCCATTAGTTATAGTTAGTTCTGGCCCTAAATTATACATTAAACGGCAAATTTGTGATGCTCTATTCTGTCTGATGTTTGTTGGGTCAATATTTTTCTATTTAGAATGTTTGTTTATTATGTGGTTATAAATTGGCAGAGTGTTTTTCGGTTACAATAAAATTCTCGCAAGCAAGTTTCGACATTGACGAATCTCAATTATGAAAGATTTCTATATATTTTGCTTTGTACCCAAAGGTGGGCCGGCAATATTTATTACGCAAGTCGATCACGTGGTCTGCCAGTGGTTATGTCGAGCGAGGTAGGTATGTATCGACGGAACTCCTATCGGGCGTTGAGTAACTGCTTTGGAAAGAGCGTCGTAACGTTGTTTCGATACAGCCTCGCGATCGCGACGTAAGGCCGTGGTTGCAGTCACGTCGTCGGTGAGAGGCGCCCCTCCTCTGACGGAAGGTCGCAAGCGGCAGCCGCGAAGGAGAACGGCCCAAGAATGGATCCTTGCCGACTGGCCTGATAGCCACTCGAACCGCAAACAATTAACTATACCAACTTTTTCTTGCACAAGTACATCTGCACATTTTAGAAATGAATACACTTGTGGTTAGTGTTCCAAATATCTATAATGTGAAATCAGGATAAAAATTAAATCTAGAGCAAAATTTATAAGCTGTTTTTGAATTTTCGAAATTGATGTAGGTCTACTTGGATCACATCTATTGATTGTAAGTTTGTACCCGAGAAAGTTGGCGGAGACTGTATTTCGCGACGTTCTTTGTTTAAATGTGAACGAAGAAATGTGAAGGCAAGGTATTCTGGTTCGAGCGTCACGCTTTAAGATTCGCACCAGCCAATAAGAGAGCGTGGCTCGTGTTGAATTCAAGTAAGATGAGGAGTGGGCGCACTTCACTGGCAACAATGCGCGTGGTTGGGATATTGTTTTATTTTTCACATATAATTAAATGAATCGTTACCTCACCGCCGCCGACGATTGCGACAAGCGCGGCCACATCGTCCATTAGAAAGTCGGCGAATATGCAAATAGTATCGTAGAAACCTCACGAATAACTGGCCACTCACTTCGCGATGAAAGTGACCAGGGACTACCGTTAGTAAATTGTATTAAAACTATTTTCTCTATATATGGTTTGCCAAATTTGCTTTTTTGGATTTCCTGCGACAAGCGATATTAAAATTAATATGTCAATGTGATTTTAATGGTTTGCCTTGATCCGCTTGTTCGTACAATACTGTTACTCTTCTAATGAATATTGTATTGATATAGGTGGCATAGGTGCCATTACAATAACGGGTACCTTTGTTTGGATTCTGATAAATGATTCTACTGTATCTTTATCTTGGTTATGTTAATACAACACCGTATAAGTATATCACGATATTTATGATTTTACGTGTTATAGGTATCAAACTTATAAGCAACGTGCTGTTTTTTTCTTGTTTAAGTGACTAGGATATTGCTGTCAAACAAAAGACTTGTTATTGGTAAAACATAATGTACATGAATATAAAGTATAGGTTAAAGTAAGAAAATAACAAGACGCAAGCAATTAACGTTGAAACGATCACATCCCGTCCGCGTGGATTTCCCGCTACGAATCGTGTTAAAGTGAACCATATTATCGTCGCCGATGACGTCGGTCAGTATGTTAATAGCCATTTTGTATTCACGGTTCATTGTATCTAGAGTCGAATATAGTACGCGCGTCCCGCACCACTTCTACGGCGTTACGTCAACAGATTGAACGCGTTATCATAAGGCTGGAACATTTGACTTATTTGCGTCCGGGTGACTTGTCAAATTTTGGTTCGTATTTGTAGTTGTATTGGCCAAATAGGCCTGCTTTTGGTGTCATAACTCCGGCGGTAAACAACGCCCGGACTAGTCTAGAACGTTGAATTGTCTGTTGCTCGTTATATCTCACCGATCGAGGGAGCCGAACCGGTCCGGTTGTGACGGCCTCTCACTTTGCAACTCCGTGTACCGCTTGTCGCGCACTGGGAAATTAGGTAACCATAATGCCTATGGACAATGTAGAGACACCCTCAGATGCAGCATACAATTGCTAGAAAAATCTCTTATTCATGAAATGAATAGTGCAAACAAATAAAGCAAGCTCCGGAACAACAAACACGACGTCTAAGGAAATCGGTATGAAGCGACCGAGAAGCCATTCGAATACCTTGAAAAACGGATGATGGATTTCCTTGTATTTTCCAGCCTAACCGAAGCGTACAATCAAACGACCTTCGCTAGAATACAAATAACTAAACCAACGACCTTGACATAATACAGTATGCAGATGCATTGCACTCATTACCCATAAAAAGATATCTAATCAATTGTTTTGTTATGTTAGCGACAATACCAAAAATAAAAATGCAATAAGCAGGAGAGTGAAGAAACCATGAGCGCGCAGATGGTACGGGCGGGACGGCTGTTCGCCGAATGCCAAAGTATTCCATCGCGCCGCGCTCTTTATATCGGCCAGTGGTACCGCAGAGAAAGCCGCGGCTCGCGCTCCCCGCGTGCCCTCGCGCCTCGCACACCGCTCATAGCGGGTTTTTTCCTCATTAGCTTCGTACACAGTCTTGTGTTTATCAGTCGCGACTTGCGTTTTGATCGACGTCAAACAAATATTGTGGTGATTAGCGACTTCATTTCAATGGAATTGTTTTTCATGCTTTAAACAGTATTCAGGTGTCAGTTATAAACTGATTTCAGAACTTCTATAAAGTTTCTAAGACGTATAGCTGTGTGGAAAGCATTTTTTTAAATCCTGTTGCCTTGATACTCAGCTCAGTCAATGTAAACAAGGTCCGTAGAGCGGAAATCTATGCGGAACCGGCAGATAATGATGATCTACGGCTGCCAACTAACTAAATGGGTTGAATATTATGTTTGGCTTACTATTTTGGAAGTAGTTGGTCGCCAATGTCGCCATGATTTAGAGAGTATCAATTAACACGTTAGCTACTGGACTTGTTGGGTTATTGCACAGTGTGCGCTTCGCGGCGCACTCTTTAATAGGTTAATTGTCTGGCATTGTGGTGCTGGCACACATCGTACGTCGTCAGCCGCGACCTTAAAGTGGCTCGCGGCCACGCATGTAGGTGTGTGCGTCGTCACCAGACGCCGATAGCCAGGACTGTACGCATTAATGTCGTTTTTTTTTCGAGTTGGCATAGAATTTGAAACCTAATATCTAAAGACAAATTGCTCGTCTTCATGCGCGATCAACCGAATGCCTTGTTATTTTACAATAGGTACCAATAGGCCGTAATCATGATTCATGATTACTTTCATTTTCCATTGGAGTCACTTTTACATGAAAAAATATCCATTACTTCTGTACAAGTAACGAATGAAAACCTGTCCGTTTATTCGCTACCTACCGAACCGTAAAGCCAAATTCGAATGACCTCCTTAAGCGGATTCTTCGCCTCGGTACAGTTGTATTTAGATGACATTATTGTCCCACTTCCGAGTGAGAAAATAAAGTAAGTTTTGCTCTGCGGTCGGTTTGCTTCTGTTTTCAATATAAAATGTGTAGGAACCGTACGTGATCAACGTGATGTGAAATGGTACGATGCGTTAATCGCGCAACCGCGACGTTGCCAGTCCAGGCGCTGAAAGTCGCTGCTCACCGACTCATGCGCACGGCTGCAATAGCGCGCCGCCACGAGCCCAGAGCACCCTTATTTGGTTGTATAACAAGACCTGCCGTGGGTTTCTCGTGGGAGTCTACTATTCTTTTCATTGTCCACACAAACAGCAGGTGTTTGTTATCGCAAGCGACCCATTGAGTTGGGAGTTACAATTCCTTACTGGTTTACGTGATACACTTAAAATTAGGAAAGTGAAATCAATTAAGTACCTAACTAAGTTGCACTAAACTACGCGTAAACGATAATATGTCCATTATTTTCATTACACATGCTTGACGGGATATGCATTTCAATTAAATTAATTATTGAGAAACTACAGAACATTCGAGAAGCCACAAGTGCTCTAAACTGCGTATGTATTGTAATGCTACATCTTACATGTTCATTTCTAAGCACTGTAATCGTAATATACCTACATATTATTTTTAAATTCATATGATTAAATGGTGCGTGCTCATTAAATAACGTTGTACTTATTTAAAGTCGACTGCATAGTTTCTCTCTCGACGTTTTTAAGATAGAGCTCTAGGGCATAATTTATAAAATAATATTTAGATTACAGTTAATTTGTTATGCCCTTAAAACGGTTCTTTACCGTCTTGCTAAGACCCATGAAGCTAACATTTTTATTGAAATCTATATTATTATTAATATTTCGTGTCGTATTGTTTTCAGAAAATCTCCATTCCGGCACCAGCCACTAGCAATGGCCCGACGGGTGAAGCCACGTTTCACTTCAGCACGAATAGCAATGCAGAAATGGAGGGTCCACAGGTATGTCATTTACTTGAGTGCTTTTGTTGTTTCATAAACATACTCTAAACTATTCTTCTACAGTAAAAAAACCGACCGTGTAAAAAAAGAGCCCATTAACTGACTGAGCGAAGTGTTACTAATTTTCGACTACTTATACTGGCGATTCTGGCGTTTAAAAGATAATTCTTAAATGTAGAGTTATATATGTTTTAACTGCAAGTGGCCCTATAAAATTAAAAAGTCTAGGTAAATGAACTGCAACTAGTAACTGGTTTTTAAAATTTTAAACATGGCTTTAACTTCGGGTGTTGCTATTTTTTGCAATTAAAAGGCAATGATATCTTGAAATTAAACGTAATAACGCCGCTATCAATGTCCGCTTAAAATGATTTCTCCATCTATAGAATATACATTTAAATTGATATCATTCAATTGCATAATGTAAGTACGCCATAAGAGTCGATTGGTTCGACGTCCGAGTAAATATTGTTTGAGTATGTTTACGTCATTACATTACTACTCCTGTATTTTGTGTAATAAACATTCGACACGGCAAACTTTACATTAAGTTAAATTGCACACGTTAACTTGGCCAAATGAAAGTCATGCATATGTTGCTTTTTTTTAATGGTTGTTTTTAGAGATTTTCCAACTGACGATAGTGAAGCAGTTGACAGTGTTTACCCAGGTGGAAACTTGGATCAGTAGAGAAATGATTCAGTTTACATAGTTTAACGTCATTTTCGATCTGTAATCAGGTGTTTTTAATATTAATTCCTATCTTTATTCGTTCACTTGGTTGAATTCTTATCGGCGTTTTAAATCATTGCATGATTTGCTAGTATTCGCTCGAACATTCGAGAAAAACGCTGTATGACTTCGCAATATTACAAGTGTTTTTTTTTAGAGATATTGTTTTAAGTAACATCCTATCAATCTTATCCCATATAATGCAGTAAATGAATAATACAGTAAAGATTCTAAAAAGCCACAAATACTTAGCTACAATACCAGGCCCCCACTGTAGTTTGGCTGGCACAGCTGATCCGGTAAGATGGAGGCCGATTAAAATTCTCTATGGCTCCCCTTTGTAATACGCATGCTTTCCGCTTGGGTTTGTGGGTCGCGGAACGGTCGCAGCCGATAACATGATGTGATGCCAATCGAATGTGTCTAATCTTGTGGATTTTATTTTATTTAAATTTTATTTAACCTTACCCCAAACTTTTTGTTTAGTTTATTAGTCTTATAAAATGTATACCGAAGTGAGATATTGAGATAGTTGCATCCTCATCCAGTCTGGACGTTGCCGACGTTAATGACTCTGCTAATGGTTGCCCAATTCATTTTAAATGTATCGTTATGATCATTGAGAGTATATATTCTTTAAAATATTTTATTAAATTGCACTGCGCTACGAATTAGCAAAAAATATAATAATAATGGTGATTCGGAATGCGCCGGTGCGGAGCACGTACTGGGAATGTTACTCAATAGCCGTTAGAAAGTGCGATTTCAGGCGCGGGCCGTTCGTGTTGCATTACAAACACTTAGCAGACGGTGACCCAGGAAAAAAGTATTTTTTGTAATTAAATTTAAAGCCGCCAATAATTGTTAACAAATTTTCGCCCCGACTTTGTCCAAGTACTCGAACTATTCAAATTTCTGGGATAAAACGTATCATAATGTCCAATCACCAAGGCTCAAACCGAACTGTCTCTATACCAACTTTCATTGAAAATTAGTTCAGAAGTTCCGGCGTAAAATCTTGGCAAACGGACGGACATACAAATAATCGAAACCTGTTATCCTGCTAGTGCATATCTATAGCTAGTTGTGATTCCATACGACTAATTTATAATATTAGCAAGGTAGGTGATAAAACTGTTTGTTGTTTGTCAGGGTTCGTTTGAGTGCGTCAGGGGCGGCGGCGTGACCCGGCGGCTGGAGTCGTGCGGGCCGCTGCCGCGCAGGATGCGCGTACACGCCAACGACGACTCCTACGAGGCGACCAAGGACCGCATGGCGAGGACCGTGGCCGCCGAGCAGAGCAAATGGTACACCCGTACACCACCCTTCCCCTCTCACCGCCTACACATCTAACGCAATCACACAACCTCACATACGGCCAAACCATCTGCTCATACCTTGTTGTATCCCGTCTACATTAATCCCACTTCTCAAGCATCTTCATCTATTTCAAGTCCACCGGTCTAACACGTGAAAGTTGGCAAGCTCCCATATTTATGTTCGTTAATTGTTACTAATGCACAAACTGTCATTACTACAATGATTTGATTGCCCCATGATTTAAGCGTAATGATATAATTATTAGCTAATGACTTGCTTGAAGGGTCTTCGTGATAAGACTTAGTAGGTATAATTCGATAAGTACTCGTTAGGCGTGTTTTTTTTACGATCCTTAGTTTTTGTTAAGGATAATAATTTATTAATAACTAATAAATACCTAATTCTATAACTTTTATGACTTACTATCACGCATGTACTTCTCAGAAGAAGAAAAAAACATAAATTGCAACATAATCTATTCCAATACTACATATCTAGGTTGGTAATTGAAATGCTATAGCGAAAAGCTCCCCCGTTACAATTTACCTTATCGTAACAGGCATCTGCGTTTAACGGAATCGTGCCATATCAAGTAAATCTAAGACAAAGCGCTTTAGTTCGCCCATTACAACGATGAAGCAGTCCTATGTTTTGTATTAAGATTGACGTCTTATTATTTCAGCACCCGAGTGATAAAGCCTAATCAGACAGACATCGGTCGGCGTGTGAAAGTTCGCTCGTCCCATCCCCTTTACTCGTCCGGGCCGGCGGCGCCGGAGCGGCCCGAAAGGCCAGAGAGGCCGGAGCGGCCGGAGCGGCCCGAGCGACCGGAGCGAGCCGAGAGGCCGGAGCGGCCGGAGCGGCCCGAGAGGCCCGAGAGGCCCGAGAGACCCGAGCGACCGGAGCGGGCGGAGCGCGCGCCCGTGCCCGTGCCGCGCGCGCAGCCGCCGCCCGCGCCGCACCAGCCGCACGCGCCGCCGCAGCCGCCGCACCCACACCAGCCGCAGAGGCCTCCGCCCAACCCGGACCTCACGAGGCGGTCCATCAAGTACGTACTATGCCGCTCACGACGCGACTGACGATATTCTCTATACACCCAGCGATCTCTGTCCGATTGGATTCCCTCTCTATCCGAAGGGACGTCGGTTCACTTTACGAGCTATTATAGGCTTTACATCGGGGAGTGTTCTGAACAATTATTCGGACTTTTACCGGCCGCTGAGTTCCACCATCGAACTACTCGTCGTAAAGCCAGGTTCCATCAACATCACCTTTTTGAATGGCGTTCTTCAACGTGCGTTTCACGAGGCACTTTTTGCCTCGTACAGTGAAACTGTGGAACGAATTCCCTTCGGCGGTATTTCCAACCGGTAGTGATTACTTTCCATCAGGTAACCCGGATGCTCGTTTGCCTCCCTTCTCTCTGATTTAAAAAAAAACACCCACCCGATCATAGGGTCGTATAGGATCGTGATGATAATTCCTAACTCATTGGTGATCGGACAGAATGTAGAAGTTCGTTGTTTTGGTGCTTTTACACTTGTAAATGGAAGTTGAACAAGTCACGCGTTAATTACTTTACTATGATGTACTTTTACAGCATAATGTAAAAGCAGATAACGTGATTGTCATTATTTCCTGCAAAATTATTATTCTTAGTCAGTCTAGAGAGTTATTTTGCTATGAAACAATATTTATATGAACTATTTTCGAATAATAGGCACGGTATCAGCATTATTATCTTGCAGTATTTGTTATCATAAGGCTGTGGTTTTAGGGTTTACCAATACCCATGTCGACCGGATATTATTTGTACCTAAGTTATTTTATTTCTAATCATCATGTCATGATATTTCATAACGTATGCAAATAGTTACAGTTGTAAAAAACATGTCGGCCGTCCAAGCAATTCGCACCACAGACATTTCGTGGACTCTTACTAAATATGGATAAATGGCCGCTTGCCATTGAATAATAGCAAGACACGCTTCAGTCTTAGTCATACAACACTTCCTTAAGCTTATTACGACTTGCAATGTCTGCTTAAATAGGTACTAAGGAAAAATCATAAGTATTGCCTTAGTGTAATTAAATACCATTCGATATATTGTTTTTACCTTCGCTAGCAAAAACATGAACCAACGACGGAGTTGGCTAATTGCTACGATAATCAGCAAGTTTGGTTGCGAATTGTCTAGAGTTCATCGGATTTGGACGGCCATTATAACGTCAATTTTGACTTCCATTATTGGTTATGCATTGTTTCACGCGAACTAACGTTTACACGGTTATTACAACTTATTCATAGCCAAGGCTGTGCAATTTATTATTACCTATTGAAACACTCAAGGCAACTCTGTCACGTGACACACGAAAAGTTATTTGATTATTTAGGTGTAGATGATATCTGAATAAACTTAGTTTCATTATGTGTAATGCATTAGACTACGACGACGTCTTTGGACCTTTTTTGTCAAATTTGAACTTTTCTATCATCATTTTATTTTATTTCCATTTATTGGAAACATTTTGACCTATTACAATTTATGTTATGTTCGTACGTCAATTGTAACGTTGTCTAATTCTGTGCAATGATGACAGTTGCAGGAAAACCTACGGGTTTACCGAGTGTATGCTCATTACAAGTTCATGAGTAATACTGTATTTTACGCTGAGCCTAAGTTCTTGTACATCTAGTAATTTACAGCTTTTCCCGGAACTTTGTCCGGGTAAGATTGGAATACAGCTTTTTCTGCTGATTCCCACAGATGTAAAGTTACTTATGTCACACTCAAGTCCTTGTCTCTTTCTAAAATGAATTGGCGTCTGATTGCTCTTTGAAGCCAAAACAGACTAACGAAAGATAAGCTATTAAACTCCTTCTAATATATCAGTTAGTCAGGTTAGGCTAGTTTCACACTATAAAATTTATTAAAGTACACTCGGGGATATTTGGTTGGCTCTAATGTCAAAATGTAGTTTAGAACTTAGTTAGGAACTAGGCCCATTCGTGGGCGATCTTCCCCTGGTATTTATTTACTATAATAATTAAATGTATCTTTTTCTATCTTTTCAGAGAAAGACTTATACAGTTATTAGCATTGAAATCCTTCAAAAAACCCGAGCTATACGCGAGGCTTAATCAAGGTACGTTGTTCAATCATCTTATCTCCTAAATTGCTCAATGCAATGATAATTTTACATCAGACACAAAAGTATTTCCTTGTTATTTTACACACTATTGTGAAATTTTCATTATGTTGAGCCACGACACAGATTCATGTTTTAACACTCGGCATAACATTACAGAGGGAATCAAGGAGAAGGAACGGGGTGTGGTGAACAAGATCCTGCCGCAAATAGGCACGCTCAAGGACAACTGTTACCACTTACGTAGGCACATGTGGAACGACGTCAACGAGGAGTGGCCCTTCTATACCGAGGAGGAGAAACGTATACTCAAGAGGTCTGTGTCTCCAACACGGCGCCCGAGCTTGTCCAAACAAACCGGTCCAAATATTCAACCTTACGGGTTTTTCCCAAACAAAACAATAGCTATTGACGTGGAGCTTGACACCTTGAATGTATGTTGAGATGCATTGTAAATGCTCGAGCCTTGTCATTACAACATACTTCATCCAGACGTAATCCATACAAAGGAGAAAGTAACTATTTGTTTGTGTAAAAAACAACTTTTACAGCTGAACTAAATTTAGTATTTGAATTTTTGGTGTGGATGTAGTTGAACTCCAGGGAAAGGTTCCGAGGGAATAGCGATAAACGACTTCTACGCGGACCGAGTCACGGGCAATAGCTAGGAATAATATCGAAATAAGTGTTAAAATAAATATATGAGTTCGTACTCAGAAAACAGTAAATGAATGTACAGATCGCATTCTTTATTTGCATGTATATAATAAAATCTAACCTTGTATAAGCGCGTTCACCGAGGTCGATTGATAAAGCGACAGTGCGGTAAATCGTGACCTTTACAGAAGTCGAATATAACAGGCTGATTCTACGTATAAAATGCAACTCGATCGTGAAATGCTATCTACAGTTTACAGTTATTTATGCAAAGAGTGGGAGCTCGGAATGATTAATGATATAATTTCATTTTAACAAGATTTCTAGGATATACCATCTCCGCGTAACGGAAAACTTCATCGTGTAAAGGCTACAAGATCAATCATAATATTTACAATACATGCATTTTGATATGACGTTAAATCGGGTGTTACCATGTTTATTACATTGTAAAAGCGATCAAGCTTAATACCTAACCGATTCCGCACGGCTGGTGAAACTCGTCATAGGTCTTAAATAAGACTAGTAAATACTGCTGTTTAGAATTTTACTCTTACCCATTCGCGATGCCAAATAAACACGTCAACAAACCTCTACTCTATTCAAAATTATCTGTCTGGAGGTTGATTGTGGAGAAACAAAACACATACAACATATTGGAAGGGGTTAATCTTAGAGTACTCCCAGCTTCTTCATAGTCTTCGGCTGGCTATCACATTGACACGATCGCTATATTTGTCACACGTGTTTTATAGATAGATAAATGAAAATCGCATAAGTATAGCTATTAAGAAGCAGGTGTTACCTACGCACTCAGATAGAACTAGCCTCAAACTAAGATTGAAACGTTTACTACAGGTACTGTACAGCGATAAACCTACTTAAAAAGATAAATAAATCTTTAAGCAGAAAGCTGCCAAGAGTCTGGAACGAAATTGTGTATAAATAGTGTTCAACACACGTCGACCGATCCCGAAATCGCTACGCTCGCTTCTAAACCGAACGCTAACGCTCAACGTTAACTCGGCAGGCGGAAACCTCAAAATCTAACACCGCCTGTGAGCAGCGACTCGACCAACTCGCTGTCGCCGCGCGCGTCGCCGGGCGGCAAGCGCGCGGGCGCCGGCGCGGGCGCGGGCGCGGAGGAGCCGCCGGGCAAGAAGCAGCGCATCTCGCACTACCGCCGCCCCTCCCCGCCCTCCTCGGGCTACGCCACCGGCAGCTCCGGCGCCTCCTCCGGCGAGCGCCACGCCTCCGACACCGAGGACGACCGGACCAACGGTACCGACACCCCCCCGTACCTTAACTACCACGACCGTGCACACTGACAACTTTCTATCCGCCGGTTGTGTGCCCATCTTATCCTTTTTACCTATCTTTTGGAGACGGAGCGATCCTTTTGTTGTGCTGTTTGCGAGACCCCCCTAATTTAATAGGTTAGCGTTATTAATTCTTTCAAATGTCCCTCTCGACAGGATGCGTCAGTAAACTTTACGACCTATTATCTAATTGAATAGTGTTATTAGTTTTTGTTATTGAGATTTTTGTACCGAGATAAACAATACCTACGGCATAACATATTTTGACGTGTGACGCTTAACGTAAAGTATTGATAAATTAAGAGATAATGATCCAAACACTTGAAACGCACTGTTTGAATTACGGTAGCCCTGAGTCGTAGTCAAAACAGACAGTGTATTTTAGTGTAAGTTCGCCTTTGTACATCCCTATTTTTTTCTGTTTGTATTTGTTTTATTTGCTTTTGTGCAATAAAGTGTTTACATACATACTTACCATGATTAAATGACTAACTGACTCTAAAATTGGCATAAACACATGTCCATTTACGAACAACTGGTAGTGTATTTGCTTTTCCATTCAGCCTTTAACTCTGAGTAAAATTCATTAGCAGCTCAGTATGTTCAATATAAGGATAGATACCGTTAACGTTAATGTTCGAATAACAAGTAAAATGTTAACGACATCAAACACATTAAACTACGCGATTGTGCTGGCCGATTAATTAAATAACGTGTTTTGCGCGTAAAACGTGATAAAAACACGGTGACATTCAATTTTCTATATTGGTCTTATCTTACTATTAATAGTTGCGTCATGGATTCGTACCAAAGAAACAAAATATACGCCTCATTTACCGCGTTAGCATTGCAAAGCTTATTGATTCACGGAAACGGAAGTCATGGTTAGAAGCTTTTCGACAATGTCACTCTTGGAAGACGTAACGAAGCGCTAATTGAATGATGTGTCTTTATTCCAGTCAAAAAGGATAACGGCTACACCCTCACGTTTAACACAGTTAAGGAAATATGCCCGAGTCCTGTGAAGGCGAACGGCTTTAGAAGTAGTCCCCCAGTAGAGCAAACTAATAGTATCACAGGTATGTTTATGTAACACGTTTACGCACGCTTACGTTTATTGTTTGCCTTAAACCTTCCCTATTTCCCTAAAGGTATTAGCGATCCCATTCAAATTATCAGTTCAGTAGCTCTCGAGCAGCGGGAATAAACATGGAAACATGTTTTATTTTATTCATTTACTTATAAATGACAATAATTGTGATTAACAGGAAGGTTTATTTTTAAACTGAATCAATGTATTACCATGTTTCCTCCTTGTAACATAACACAAGGGATGAGGTATATTTTGTACCAACATTCTAAAAAAAATAAGAAAAATAGGAAAAAAATGGTTTTGGATTCGGATTTACATTTGCGACCGTTGTTGCGAGTTTCGACCGTTGAAAATAACAATTTTTATTTTACAGAAAAAGACATCACAAATACGGAACCTTTAGAAATTACTGAGTTAACGTCGGTGCCCGATGAGAACATGACTGATTTGGAAGAGATTGAAAGGTAATTCAACGTTCCTTTAAGTCTGTGTTAAAGAGCAGGTGCAGATTTACTCGCGGCGGCGTCCGCTCTCGGCGATTTGAATTATTTCTAGTATGTTAGGCGTCATTAAATTTAATCATCGGAAATGAACGCTGGAGAAAATTGTTGGGTACGTAACTCAAAACGAGTTCTTAGAAAGCTGCAAGACGAGCAATTTTGTTAAAAGGCTAGTGCTAAAAGTGACATGTGTATAATTTAAAATTGTACGAATATTCAAGGAAAATATGTAACTAGCTTTTGATCCTGCTGTGATTTTGAATTCCATAATTTAATTATGTCAATCCACCGTGATGTAAATGAAATATGGGCTTATTAAATACGTATCAGAGACGAAGCTGAGAATCCTCCGCACATAAGCGACGAAATATGGATCTTGAAGAGACGACGAATTTTATAACCGTAGGAACTCTTGAATAGGCTAAACGCGAGCGACACGGGGCCGTTAATTGTGGCAATCCTTGTAGGTGGCCTTTAGTCAGCCATTAAAAATGTATGACAGTGGGGAACTCTGATGCCCTTTAATCTTTTGAACGCCACAGTAGGTTCTGGCGACGACTGAAAATCGTGCCACTGATGCCACCTTTGACTAAGACATTGTTTCGTATGAATTAACTTATTTGCATAGCATAGCAAACAAGTGTGAGTGACACATTTTGTATTAGTCGTAAGGCGTTCAAAAGGTTAACATATCGCTAACGATATTGTGTGTTTCAGGCAATATCCGCCGATAACGAGTTCTGGCACGCGGCGCGCTTACAAGAACGAGTTCGCCGAGCTGTACACCGAGTACCAGTCGCTGTACGGGCGCGTGGCGCGGGTCGCGACGCTGTTCACGCAGCTCGAGCAGCAGCTCAAGCGCGCGCAGCCGCACTCGCCGCACCACCAGGTACGCTAGAACATTTTTTATCTATAATTACCTCTCCGCTAAAGTATGTCTGATAACTGACTATGCTGTGGAGTTTCTAACCCCCGACGCAAAAAGAGGCGTTGTCGCTACATCATCGACAATCCTAAAAGAAAGCAATTGATATTATCATTTTGTAACATTAAAGATACTTCTAGATGCCTGAGTATATAGAGATATAACGACAAGATATTCTATAAGTAAGATTCTGGTTAATCATAATGAGTTAAGAGAGAGTAATACAGCCTTAAACAATTTCTGATTCTGGCGGGGATTCTTTTCCCCTAACAAGCCTCCTTCTACCACCCCTTACAGCTTGTCCGTACCACCAAACTCGTCTCTAAAGCACCTTCGACCCATCCATTGGATTGATCGAAGGCCCATTCTATTCTTACACGAGCTTTAGTTCTATCATCCCTCGGACTACCCCATTGGGATATCCGAGGCTTCTTACAAGTTCTATTCTAACCAAATTACTCTCTCTTTCTCGATCTCCTATGCCATCTTCTTATGTAATTTGGGATGGACTCACCTGTTCACGTTCTGCGTAGTTCCCTTTGTCCCTGTTCCTTGAGACCAATTCTCCGTTACTCACGATTTTCATCTCCAGGTAGTCACGACCCCCAATGGCTTCTCCTCGCTGTCAAAATCAAGTCCTTTTTACCGCTCCATCTTTTACAAGGCAAAGTTGCCAACATAAAAGGAAAAATGTGCGTTCAGAAACTTACCGGTTTCATCGAAGCTCGCGTTCGTCGCGACAGGCGTGCTATAAGTTGAACATGTGTATGTGCGTGTCTGTCTGTGGCATTTTAGCTCGCAAACTCATGTACCGATTCGGTCTTGTTTTTTTTTTTTAAGTTAATTTATTCAGTGTGGTTCTTAGCTAGGTTTGATGAAAATCCGTTGGGCCGTTAAAGAGTTACGAGCTCTAAAAGTAGGGGTCGCTATTATGTTGAGGTTTTCTATATATTTACAGTGCAATAGCTCTTAGAAGGTCCTTCGGGTTTGTACTTGTCTCTCACTCGCTCTCATACATACGCTTTTATCAAGAGCGAGTAGGAGAAAAGTACAATGCCAAAGCACCTAAGTGCTATTATGCTATGTTATTATTGTCGGTAAGATAAACGGTAACGTGGTTGTTCCAGAGCATAGAGCAGCGCATCGTGGAGGAGTACCGGCGCGTGCGCAACGACGCCGCCTACCAAGCCGAGAAGCGCCGCGTCAACTACCTGCACCGCAAGCTCACGCACATCAAGCGGATGGTGCAGCAATACGACCAGCTGGTGAGATACACTTTAGGACAACAACACTTAGACTTTAGGACCAGGCGAATTTTATGATCGTGTATTTTATTCGTAAAATGAAAGAAGTTTTTGGGATAATTGTATGTCAACGTCACTAGAAGCCCGCGCATAGTTATGTTCACAAAAAATTGTGTTTAAAATAATTGTCCATAGATTAGTAACGCTTCAACCCTTTTTTCCCCTGTGATCTCATTAAAAATGTCGCAACGTATTCTAAATGTATGACGGGTCAAAAGGTTGGTTTTACAATACTTGTAAAATAAGTAGTCTATTAATGTTGACAACGTATGAAGATTAATGTAACAACGATTCCTAACGTATGCTTTAAATTTTATTTTCAAGTCTGTCACACGGTTAAAGGACCTTCCAGTAAGTGAATATAATTAACATTGACTGTATTCGTAGCACAGTTTATTGGGTACCCATTCCCTTGCGACTTAACATGCTAATGATATTTTTTTTGTTCAACAGCGTAACCTGAAGTCGGACCGCGTTTCGACCGCGAGCACGACGCAAGCGTACTGACACCTAAGTTACTCGCCGCCCGCCGCTCGCTGCCTATAGCACTAACAACTCAACGACCGACGCGAAACTCACAGGACAATCTATATACATATACTTATAGCATCTAAGTTTTGTACGTGTCAGTGCCCCCGAACAGTGACAGTTATTCTGCGACTCGAAGGAGCAGACTCGAGCAGTCCGGTTGCGCGGTGCGAGCTCCGCCCCGACTCACTCCCGCAACTCCCTACCGTGCCTTGTTAGAGTGAAGAATGTTGGGAACGGGAGTGCCATTAGCGCCTATCGGACCATAACTTAATGTACATATTAAAATGTTTCGTCTAAGACAACTTTGACTCTGTGTTTACGGTAAGCCATAATTTTAACCAGTCCGCAAGCTGCTTGGAATTATCCGACCGAATGAAAGCATGGTCGCGTATTCGAAGCAATGGATCTAGTATATGCAGTGTCATGATCATTTGCAGAAACGTAATAGTGTGGACTATATGCATAATTATTTCATGAATGGTTTCAAGAATTATTTTTATAATATTAGCAATCAAATTGTGTAAATTATTACGTTCAATATGAAATTTGAATCCAAGTAAATCCCTTGTCTGCAAACTAGACGAGCATTCAGTAACGTTTGGTTAAGGACTGCGCGGTCGGTTGACGACAACTTTAAGGCCCGCGCACATTTCCTTGGTATGAAAGCTACGCGATGTTAATTCGTGCGTGTAGAAGTTTCCGTGCGACGGGCAGGGCTCCACGCGGGACATTTGTCAAGAGTTTAATCTCTTCTACTTAAACCCAATGCGAGACCTTAACTAAGCCAATGTGTATAGTATCCGCAGCGAGCTAAGGACAAGTAGAAATTCACTTCGACTTGTGCTTAGCTCGCTTACACGAACGTACCCGATTTGAAAATTGATTAAAAATACCACTGTTGGAAACCATGTTGAATTAATATTATGATACTTAATTTGAGTAGTATATTTTTAATATCTATAGTGTGTTATTTCGTATTGTATCTTTGAAATCTTTTTTATCCCAAAACCTTTTTCTTCAATTCTACGTATTTTTTCTCGAAATTATATGTAAAATATGATTTTGCACTCAATATGCGTATACATCTACTTAGTTTAATCATAAATCTGACCACTCAAAATTACTCACTGTCGATATTTAAGCTCTATTACTCATGCATGCGATACTACGGAGTCACCGATATCTATCAGTTTTCAAAAGCATATCCTAAAAACAGAGATTATAGTAGGTTAGGATTGCCTTTCAAAACATCGTAGACATTCATTTCATATAAAAATGAGACCAATGTTATTATTATGTATATAACTTTTGTCTGATGGCAACCATAATTAAGGTCATCACGTCACTTCAGATTAAGGTAATGATTTGGTGTAAATAACATTTGTAAATATAACTAGAAAATCTAATTATTATCTACGTATATAGTCCAGTATTTGGTATTTTTTCGTCCACGTTTTATTCCATTCGAAAGTAACTGCCGTCTAATGTTATTGTTGTCCAAATTAAATTTGCTTATATGGATTACTGAATTATTTTACTATTTCTTATTCTTCGGGGGTCAATGTGTAAATATTCAAAATTGCCCGATTGCCGAGAACAACAATTCAAAAGTCAATTTAAAAGACTATTGGCCTTTAAAAACAATTACAACTTGTTAAGTCAGTGACGCGTTAGTCCAGCATCGTCCCTTCGCTTCTAAGGAATCCATCCATTTAAAGATGGATATTTTTTCGTTTTATAAAATGGTCTTGCCCAGCTACGTGTATATAGTATTTAACTTAGAAAAATGCCACGTCTACCGTCTCGTGTTGTATAACTTAAAACGGTCTCGACGTATTTGCATATTAATTTATCTTCTCTCAGCTTAGCCATCTAATTACCATACGTAAGATCTTGTAAATACTAAAACGCTTTATAAATAACTCATCGTTGTCACAAATTGAACTCTTCCACTGAGATTGACGGTCGATATTGACTGTAGCTTTATATTTTTATGGAAATTGTACGGCTAAGCTGGTATTTGATTAAACGCAAGCATTTAAAAATGCAGTTCTATAAGAAATTGTTTAAATTGCCATACAACTTTTTAACTTTACTTGTGTCCTAAAAATTAGCAACAACCGGCCAGTGTGAACATCCACTAGGAGTAAGAAATGATTTTGGTCCTGTTCGGAAATACCCTCCAAACCACAATAAATGGTAATATATATAGTCTGGTCTCTCGAGCACGCCGGCGGCCCTCGGAGCGCCGACTGCATCTTTTGTCCTCGTGTTAACGTCCATATTTGAAAATGATTTATAGCGTTAAGTAACTCTGATTTTTATATTTGAAGCGGGAACATTGTGCAAGTCCAACTACATCCAATCGCGCGCGATTCAATTCTAAGCGCCAGAAGCGTCCAAAATTCTAACGTCATTTAACATCCTGATACTTTCATCTGATGTACATAATATATACTTCTTTGTTATTATATGCGTATACGTATTATAATTATTGTAACATAATAAGTATAATGCGACCAGTTTGCGTAGGTTTACGAAACCTTGTTGAAGGATACTGTTGTTTCAGTTAGTTTTGTCAATTATTGTGTCAACATGGCGTTGCTGAATTATTTCACTATGATCGTCAATTGTTTTCAAGTGTGCGAACACTCCATTGCGACATTCGAATTATTTAGTCAATTCAAGGTGTGCGTGGCCTTTAGTTGCTCATTTAATAAATGTCGTTTTATTGCTTTTTTACTCATTAAAATGCTCAATGTTTGTGGTCATGATATTAGATAATTACATTTTCGTTGGATTTTAATTTATTATTATTTATTCTACTTCATTTTAACATTTGATGTCTCGTCTTTGTCGAGCATGTATGTGATGGATTCGCGTTTTATTTATCATGACACTGCTTGCCCTTTTCACATGTTAGTATATGTATCATCACATCACAATCATTTTGTAAAATGGTAATAGGAAACTCAATCAAATCGATAGGAACAAACGTTAAAAATGTTATTGTTACCACTAGTTTAAGCACTCTCAATTGTTTTATTATTATATGTAATATCGGTTGGTTATATGAATATAATGAATTATTTGTTTTTTCACAAGGAGATACTGATTTCTTATGTTAGTAATTTCAGGGAAGTTGTTATTTATTGAAGTGGATATTATGTAAGATGCATTCCATTTGTCAGAACCGTTGATAAAGCACTGTTCATTGACGCACCTAGTTCATGAGTAGGTAGTGTATGAAATCATCAAAGTATATTTTTACAAATCCTCTCTTAGGAAAAAGCTGGTCTGGAATCTGTATTGACGCTAATGCGGGGCATGCGGGCCGCTCGCGCCGGCCAGCGGTCTCCCGTTAACGCCAATCACGCCAACTTCCGCGGAACAATATTTGTACGAGATAAGATGTCCCTTAATGTTTAAAATCTATACATTGTCACAAAAGGGAGTAATCAAAATGTAAAACGTTGCTCGATTGTTACCGATTAAGTAATTAGGAAACGAAGGACATAATATATATATTTATGTATTTTGTCATATTTCTTATACAAAGGAAAATATCTCAACGGAATATCATAGTCCAATGTACAGAGTAGACGATATGTAGAGTCTAGTGTCACCTTCTTAAACTGAGCTAGTAGTAAAATAGTAGTAACTCCCAGATATGTATGTTCTTTGCGGCATGACAAACGCGCCACGTGCTCCTGCTGCTCGCCGTAATGGCCGCCTACCTGCGCGCGGAGACGTCGGTCTGATTATGTTGACCCCATTTTAATTAACAAAGCAATGAATTGGGCCTATTTTATGATTCTGAATATTGTTATCGGGTGGCTAATTTGTCATGTGCAAACTTAACGCGTTATATTATTAACATAGCTGATATTATAGCGGCTAAGGCGGGCGTTACATAAAGATGATCCTTACCTTACTTTATTTTAGATATAGATCTTTGAGTTTGCGTATTCTGATCAAATGTTATTGTAAATTTGGTGTACAGCGATGAGTGGAGGGTCGCCGTCGCCGCCGCGTGCGGCTCTCGCGCCGAACAATTTGAATATTATGTATATGTCATTGTAAATAGAGTACGAATTAGACATTAGGCATGTTAAGGGATATAATCGTAGTGTTGTATTTTTATTATTGATACGGGGAATGAATTTAACAAAGAAATGTGAACGGCCGGGCCCGCGCGGCGGCGGCCCTCGGCCCAGCGCTCGTCGCCGGAACAATGCTGCGATATCCCTTGTGCCCGCGATATCCGCGCATTACACGCGTCACGACCGCGTGCGGACTGCGGACGATGCGCACTGTTATTGTGTATAGATGTGTTTATACCAGCTCGAGTCAGGCGGACAGACGAGACTTGCCAGCCGGTTCGAGCGAACGACGACTAGCTATGAATCCTGACATCGGCTCACGTTAATTAGCTTTTAAATATTTCATCAAAATATAAAATACACAAAAAAATGGATATAAATTTCTCGACCAAGTACTGGTTGTTTTTAAATTATTAAAATGTAAAAAAAAATAGTGTATAAACAAAGTATAGGTACAATTTATGAATTATACTTTTCTTTTCGGCATTTCATGTAAGAGTGGAGAGGGCCGGGGCTCGGCCGCAGACCGCCGCGGTCTGCCGTCGATTCTCTCGCTCACGTCCTCTTCCATGGCTTTATTCTTGTTTTGTCAACTGGCTAAGTGTAATATATATAATGATTTTGTTAAGGCAGGGTAATGCAGAAATGAGAAGAGGTACTTTTATAATTTGAAATGCTTGATGATTTGTTTGAATGTTTAAAATTGAGTTGATTTTATCCATTCAATGGATTTTGTATTGTTACGAGAGAAGTCCCGATTAGTTGTTTTTTTTTTAATTTAAGTCAATTTGAGGTTCGAATGAGGCAGCAGATTAGTTTTAACTGTCAAGTTACCACAGACACAATAGTCAAGAGGTAGGCTCTCTTTGGCGTAGCCCTCACTGTTGAAACCGCCGCCCGCGGCCGGTAGTCAGTATTACACCGCGCAGAACCCATGAGCTGAAGAGAGGTTGTGAAGAGTATCGTTATAAAAGGTACCTATTCAAAATCTGGACAAACAGACTAACTTATTTAAATGACAGATAGTTGCTGCAATGTGCATTTATGCCATCTTCATTATAATTTCGATTATGGGATCAGTGCCAAACTTTCTCTTTCTTGTTTAGCTCAAAACGATGCAATTGTTAGCATGCTTGGTGAAACAGCTAAGGAATTGTTTAGTTAGTCTGCCATTTTGTGAATATTTTGTTTTGATAGTAATATGTAAATCTTTTATAATATATTTGTTTACAATAAATAAATGACAACATTATAAATAAATAAAATTGTATTTTCCATTTAAACTGATGAAAAAAATATAAAAAGAATAATATGCAATGAAACATGTTGTTTTATTTATTATTAAACTGTTTGTGCTTAGAATGGTAACTTACATTACATTACATACACATATATGAATACAAAGCACATAAACTGTATGGAATACATGAAGTGAAAGAACACGTAAGTTTGTCAATATTTTAATTTTTGTGGCAAGCTTTTGTTCGTCGTTTTTGCCGAGTATACTTTTTTGGACAGTCGTCATCTGCCTTTAGGGTCAAAACTCTATTGGTGCATGATAATTATAGCGAAGATTCTTTTATTTTACACTATCAGATCTTTAACACTGTAATATCAAAGATATATTGCATTGCCATCATGTTCACATACATGTTCCGAATTGAGACCATACCAATAACTGAGACTGGTTCAAAACCGATTTTAATATTAAACATACATTGTACATTGTATCCTACTAATATTATAAGGCGGTTTTCACACAGCTCCGCACCGCACATAGTATCGTGAGTTCAATTGTATTATTAGCTAAGCCAATCTAAGGCAAACCTGACTGACTTAATATATCAACGCACAGTCGAAACTAATGTACCTAGAAACTTGAAATTTGGTACAGGGGTTCCTTTCATGATGTAAGTGAGCACTAAGAAAGGATTTTCCGAAAATCGACCCCCAACGGTAAGAAATGGGGGGAGTAGCGGGAAACTAATTCTACGCGTACGAAGTCGCGGGCGTCCTCTAGTGTTACTATAATATAGGAATGTGAGATGTGAGCTATTTCCTTTATTTTTCTATTCCTTATAAATACATGATGATAAACGTGCTTCTACGATTCGCCGTGTGGTGGCAATAGATAATCCTGGAATTAAATGGCACTTCGTTTTTAAGGATTCCAAAAAAACGCTCATGTGTGATACCTAAAAGCAAAATGGAACTATAAGTAACGTTTCTGCAACGCAACTTACCTCTATTGAAAAAAACACGTCACAAAATCGAAGATTGTGTTTTATTTACATCGACTTCGTCACAAATTTTACAGTTCGCATGACGACGTTTCACTCGAGATCGAAAGGGTTTAAGTACATTTTCCTGAAAACTAAAGCTATGTTTGAAGAAAAATTAAAAAAATATATACAATAACAAGTGATTCTCTTTGAACAAGACGTGGTAAAATTTGAATATTTTGAATTGACAAGCGTATGGCAACATAATTATATTCTCTTTTTTGGCAACATTGCCAGATGAAAATTCAATGAGATTCCGGTAGACACAAGAAACTTAATTTTGCATCTATGATACACTAATTTCTTTTAAAAAGGTATGAAAAATTGGAAATATGAAGTGGATGAAAAATGCTTGGTGAAACCTGTTGAAACAAAAAATAATTTGAAACTATAAAGTATAAGAACCCATAATTAATACGTCTTGAAATATACATTTTTAATCTTGCAACATTAAGTGGATGCGTCATTTTCTCATGTTCGTCAATCACCCTACTTGTCAAATTTGCAGCTGTGAAAGTGTCGGACAGCTGAAATTGTTTGCTGATTTCGGTTAAATTATTGATTTTACTTTAGTTAAATTGTTTAGGATAAAATGGGAGACTCCCTTGACGGGAGCGAAAATGCTCCTGAAGCGCAAAACGTCGTTGTGGTTGAGTACCAAGACTTCGCAAATTACTTGCGAAGAGCCGCAACGGTACTTTTGCCTGAAGACGACATTGTTCCCCCGGCGCTCAACGCGTCGCTGGACGATAAAGTAAACCAAGATTGCATTAGGAAGTTCATTTCTGACCCTCAAGTATCATCTTTGTACGTTCAGCGATTCTCCTCTAAAGGTAGCGTCTCCACCCATTATTTTCTTATTAGCATAATTTTCTTCGCCATATAAGTTTGTCTGAGTATTACATACTAATTTAATTGATTTAAATGTATATTGAGGAAATGTGTTGATTGTGCAGAAGATGACAATGAACAGCCAACAGAGGGTGAAGAAGAAAAAGAAGCTGTTACCTATCAGATCAGTACAGAGGTAAGATACACCAGTCAAACTACAGAACCATCAACTCTCTTAATTAAAATATTTATACTATTACCCAGGTGGTTAAAATTTTACTAGTTGAAATGAATGAATTTGGGTATTCATATTATTACAAGGGTCGGTATTCATGTTACTCTCTCCAAGGGTGTAGCTAGAATTTTGTTCAAGGGGGGCAGACATATACAAACCAAGAATATATGTCAGGTAAATGCTGCATGCGTAATAATACTTACGATTTGTGAGCATTCCTGCATCTTCTGCATTCTGCCTTTACCTCGCCACACCCTTGACTCTCTCCCTGTATCTTGAATCATATGTGCGGTCTTGCAGTATAAGAGCAGTATGTTGCACCTGGCAAGAGTTTGAAAATCAATCCCAGCAGTGAATGTATTAAAGTATAGAGATACTTGTGACAGGTGACTAGTTGGATGAGTAGACTAGTTTTTATTATTATGTTTGGCTATACATAACATTGTAAATATTGTCAGATTATTAACCTTATTTTTTTTTGTTACTTTCCAATAAGAAATATTCCTTGTTAACTAACAAAAAATAACTGGTGGAGTGTAAGTAAGACTCAACACTGAGGGTTCCATACCACCTGACTCACTAGTTTTTGGAAAATCTGCCATAACAGACATTTATTCGTGTTTGTGGTCAAAAGATACAGCTCTTTACAGGTTAGACAGAACATACTGCATAGGCTTAGTAAAAAAAATCCCTTTTGAATGAATTCAACAATTTAATCATTTGCTTCCGGCCTTTACACATTGGATTCCATTTTCTGAAATGATAAGCAACAATATACTAATCACATTTTTAATGAATAGGTACACTTCACTTCTCCTCGAGTTGCAGCATTTGTCTGCATCAAGCGGGGTGCCGTCATTGAAGCAGACAAATCTATCCATAGTCAACTGCGTCTCATTAATCTGTCTGACGGCTCTCCGTATGAGACCCTGCATGCTTTCATCAGCAAAACTATGGCTCCATTCTTCAAGAGCTATGTGAAGGAAAGCGGTAGAGCTGATAGGTATGGTTTATTTTGTTGCTAAACATATGTATTTTTATAATAAATAAATAAACATATTTACAATGTTAAAATTTGTATTTAAAACTCAGATTAAGACATTTGAATTGATTTTGCTCTACTTGATTTTTCAAATATCTCAACAGAGATGGAGACAAGATGGCGCCCTCTGTGGAGAAGAAAATTGCTGAACTGGAAATGGGTCTGCTGCACTTGCAACAGAACATTGACATTCCTGAGATCACCCTCCCAGTGCATCCTATTGTTGCTGCTGTCATTAAAAGGTATTTATGTTTACAAGTAATAATAATAATAATAAAGCCTTTTTATTCAGACATTTACAAACACAATATTTACATTACATATAATTATAACACAAAGGAAAAATATTTTCTCTTTTCCCACGCACTAGTTGATGTTCTAAAATTTATTTACCTTTTTATGCATACAAAAATCATGACATCTTTAAAACTTACATTTGATTTTTAGGGCAGCAGATGAAGGGCGTAAACCTCGCGTTGCTGATTTTGGTGATAAGGTCGAAGACTCGACATTCCTTAACCAACTCCAAAACGGTGTTAACCGCTGGATTAAAGAAATTCAGAAAGTGAGTGGTTATTAGTAATACTATATGAGATAAATAGTTCCTGTTCCTTTGATATTAAATCTGTTTTTTTCAGGTCACCAAATTGGACCGTGACCCCTCTAATGGGACAGCGCTGCAAGAGATCTCATTCTGGTTAAACCTCGAGAGAGCTCTTCATCGAATTCAAGAAAAACGGGAGAGTATCGAGGTTAGTATAAACCAATGAACTGTGTAAAATAATAAAATAATGGCTAAGAATTAGTAATTCATCTGATGTCATTTTGATTTAAGTGTAAACACCCTTTTTCATCCAAATAGATCACTCTTCAATTCAGTCTTTCCCGTTAACTTTTATCATCAGTAAGTTTTTACTCTCTCACACCTTGCATTATCCTCAATAAACAATTATTTTTAGGTGGCTTTGACTCTGGAGATTCTGAAGTACGGCAAGCGTTTCCACGCGACGGTGTCGTTTGACACGGACACCGGGCTCAAGCAGGCGCTCGCGACGGTCTCCGACTACAACCCGCTAATGAAGGACTTCCCCATCAACGACCTGCTCAGCGCCACTGAGTTGGAGAGGATCAGGTTTGAACATTAATCTGTTTGGATCTATCTATAAATAAATTTCTATTCTCCTTTGAAATTTGGCTTACAGATTGTCCGTTTCTTTTTTTCATTGTTGACAATGAATTTGCAGTTGACTAACTCTTGCACTTGGAGGTTTGGAGGACTAAAATTTTGTCGAAGATGCAACGAGCTTACCCAGAAGATGCATATTCAATTCACACTAGCTTAAAATTTTGGCCCTGAAAATTAGACAGAATAATGATAAACGTGTTCTATGCAGATGTCGTTGCATGTTAAGGCTAGTCTACGATAAGTATATGTGGCGTTGTCTATGAAAAGGGACCTTATTGTCGATGGCGCTTCCGCCATTATTAACAATGCTCCGATATAAATACAACCTCGCGTGACGCAGTGCGGCGTAAGCGCCATCGACAATAAGGTCCCTTTTCATAGATAACGCCAGATATACTGATCTGGTCAATGATGGTATTTCACTCTCCGTAAAATGTTTCTCCTTTGTTCGTTTTCATAGTTAATTCAATTCTTAAACTAATTCTTCTTCTTACAGATTGGCGGTGCAGCAAATCTTTTCACATCTCCGCAAGATTCGTTCCACTAAATACCCCATCCAGCGCGGTTTGAGACTTGTTGAAGCGATTTCTCGAGACCTTGGACAGCAGCTTTTAAAGGTAATATAGAATCAGTAGAATTTAACCTTGTTAATAAGAAGGAGAGGTTGAAGGATTTTATACTAATTGGTTTTCTGTTCTAGGTGCTCGGTACTCGGCGTCTCATGCATATCCCGTTCGAAGACTTTGAGAAAGTGATGACTCAGTGCTTTGAAGTGTTCTCATGCTGGGACGATGAATATGAGAAGCTTCAGGGTCTACTGCGGTAAGTACAAAAGTACTTTAATCCACTAAGATAAGCATTAGCAAAATGGTGTTTCTATATAGCATGTAAAATGTGTTTTCTATTGGCAGTGACATCGTAAAGAAGAAGCGAGATGAGCACCTCAAGATGGTGTGGCGCGTGTCTCCCTCGCACAAGCGTCTGCAAGCGCGCATGGAGCACATGCGCCGGTTCCGTCGCCACCACGAGCAGCTCCGCACCGTCATGCTTCGGGTCTGTACACGTATTTCCCTCGCACCCACCAAACACGATCCTTTAGTTCAGAATAATAAGTTTAGGACATAATCTTAATTTTGAGAAAAGCAATTTTGCTGGTTGTTTTACTCTTTTTGCACAGTTATCGACTGTTTATGGTTGAGGACCAAAAAGTTGAACCATATTTATGCGAAGTTAACCATACAAACAACGAAGTCGAAAAAAGTTCCGTGGTGCGACGAAAAGTATCCCTACAATTGTTACTAATTTTCGTGTCATAACGAAAAAGTTTCATAGAAAATTTAATTGAGTGAGTTAGTGCCCAACTTTTTGGACCTTACCCTTATAGCGAAGAATCAAACGAGTCCTAACTCGGTGAACCTACGTTACAGCGGAGATCCTGTTGCATATTTTCTATTGTGTCAGTGCTTAAGTTATTAGAAGATTTCCTGATCCATCTGCACTGTATTGACCGGCGTGTTTCTCTAGGCATAATTGATTGTAATTTGTATTAACCGTAGGTGCTCCGGCCGCGCGCCAACGTGGCCGCCGACCAAGGCGCCGGGGGCGAGCCCGCTCAGCCACTGTCGCTGCCCATGGACGCTGCTGATGCCAACGCAATTGCAGAGGTATATATACTCGTACACTACCCAGATAGAGCTAAACTGATGCACTTATTTAGTATAAAAACATCTAACATTGCATTTCTGTGCGGTTATTTATATTTCCACTAGCGACCCGCCCTCGCTTCGGTTTCGTTTATGCTAGTTTTCTCTAATACCGGTACACAATCCAGGATTTATTATACATAGAAACCTTCCTCTTGAATCACTCTTATCTATTGATGCATTAAAGTTGCGCAGTTTTTTTTTTACTAAAGATTAAAATATTGAACCAAAACGCAGAGATAAGGGAGTAAGCGGTATTGAAGAATTCGAATAAGTAATAATTTTTTTTAGGTGAATCTCGCTTACGAGAATGTCAAAGAAGTCGATTGTCTGGACATTTCTCGAGAAGGCTGCGACGCTTGGGAGGCAGCAGTCCGGCGTTACGAAGACCGAATTGGTAAGTAAAGTACTATCAATTGAACCTTGCTGTCAAAAAAACAAAAGATGAGAAAGCTCCTACCGTTCCCTAAATTTGAAACCTAAATCTGTTTGACCCGAGACTGTTTATTGTGCAGACCGCGTTGAGACACGCATCACGGCTCACCTCCGCGACCAGCTGGGAACGGCTAAGAACGCGAACGAAATGTTCCGCATCTTCTCTCGGTTCAACGCCCTGTTCGTGAGGCCTCACATCCGGGGAGCCATCCGCGAGTACCAGACGCAGCTCATACAGAGAGTCAAGGACGACATCGAAGCGCTGCATGAAAAATTCAAGGTAATTACGTAACAGGAATAGGTGTTTCATGTGTGATATTTGCAGTATTTGCGGTAAACCCAAGACAACCTTAAGGCACTTGTCCCACTGCCGGCGAGGAAGAAATTAGTTATCGACTATTTTCTCGCTCAAGAAACGAAACAAAAGATATAGATTCCGTGTCAATAAAAGACACATATATTATGGTGAGTCAGGGTAAGTGCGCCCACAGGGTAAGGGCACCAAACAAACAATATCTCCTAAAAATATATGGTTCCTCGCCCTTGCCCCGTAGACGCGCTTACCCCATGGTGGTGCAAGAGCGTCAACGGGGTAAGTGCGACGAACGATATATGTATTTTCTTCGAGATATTGTTGGTTTGGTACACTTGCCCAGTAGGTGCACTTACCCCGACTCTCCTTAATAATTGATCGCTGGCTGTTCACATCGCCAGCGAGAGCTGTCTCCACTACTTTTTCAAACCAAAAGATAAGGATCCCGTGTCAATAAACGAGACACCTTCGGAAATAATTTTCGCACACACGTCACCGTGCTTGTGTAAGATTGACTCTCTGTTGCAATAATTATCTGTTTGTACAGTCGGCGTTATAAGTAGCTGTACACTTTTGTACCTTCTCGAACCTTTGACAAATTAGTGAAGCAGTTTAAATAAAACGTGAAAGTGGATTCGGAAACCTTCCGGGAGGAAACATGGCCGATTGAAAAATACCCGACTTTTACTTTTAATTTATATTATTTAGTGATTATACAGTCTACTCTCATTCCCTTGACATTGACGAAATCACTACGAAACCGCCATAAATAAAAAAGAAGATGACGTTAAAGTAAAAAAGCACCCAAGTGTGCAGCTCACTTATTAATTAGGCTGACTGTACGTGTTTATAGTTTAAAAAAAGAGTTTGATGTGATGCCGTGTGAAACTACAATACTCTCACAACGTGAACTGTAATTTTTTGATAAAAATTGTATCATTTTTCTAAATTTAGTCCGAACTGCACCCTTTTTTTCTAAGTTTTACCAAATTACACTTATGCGTTTAAAACGCATGGCAGTTCTGTGTCATTGTAATATAAATAAGTTACCTGCAACGGTTTCACTCAGCTAAAGTCAATGCTACTTCATATTATTATTCATTTATTTCTTCGTCCAGGTGCAATATCCTCAGTCGAAATGCAGCAGACTGTCCCTTGTTCGTGATTTGCCGCCAGTGGCCGGTTCTATCATCTGGGCCAAGCAAATTGACCACCAACTGACCGCCTACTTGAAGAGAGTTGAAGATGTATTGGGTATGCGATACTGTCTAAAAAACTTACCATTCGTTATTATGACTATTTTTTTTGACTTCATTTGTTAATATTGTTTGATTTTTTATAACTAGGGAAGGGATGGGAAAATCATATTGAAGGTCAGAAGTTGAAAGCTGATGGCGATAGCTTCCGCCTCAAGTTGGATACTCAAGAGGTCTTCGATGACTGGGCGCGGAAGGTATTACAAATTAACTTTATCTTTACTAAATTATAAAATATTATTAAAAAATCTCATAATACATACAGTGGATCTTTATTTCCATAGACGTTGAAATAAAGATCCACTGTAAAGGAGAAAATGTGGAATTTTCCTTGTTTTTATGACAGACAAATGAGAAAATGAATTTTATTGTGTCCATGAAAGGTTCATATTCGATTGTCAAATTACATTGTATGGTGGCCTTAAAAGGGTGAAGTACAATTTTTTGGAGTAATATTTTTTGCTGAGTTTACTTATCGTTTTATAGGTGCAACAACGTAATCTCGGCGTGTCAGGTCGGATTTTCGCCATTGAGTCTGTTAGAGCTCGCTCAAGCAAAGCCGGCAACATCTTGAAGTTGAAAGTCAACTTCTTGCCTGAGATCATCACCCTGTACAAGGAAGTGCGCAACTTGAAGAATCTGGGCTTCAGGTAACTTAAACCATCAATACAAAACTTTGAGAACTCTATTTCACTTACTCCATCAACAGAATTGTGCAGTCGAGAGAAAGGGACATGGTTAACGTTACTTTGAACTTCCATCTTCCATCTTCAGATACAGGCAGTTAGATCTGTTTAGCAAATTGTGAACCATCTGCCTTGCTATTTACCTACTTTATCTTAAGGGTATAAATTTCTAAAATGTTGTTATTTAATTTTATGCTTTACGCACACACATTTTTTTTCTTAACCATACAAAACTTGGTGTGTGAAATATTCATTTGTTCCTTCTTCCAGGGTGCCATTAGCTATTGTGAACAAGGCTCACCAGGCAAATCAACTGTATCCATTCGCTATCTCCCTCATCGAGAGTGTGCGCACTTACGAGCGTACTTTGGAGCGGGTAAGTTTAAATAAAAACAACCGCCTTAATCACCGCAACATTTGGAATTATTCAACGCCAAGCCAGTGCGCAAATACCTTCCAGCGAGTAGGTTTTGTTCTCGGCCTGGGATATTGACTATTTCCTTATTGATTCGGTATTAATAACAACAGAGTTTAGCACAATTAGGCAAATATTATCACACAAATAATTGGCACATGTATAACATTAACACCATTTTAACTATATATCATTTACTACATTTACATTATGTATAATTAACACTAGGTTGAAACTAACCATTTGGTAAAAAATATCGGATTTGTTGTGGTACATCACTAACACGAATGCCTTTTTACTCAAGCAGCTAAATAATAGGAATCATACAAAGGTAGTTGTTAATTCGTATTAATGCTGCGATAACTGCATGAACTAATTCCACTGCCAATAGCTTAGATGCATTCACAAAATGTTATTATGTGCTTTCTTATATTTCATTTTATAAATACTCTGTCGCTTTTTACTGCTGTTGTTGTACTTTATGTAGCATGATGTGTAAAAAATATTCGTATGTTTTAATTAACGCCTTATAAATACAAGCATGCTGTATTAACACATGTATTTTAATTAGATTTTACACACACGTAATTAGTAGTTAATACTGAAATAATAATATAGTAATTTTAATCTAGAAAGATACGCATGCCACTTTTAAGTTGCACGGTTGCGTAAATGTATACAGGGTGTCTTAAAAACCTTTCAACATTTTTTAACAGTAGGTAGGGTGGATGATTTGGATCAACCCTACATTGGTATTTTTTTTTTAGGTTAATTTTTGACTGAGTTACAGACTGATTTGTCATCGCCCTTCCTGATGATGCTCTCAGTGTGCCCCATCTTAACTACTTCATTCATAACATGTGTCACAACGTATTGTAAACAAACAAACTGGAAAATGTTTCTACTCATGGTCAAATGATCCATGGGGTTTAGAAAACTGAGACTTTATTCTGTAATTTGAACAAAAAGACGGTCTCTGTTAAGGGCTTATATCTGAAATAATTTAAATATGAAACTAACGATTACGATTTTTACTCATCAGTCTCGTACACAACTAAAATACACTATCACTATCACACATCACTATCACTTTTACATTAAACTTCTTCTACGAGAATATGAATCATGTATTAATTTTATTTATTTGCGTCTACCAGAGATTACTACGAATAAATTATGCGCAACAATTAAACCGAATCGTTAAAGTCTGAGTACCTATGCTTTGACAATTTGACAAAGTTTTTTTTTAATCTTGAACCTTTTTGTGCAAGGAGGTTTAAGAATTCTTTTGTAAAAATAAAATCGTCCATACACGTAACGTTTTATGAGAATTCTATTAAAAGCTGGCATCATACACGTTGATGAATGAAATTCTTATCCTAGAAGAAAGATAAAACTTAGTACTTGTAGCTTAGTAAGAAGATGCTGAGAAGAGGTCATCTCGTGGTGACACTACAATATTCTTTGGTGAAAATTGGATCATGTTGCCAAAATTCAACTCCGGAAAAAAGTCTGTAAAGACATTGTGTGCATTTTGAACGGGAAACTATCCACTTGACAGTCTGGTCCATAGAACAAGCTACGCACAAGGATCTCATATTCAGACTGGATCGATTACCTACTAACTATTAATTGCTAATCAAAATTATACCGTTATAGCCAGTAAGGCGGTTACAAATTCTTTGATGACAGGGAACCAAGAAAACTTAGTTCAAGTGAGACCGACAAACCCGATTACTGTCTCACTAAAGGTGCTTTTCCACCGGCGTCGCGAGACGAGACGAGCTGGCGCGAGAATTTTTATTTGTATTAAAACACCCATTTCCACAGCGCGCGCGCGAGTAGGTTGCGCGATTTTTCAATACAAATATCAATTCTCGTCCCGCCTCGTCTTGCCTCGCGTCGCCGGTGCACCGCGGTGGAAAAGCACCTTTAGATGTTCCAAAAGCACTAGGGTGGCGTTACAAATTGGGATACTTACACCAAAAAAAAAATTGCTTGATTTTACATTTTTATTCGAAAGAATAGCCTTTTATAAGAAACTAATTTGAAGCATTTCATGATTAAATGTATTATTGATATTTAAAATAATTTATTAAATTAAAGTAACCTTACCTACTTGTAACGACAAGATGACAGATATTTATAAAGAACGGGTATACTTCGTCTAAGATTTAGAGACGATTTTTTATTATCTGTGATCTGTTTTCAAAGTCATAATAGACGAACGTCATTCAAACATAATGTAAACAAACAATCGCAATATGATATAATTTATTATTTCAGAGTATACTATAAGCATTCAACCATTGCTTATTACCTAGACCTCAATTAATACAACACTTCCTACATGACCCTTGTTTCTAGACTAGATGTACTTAACACAATCACATTAAATTTGTTGTAAAGGCGGATTCCATACTTCCAATCATGAGTTTCTACAATAAATGTTGATGCCGTCGTTTTGAACCTCTTGGAAAACCTCACCACACAAATTATTAACATTCATCACACATAACTCAAAAGAGAAATGGTCTCATTAATATGTTAATTTCATCATAAGAATTACAGTCAATTTGTAAACAAATAAATTTGACATGACAACAGCTGTCTTCAAATGTAGGTGCCGGCTAGGTATCTAAATTGTACTTATAAAATAAAATATTGGAGAGGTTTTATATGTTTTATGTAAAACCACAAAAGAGTTTCTTCTTTTAATATAATTAATTCATTGTACCTAACATGTTTTTTATCTAACTACAGGGATCGATTCGAGAAGCCTATTCCTCGAAATGGTTTTGAAATTTTCATACATTGTTAAAAATGGGTGTATCTCAATGCCGGCGGGTTTTTCAGAAACATAAACAAATAAGTACAGCTAGCATCTATGTTTTCGAAGCTATTTAAGCATTATCCATATTAGGTACAAGACTAGATTGAGACTTGGTTAATTTGTGTGAGCCGAGGGTGCAAAGCGAGGATGCCGTTACATACTACATGTAACGTGTCTTCTCCTTCACAATAATAATCCATAGAATAAGTAGTAGCATAGAACCCTTTAGAAGACCTAAACCTTTTGATATTTATGGCATTCATAAGGAGTTAGAAAATTGTGTGCTTTTAGGTATTCTTTCGTTATCTTACATGTTGTCACAGGGTTTGAATTGGATCTGACAACGCCAGTGTTGTTGCTGAGACCCGAGGGGATATTGCCTAACGCACTCGCAATCGCAATCATTTTCAATTTAAAAATCGAAGGCTTGTCTGCAATTCTGCATACAAAATCCAAACAATTGTTCCGCTTTAAAGTCGATTGCGATTGTGAGTGCGTTAGGCAATTGGCCAGCAGATGTAATGATGGAGTCGAAAATTGGTAACAGGATCTGTTCGACCCACCGAACAGATCCTGTTACCAATTTTAAAATCGTTAGTTTGGCCCTGATAGGCAGATGATGACATTGCATAAACAAGTACTTAAAACTAAACGTAAAAAAATGAACTTTTTGTCATATGAAAGAAAAGGAGAGAGATAATTTAAGTAAATAATAATATTCTATAATTTCAACAATGTTTTATTTGCAATTTTGGAGATAACAATCAATTGCAAATTATAAAGAGGTCATTAACCGTTTTGGTCAAAGTCAAGTTGAAGTTCTCTGGTCCAGAGGGGCTAGACAAGATGCATTACGCTAACCAGCGTTTCTATTCGTTTCGTTTGTAAACCAATCGCGTCACCGGTAGATCACGTGACTTTTCGTATCACGTCATCTACAAGTGACGCGATTGGTTTAAAAACGTAAAGAATAGAAACGCTAGCTAGCGTAATGCGCCTTGTCTAGCCCCTCAGGGGCTCTACTTTGAAATCCGTAATTCGAACTTTGGATCGCCCCGTCACTTTCTTGCGAATTAGTTACGCGTCGAGAGCGAAAGGGATAGCAATAGACGAAGTTCGAATTACGGATTTCAGAGTAGAGCACAAGGGGCCTATCGGCGACACTTCTGTATTCAAAGTCCAAGAGAGGTCCATTGTCAGAGTCGACGTTGAATTTGACGTTGCGTCCGTGATATTTGAAGGAGAAAAACAGCCTAGTTTTTGTTTCATTTCTTCTTAAGAAATACGTATTCTAAAACATAGAGAAGGATAGCTGGTGCAAAGTTCATCATATAGTCCAGATTCTGTACTAGTACTCTATGAGCTATACCACTTTGATTTAAATCTATCAGGGATGCAGGTTTGGCAATAGGATTATTGATGCCATAAACACATAAAATTGGCAAATCTTGTATTGGATTTTTTGTACTCTTATGGCCGAACCCTATATTCAAACCGCGGATAGATAGGCTTACTTCGGATTCAAATTTGACACATTTTGTATGGGCAAATGTCAAAATTTAACCCGAAGTAAGCCTTATCTGTCCGCGGTTTGAATATAGGGTTTGGCCGTTACACGGTTATTGCTATAACACGGCATTTTCTTGAAGCTTCCTATTGCGAAAACGAGTAAGATAATGACAGGTTAGCCTAATTGTGCAAAATATGCACAGTCTGTGAGCATTTAGAAGGTTCTTCGGGTTTTAACTTTTCTCTCACTCGCTACCATACGCTCTTATTAAGAACGAGTGAGAGAGAAGTACAGACCCGAAGCACCTTCTAAGAGCTATCGCGCTGTACTACGTAAGATTGTCGATTCCATGGCCTGGGAAAGGTTGGTATTGTTTTCTCTATGGTAAGTGTGTGACATCATAAATAATTATAATCAATTATGCGACGGCCTTTATATCCATCGACTAAATGTTTTGCATTACGGATCAATACGGAGAGCACTAATCAGAGGCCCCACTTTGAAAATCGAAGTTTGAAGTTACGTTCGCTCCATCCCTTTCTTTCGATTTAGTAACAAATGACGAGTGACAGGGATGGAGCTACCGTAACTTCGAACTTCGATTTTCAAAGTAGGGCCTCTGTGGCCCGTTTCACGAAGCAACAAGTTACAAATTACAAGCGGAACCCTCTTTCTAGCAGTATGATTTAGAAAGAGACTTCCGCTTGTAATTTGTAACTTGTAGCTTCGTGAAACGGGCCTCTGATCGTTCAATCCATGTTTATCCGAACTTTTAGATGTCTGTCTATGAATTTATGGCTGTCATTAGATGTCATTGTTAAATTATGTTATTTTCAGATATTTTAGTCGTAATTATTTTTGCTGTAAACCAGTTATATGGGCCAGTTTAGAGCCGAAAACAATGGTAAATGGTTAGATTTCGACAGTAATATAAGACGGACGATATGATCAGTCTTGGCAAAGCATGAACAAGAGATCTAGTGATTTCACATTTAATTTTAAAACCAGCTAGTGTTCAAATTGCAAAAATAAAAATACAGTAAGTTGCACTAAAAGTTACCAATTTTTTTTTAAATGTTAACTTATTTTTGTTTACATGGAGCGAACTGTTTGTTTACATACCATGTAAACAACGTAGGTATGGTCATTGACCTTGAACTTGGAATTCTGACGTTAGTTACTACGAGCGTTTGGAGTAGTGTAGTAATCAACGTCAAAATGTCAAGGTCAAGATATCGGCTGCGATACATCAAGTAACAAAATGAATATAATTAAACCTTCTTTTTTTTTTACATTAACAGAAACAAAAATGAACCATACCCCCGTGATCAGAATCGTGCGAACTATTACCCCGCCAAATATGTTGAAAGGTTTTTAAGACACCCTGTATAAACTTAAGTAGTGGGCCTGTCTTAGTGGATTAAAAATACTATAATATAACAAACATTAATATAACATAGTTCAGTTTATTTGTACAAGTAATGAAACTGGGTTGAAAAACTAATTTTGTCGTGTAGTTTTCATTAAATGATTTACCTAATCCCCTTAGTATTATCTGGGGTCCTAATATGGCTGCGTTTATGACGTGACAAAGTTTGGATAAGGCATCCGTCACCTTCTGACACGTATTATAAGTGCGAGAGTGACGGATGCTTTATCCACATTTGACGCGCGATATAGACGCAGCCATACTAGGCCCGCTGGCTATGACTCTTGGTGTGACTTTTATCTGAAGATCTTACTCATATTGGAAATGGTCGAATGAGTAATTTATAATGGAGCATGTCTCTACTACTTGAATTCTTTAACTATAACTACGCTTTAACAGAGCCTCTATTCAACACGGTAAAACCATATTGCTTTTGACGTGTTATCATATTGTCGACGTTACGATAGCTCTTATTTACTTGACAGTAATGACAACCGAGTTCAGAAAACAATTCCATAACACGTCAAAAGCAAACCCCAGGTATTGGGGGGCGCGGCAAGCACCTCGGATCTCTGTTAAATTGTACAACTTTTGTAAATGTGCGTGTTAGTTCTCTTGTACTGCTGGCACCTCCGTTTCCTTGTCAATGTCAGCATGGCGGTGTACGCGCTTTCACCCTACCCCTATTAAGCCCTAAGTCTTCATTTTAATTAAGTTGAAACGTGTTCACATAAAGACCGATCCGTAATGAAAATTATGAGGGTGGTTGTGTCCGTCACTTTACACCAATCACTCCGTTTACAAAAAGCGACGTAGAGATAAAACGTCCATTCAATATTCCCGGCTAAATGATATTCTCGGATCCGTCTGAATATGAAAAGCTTCATATACGACCCACTTCAGTCTGTTAACCTTTTCAACGCCATATCAAACACATAGTGTTTATCGACACGCTAGTGACAGCTGAAAATCATCGTGAATTTCAACCTTAAGATTGATGAATTTATATTCAATTCGCGTCTATAATAGACGCAATAATTGCGTTGAATAGGTTATGGGCCCGTCATACTGGGAACTCCCTCACGTCCAGTGGACTGCGATCAGCTGATTATCGTCCACGTGTTGCAGATCCGCGACAAAGCGTCTATCATCCCGCTGGTGGCGCGGCTGCGCTGCGACGTGCTGACGCAGGTGTCGGAGGGCATGGCGCTCGTGTGGGAGTCCTACAAGCTCGACCCGTACGTGCAGAAGCTGAGCGAAGTGGTGCTGCTCTTCCAGGAGAAGGTATGTCGTGGTTTTATGGCATTTTGGTTTAGTATGTTTAGTATAGTGTAAATAGTAAATTGTTAACCAAGGGATGAGAGGCACCTATTTTAGACGAGATATTTTTGCGCTCGAGCACACATTCGATAACTTTTTTTTTTACCGTGTATTACATATATTCATTTAAGAGTTTTATGCAACCGCAATTCATAACTTTGGTTGCTGTATGGAGTGCTTTTGGTTGTCTGGGCATTAAAGCTCACATACATACATGTCATATTGGTGTGTTAAGGTAAGTGAAAAGCATTAGATATGAAATGTTAAAAATGATGCATTTCGCCGTTTGTCGTTACTGACGTGTTCCGGCCTGGGAACATTGTGTCGGAAGTTCATCTTCAACTACCGATTGTCCGCAACTTCGTCCGCGTTTTAATCCAGGACTACCTGAGTACATTTACTGAGAGAATGAAAGACTTAAATCCTTACAAACTTTTACATGTATAATATTATCAGAATGTCCGTAACAGGTCTGTTACCTAATATTTTTGTCGCCAGGTGGAAGACCTGCTGGCCGTCGAAGAGCAGATCTCAGTGGACGCGCGCTCGCTGGAGACGTGCCCCTACTCGGCGCCCAGCCTGGCCGAGATCCTGGGCCGGCTGCAGCGCGCCGTGGACGACCTGTCGCTGCGCCAGTACAGCAACCTACATCTGTGGGTGCAGCGGTTGGACGAGGAGGTGAGTGCTGAGTACAACAGGCATATGCCTAAAAGCGTAACATTGTGGTTTGGTGTCTTTTACATTTAGTTGCAATTTGTTGGATTTTGTAAACGATCCTGATCCTGAACGATATTGATATAGTGTTTACAAGCCCCATAGACCATGCCCTGTCATGTGGGCGCGGGACTTGGGTTGCAAAATGTTGTATAAAGATTTATAACACCGCACAACATTTTATAACCATATTGTTTCCCGCTCTACACTTTGCACGATCCGCTGTCGTCTGGGTAAATGTTGTTTGACAAGACTGTTATAGTCATTGTTATCTGGACATTATTTTTTAGCCGGGCCTGAGAAACTCGTCGCTATATTTCACTCAGTGACTGTAATTGTGTTGTCAGGTGGAGAAGAGCCTGGCCGCGAGGCTGCAGGCGGGCGTGGAGGCGTGGACGGCGGCGCTGCTGGGCAAGTCCAACGAGCTCGACCTCTCCATGGACACCTACTCCCCCGCCGAGCCCACGCACAAGCCTGGCGGAGACCCGCAGGTAACAACCATCGACCTACCGACAAAACCGAGGAGATTATATCAGTAGCTACTGCATAATCCTGACGTAAAAGACCAACAAAAAACCTACTTATTCAGATTGATGACCGACTTTCTGTTGTACCAATACGCGTTTCAAGAGTTGAGCCACTGTAGAACACTAAAAAGTGATTCACGTCAAAATCAATCCGTGATTTTCTGCGATTGATATCAAAAATCATTGACTTTCTGCGACAGGGTTCTACAGTTGGCTCATCAATTAAAGATCGTGACAGTACGTGATGACATTATCTTGCTTACGTAAAATTGAAAAGGACCGCATAGTAACAGTACCTTGTTGTAGATCGCGCGCGTGGTGCACGAGGTGCGCATCACGAACCAGCAGATGTACCTGTTCCCGTCGCTGGAGGAGGCGCGCTTCCAGCTGATGCGCCAGATGTTCGCCTGGCAGGCCGTCGTCACCAGCCAGCTGCGGCTGCAGAGCACCAGGTACTAACGTTACTGGCTTCTTACCGTCATGAGTATCTTGTCAGGTGAAAAACGCCTCTGCTGGGCATACGTTTCTCTTGAGGAAGAGCAAACCGATTATCAGTAATAATAATAATAATAAAAAACTCATGACCTCTTTGGACTTTGACTTTCCGATTCCCATTTCGAAATATGTATTTAATAAGTTCTCACTTAAGGGACGTTGTTATTTAAGTGACATGCTGAGTAGATGTATTTGAAATAAAGTACCATATTTTTTACTTTTTATGTATTATTTAATAGATACCAAGTGGGCGTGGCCCGCGCGCAGACTGCTACGTACAGGAACCTGCTAACAAAGTTGCCTGGAGGCTCGTCTCCTCTCGAAAACGCCTACGACGCCATCGAGCAGAAGATATCGCAAGTGCGCGATTATGTCGACGAGTGGCTGCGGTGAGAATTAACACTATTTATAAGTATAACAGGGCTTCAATTTGGATCTTATGTGATTGCCAATTTGTTATATATTTGTAGATACCAAGCGCTGTGGGATCTCCAGCCTGAAACTCTGTATGGTCGTCTCGGAGAAGACATTACTTTGTGGATCAAGTGTCTGAATGATATCAAGTAAGTTACGATACAATAAAACACACAAAGAAAAAACAGTAGACAGGCGGTCTTAAGTTACATAAATTGTTCAGACTCATTGTATTAAAAACATTCAGTTCATTTAGGAATTTCTGTGGAACTAACTAAAGCTTAAAGAAGTCATACTAGCGCACGATATAAGGTTTTTTTTTTTCGTTTGTTTGACGTATTTCATAGGTTCCCAAAGTTGGCATCGCGGCATACCTAGTCTCCTAAGTGTGCTCTTATACCCTCCATCTAATATTATCGCTTTAGTATCGTAATACCATCAAACCTATAAGTTCACTGCAAGAAAGTTTGGGAACCCCTGTCGTATACTAGTAAAATGGGATACTTGATAAAAACTTGTATTCGTGTATTCTATAAACAGGAAATCCCGCACAACGTTCGATACATCGGACACCCGGCGCGAGTACGGGCCGGTGGTGATCGACTTCGCGCGCGTGCAGAGCAAGGTAACAGATATTAGATATTTATTTATGTAACCCGAGTTAGTAGGGTATTCAATTGAACCTGGAACATTATTTTATTTAACTCACTTTTTTTAAAGTGCTGATAACTCGCAAAAATAGCAAAACGCAACGCTATAGGTTGGACGTAAAGTTTTGGCGTCACACAATCTGCTGTAGTTCTGGAAAACTGCGTTTCAGCTGGTATTGAAGGGCTGCCACACGAGCGTTAGCTGTGCGTTGCCTCGAAGCCGCTGCGTTGTTCTTCATATAAATTAGAACGATATACCACATGATCCATTGAAACACTTGCGTCGCTCTATGTTGAAATAACAACACTGCGACCACGCAACGCACAGGTAACGCTCGGCTGGCTCCCTCTTACCTACATCCACCCAAGGATACGTTGGTTAATGTTCTATGCTAAGGTCGCGCTGAAGTACGACGCGTGGCACAAGGAGGTGCTCGGCAAGTTCGGCGCGCTGCTCGGCGGCGAGATGGTGCACTTCCACGGGCAGCTCGCCAAGTCGCGCGCGCAGCTCGAGCAGCAGACCATCGGTGAGGACAACAACAAGCCAATAGGCGTATCTCTGATAAAACTCCTGTAGCAATCAACCTCATTACTAACACAGATTAAATTTGAGATATTGCTTATTGGCTTAGGAGGAAGTGACAGTTATTTTACTTAACCCAATCGCATAGACGTTTACCTTGAGACGTAGGGAGCTCGAGGCCGGTGGGACGCGTGACGGTTACACAGACAGCGCCGTGCTCCACTGTCCACCACTCGTTCTTCAGGAATAAGTTTTATACTTGTACGCCGTATGCATGAAGCGTGGAACAGCTCGCTGACTAATGGCCATCCGTAGCACGACAATCTTTGCGAATGTTCGTTCAGTAGGTTAAAGCAATATCTTATATCTTTCATAAACTAGAAATGACACAATGTGAATGTATGCATGCGTTGCAGTAGAGTTGGCCTGCTCTCTAAGTGTACGCGTACACTACGCGTAAATGACGTGTGTTAGATTACATAAATGTGTGCCCCGCAGAGGCGGCGTCGACGAGCGACGCCGTGTCGCTGATCACGTACGTGCAGCAGCTGAAGCGCGAGGTGCTGGCCTGGGAGAAGCAGGTCGACGTATACCGCGAGGCGCAGCGCATTCTCGAACGGCAAAGGTACGATTGATGTTAATTACTTGTTTTGTGTCTGAGATATACTATACCCCAGTCGATTTATGATGGTCTTTGTGACAGCTCACGTAAACAAGCATTATTTATTTACTTTTTATTTATGACAATACATAAGTGTTTAACCCTACAAGGGCATCGCAATCTATTAAGAAGCTAAATATTAATACTTATAAATATCAATTTATGTACATTCAATTTGTTACTTTAACTTTTTTACAAATACTATAAAAACAAAAGTAATTCAAGTAATCGTCCCTTTTATATGCCTCGAAAACGATAGTGTTTAAAATCACAATTAACAGCTGTCACAGGGATCCCCATTAATCACCCCTGTTATAAGTGCCAAGTTTAGACAAGGTTTAACTAAGCATTTTGGAATGGTTGTTTTCTGGTAGGATAATGTAAATATTCTTGGATGCGTTTCTAACTTGGTTAGCCGGTATTTTGTATTACAAAAAGTGTCATTGTGTGCAAGCAAAGTATTTTTTATTTAATAATGTTCATCTGTTGCTACAGTTTTTTTTTTCATTTAAATTTGTTTTAGGTTCCAATTCCCAGCTCAATGGTTGCATGTCGACAATATCGAAGGAGAATGGAGCGCATTCAACGAGATCATGCGCAGAAAGGACTCTTCCATTCAAACCCAAGTAAGATTATCCATAGGGACAAAACAATTATCCCAGAGTTGTAAGTATTGATCTTACTATTTAACCATATTCATCATCATCATCAGCCTTACCTTGTCTACAGCTGAACATGGGCCTATTTATTTAAAATAATTGTAAACAAAATCAGTTCACATTGTATGAATAATTCACAGGTGGCGTCTCTTCAACAAAAGATCGTAGCGGAAGACAAAGCAGTAGAGTCCCGCACAGTGGAGTTCCTCACAGAGTGGGAGCGAAGCAAGCCCACTGACGGGTCTACCAGACCCGAGGATGCCCTCGCACGCCTGCAGGCCATGGAGGCCCGGTACACCAAGCTGAAGGACGAACGGGACAACGTCGCTAAGGCTAAAGAGGCTTTGGAGCTTCACGACACTGGTAAGGACATTCAATTCAAAATGTTATGCTTGGTTGAATATTAATACAGAACTGAAATATACTGAATTTTGTTAGTGTACAGTTGTTCTTAAAACATTAGTCGCCCATTGTACACGTGTGTAGACTAATTTAGAAGCATGGTAGCATTTTGATCTTCCATTTTCAAAAGCAGCTCGGGGATACTCTTTTTTGACTAGTTTCGGACTACACGTTTACATTTTGTGCTGTATTATAGTACTAATTGACGAGCTGGTTCCAAAGCTATATTTTACATTAAATTACACTCTTTCAAGCGAAATAGCTCTTGCATTTTTTTACATGATTTTAACACCTGCTAACCGTACCTTACATTATAAATACGAGTATCATTGACTGAATCGTACATTCCGTTTAGTTTAAAATTTCACTATAACAAGGCACGGTCGTTCAAAATTTTGGGGTACTGTACTGTAAATAAATTTTAGGAAGCTCAGTAAACAACGAACGAATGACCGTGGCTCTGGAAGAGCTGCAAGACTTGCGCGGCGTGTGGGCCTCGCTCAGCAAGATCTGGACGCAGATCGACGACATCCGCGAGAAGCCGTGGCTCTCCGTGCAGCCTAGGAAGCTTAGGTAAGGGCTTTGTTGTTTTGACTCTGTTTTGACAAGCCCTTTTTTGTGTCTCACTGCTGGGCAAAGGCCTACCCTCTGTCTCCCCACCTGTCCCTGTATAATGTTCTTTACTTTTCATTCGTAGTACATACAGTTATAAATGATAAACCTGAAGAATGTTTCAGGTTAAACTTGTGGAGTAAAATACGCCAAAAAAATGAGAAAAAAATAATATTTGGTCCGTGGACGAGACGAATAATTGCATTAATTTTTAAGATGGCTTCCAGTGATATGACTTGATTAATAAATGCATGTTTGTTGATCACAGGCAACAGCTAGAAGCGATGCTGAACGAGCTCAAAGAGCTGCCCGCTCGGCTACGCATGTACGACAGCTACGAATACGTCCGCAAACTGCTACACTCCTATACTAAGGTTATTCATTTATTATTTTCATTGCCTAGATTAGAGGGCTTTTGGGTACTGATACCAACATGTAAATACGATACGAGTATAATACAATATCCACCTTACGCGCTATTGGAAACTATGCGCAATGGGGATTGCATAACCTGTGGATAGCCGGTTGAGTAGAATATTCTTTCTGTATGTGATTTTATTGGCTCAGCGACGATAGCTTCTTTTTATCGATTTTTATACATTTCGGGCACGAAAACGAGCCATATAACGACTTAACGTAAGTTATCGGTAGGTAGACCTGGGTAGCTTTAAATGCGCTCTATCAAATTTCAAATTCAACATCAGTTTAACCGAGTCAAAAGTGACGTCATAAAACATTTAATATTCATAGGTCAACATGCTGATCGTGGAACTGAAATCCGATGCCCTGAAAGAGCGTCACTGGAGGCAACTCTGCCGCGCCCTCCGGGTGGAGTGGGCGCTGTCCGAGCTGACGCTGGGGCAGGTGTGGGACGCCGACCTGCTGCGCAACGAGCACACCGTCAAGGACGTCGTGTCCGTCGCGCAGGGCGAGATGGCGCTCGAGGAGTTCTTGAAGCAGGTAGCTCGCACTAGTCTATTGTGCCACGCTCTGAAAAACATTTATGGCCGAACCCTATATTCAAACCGCGGATAGATAGGCTTACTTCGGATTAAAATTTGACACATTTTGTATGGGCAAATGTCAAATTTTAACCTGAGGTAAGCCTTATCTATCCGCGGTTTGAATATAGGGTTTGGCCGTTAGTCTGCATCGCCTTTATTTGTCATTTATTTTAATCTAGCTACAGAGGTTAAGAATGTTATCGGAAGTAAAACGTGTGTTGTGTTCGTCCATCTAGGTCCGAGAGTCATGGCAGAGCTATGAACTGGACCTGATCAACTACCAGAACAAGTGCAAGATCATCCGCGGCTGGGACGACTTGTTCAACAAAGTGAAGGAGCACATCAACAGTGTAGCTGCTATGAAACTGTCGCCTTATTACAAGGTTAGTTAGGCTTAGTTTGCTGGGTGAGTTCTTTAATTCCTGCTGCTCTGTTTTTATTTCTACTTTCTCAGATAGTATTTTGTTATGTTCTTTAATTTTGGGTGTAAATGGTATTGATACAGCTTGTGTCCGAATTTATGTTGATCCTAAAGCCATTTCCATCGTTTTTTTTTTTACTTTTTGGGGTTATGTATGATACAACCCTAATCTTACCTAACCACATAAATTTTTGGAAACTTAAAAAGTTGTCTGACTCAGCCATTGATTTAATATATACAAGATACACAATCCGCTACAAAAATGTTGTTATAAACTGTCCCAAATGACATTGACAGCTGTATTCAGATACATGCTAACATCGCTATTTTTTACCTTAAACATTCATGCAAAAAAGAACTCAATATACTCGTCAAGTATAGACGTCAAGTGTCAAATCTGCAAACTAACGTTTCAAAGTATTTGCAACTTTTTAGTGAAACGGCCATGATCACAATATTTACGACAAAAGTGAACATCGGACGAATGGAGTCGCAATTCTCATTTTTATATTGTATTAATTATAACGAAATGACAAATTAAAAAAAACGCTTATGAGATGTTTTATAATTGTATTGTATTACACAACTTAAGCTATATATACAACAATAATAATAAATAAATAAAGGGAAAACAAGCTATAAAAACCCGTCCCGTCGATTGTTGTTATTTCAATTTTAACAGTTTAGGTATCCTTTGTCACCCGGAATGGTGACAGGCTTCTAGCGACACACATCTAAATCGACTCAGGCGTTAAGAAATTATGGTGGAATAAAGAATCGTACATACATACATACATGAACCCTGAAAATATTACACTCCTTTACTCCAAACAAAACAAGATCTTATCCTAACTAACAAAACGTAAAGTAAAACCTAATTTCCTTGAAATAAGTTTAATTTATTATATAATTGTCTTTTAGACCTACATTTACTTTGGATGCTTTCTTTTTTTGCAATGTAATGTAAACGGACGGTTAAATATCGATCGGTTATAGATTTAATTAACAGAATTCTATGAGAATTATTGTGGCCTTCTTCGGTAGTCGTGGAAAGCTTTAATTTAAAAATATAAGAAATATTATTCCTCTATAAACACTTTTTTGGTCATAAGTCAAAACAAACAAACTCGATTAATTAAATTTTTAAAAGTAATAGCTACTCCATATATTTTTGTTTCGTGATAAGTCATCATTTGTACGTACAATATAAATTACAAAAAATCATGAAAGCATTATAAGTTTAACAATAATCTGTTTATAAATAAATAGAACTTACGTAAAATAAGACATTCCATCCTTTTTTTTCGTTTTCTTGTTATTATTTTTGCAGTTTTTCACTGCACATTTCGTCATGATTGACAACTGCCACTGTCTGTGGTCGAAACAAGACTAAAAGCAAAACTACTGCCCAAGTCGATTAGGCAGTAGTTTTGACTTGCCATTTTTTCCTGCTGATTGTGTATCTAGTATATATTAAATCAATGGACTCAGCTTAAACAGTTAAAACAAACGTTATAAGGGATTCCAAAAGGACACTCAGAATCCCTAATCATTATGTTAGTACTAAAGTCCAGATTGATTGAAAGGTATTTGAAGAAGAGGCTCTAACTTGGGAAGAGAAGTTAAACCGCATCATCGCGCTGTTCGACGTGTGGATCGACGTGCAGCGCCGCTGGGTGTATCTCGAAGGCATCTTCAGCGGCTCAGCCGACATCAAGACGCTGTTGCCAGTTGAGACCAGCCGCTTCCAAAGCATTAGGTAACCCCCCATATTTAAAACATCTAGGCTCAACTTTGAAGATGGCTTAATTTTTACGCGTTTGTGCTTCGTGTATGAACAGCTTGTGCTCATTCGTCGATCGACCTCTCAAACAACTCTCTTTTTAAGTGCTTGGGTGTGTTTTTAAGTATTCAAAAAAGTGTTACCACGAACTTCGTTGAAATGTATTATTTAACATATAGGAACAAATTTAACTATTATTGCTATTCTTTATGCTTGTTCGTAATTTGGACACCATTTATATTATAGGATTTCTTTTGTTTCTTACTTGCAATTATTTATTTATTGATATAATTTATAGCTTTATGGTTTTATAAATTGGAATATGTTTTTGTAAGCGACTCATCAACTGCCATACTATTAAATAAATAAATTTATGACACAACAATAATTAATGCTACAAGTAAGTAAAACGGAAATCAAAGTACCACGAGAGTTATTATAATGGAAATAAAAATACCAAAGACTAGTCTCAACTTAAAAATAAAAAAAGTTTTTTGTGCCTGTACCCTTCATATAGTACATAGATCTAATATTCCCTTGCAGCTCCGAGTTCCTAGGGCTGATGAAGAAGGTGAGCAAGTCCCCGATGGTGATGGACGTGCTCAACATCCAGGGCGTGCAGCGCGCGCTGGAGCGGCTCGCCGACCTGCTCGGCAAGATCCAGAAGGCGCTCGGGGAGTACCTCGAGAGAGAGCGCAGCAGTTTCCCCAGGTGGGTCCTAGGATAACAACAAGTTGTTACAGTCTCTCAACAATAATAAAAGTACTCCTGTAACTATTCACAATCGTTTAATGTTGAAAGTCAAAGGCACCCCTCGAAAGTGCGCACAATTTAGTAAATCCACCTGTATAGCGTCTTCTTAGGGCTTCCACAATAAGGATGATCATCTGCTTTAGGGCAACGCATCTTGGCGAAGATTATTCTTACATCAGTCCGTATTCAGTGAGATACTGCGTTTATGGTGCTTGTTGAAAAAGTTGCTACATAGTTTTCTCCATTTTTTTTTTTGGTAATCGCCTGAAGGGCCAAACACAAAAGTCCTTGCTTTTGTTTACTGTTTTTTTTTAAAACATTACTTTGAGAAAAAGAAAAAGGGCAGAGGTGAAAATCCCTTCCGGAGACCTGGGAATGGAGGGCCCAGGTACTGCCGGGCTCGCACCGGCTAAAAACACCAATACCCCTATTACCATCTAGAATTTAGACTCCATTTTTTTTCATCCGTTTTCTCCATTTGGCAAGGACAAGTATTTTGTCTATAGTCCAACCATTCGGCGACATACATTTGTGGGGGGGACGCATCAAGATGTTAGCGGGGAAGGACAGTGTAGTATCATCAAGAAATGTATTCTGGATGCGTACCTTATAGGCCCCTTGTTTACGCGCTAATTCGCTGTAAAACCGCAGTTTATTTTCAATTCTTTTCTATCACAAAAAAGTTCACAAAGTTAATCCTTTTTATTATTTGTTCCAGATTCTACTTCGTGGGAGACGAGGATCTTCTCGAAATTATTGGTAACAGCAAGAATATCGCTCGTCTACAGAAGCACTTCAAGAAAATGTTTGCCGGTGTGGCGGCTATAATACTGAACGAGGAGAACAATGTTATTAACGGCATTGCGTCCCGTGAGGGAGAAGAGGTAAGGAGAAATATAAATTGACATATACTGCTAATAATCTTGAACCCGTTTTTTATGGAAGAATGATTAGCTAGCTGGAAAACTACAGCTGTTGTACTCTCTTGAAGAGCAGAGCATTATGCCCATAGTCAGCCCAGATTGACTCCGTCTCCTAGCTTAGTATTAACAATATTTGATTGTTTCAGGTTTACTTCCTGTCGCCGGTGTCAACAGTGGAGAACCCCAAGATCAACTCGTGGCTGTCGATGGTGGAGCGCGAGATGCGCGTGACGCTGGCCTGCAGGCTCAAGGACGCGGTCGGGGACGTCAAGCAGTTCAAGGATGGGAACGTTGACCCTCAGAAGTTCATTGATTGGTGCGACAAATATCAGGTAACACATGTTTAACGTTACATTCTTATAGCTTTTTCACTACTTTAAAAACTTACTTTAACTTTAAACTTATAGTCTCGGTATGCCCATAAACTTTGTATGTATGTACGCTGCATTTTTATTAGAGATGCGCCGAATATTCGTTTGGTATTCGGTATTCGGCGTATTCGGCATCTTTTTCACTATTTGTATTCGGTCAAATTATTCGGTTTTGGTGCCAAATATATTCGGTTCGAGTATTTCTATTTTCTTGGCTACACAAAACGGTATAGAACTAAAAGACCAAACTTCTTATGTAATATTTATATTATTTTTGTAATAATAAGCACTTTTGTTTTTATTTGTAACGTAATCGTACGATGTTTTGAAGCAAACCGACAGCGCTGTGTGCGCGGGTTAGGTACGGCTCGCTGGTCATCTAGCCAGCAGCGACACGTACCGTACATGTTAGAACCTGTTTACGCGGCAAAACAATGAAATGGCAAACCGAATAATTTGGCCGAATATCCGGTTCGGTAAAGGGTAAACCGAATAGTATTCGGTATTCGGCTATTCGGTGAAACCACTATTCGGCGCATCTCTAATTTTTATACTCGTGCAAGTAAAACCTTAACCTTAACTTCGCGAGCATAATACGTATGAAGTAAAGTAAGACGCTTCGCGTCGTTCTTCTTGTGAGTCTCAAGCTTAAAAAGTTTGGTGGCACTTGTCAAGGACCGTCAAATGTGTAATAAAAGAACGGCATAATTAACTGTGAACCATTTTCAGGCTCAAATAGTAGTCCTAGCGGCCCAAATCCTCTGGTCTGAAGACGTGGACGCAGCCCTCACCAACGGCGGCGGCGAGGGGCTCAAGAAGGTGCTGAGCCACGTCGAGAACATGCTCAACATCCTCGCCGACTCCGTGCTGCAAGAGCAGCCGCCACTGAGGAGACGAAAACTCGAGCACTTGGTACAGTATACTATGTAAAGCTGTAAAAAACATGCTGTTTTTCTTTCACAAGTTTTTTTTTAAGCATAATATGCTAATAATTTTGACGATTAACGGTTCAGATTTGGCTGGAAGCACGCGTATTCAATACATTTTGCAATATGTCTAGCCAAAAGTACGGAACACATTGGCCATCTTTGCACGTATTAAGCTCACGGGCATGTCCATAGATCAACGAGTTCGTGCACAAGCGCACGGTGACGCGGCGGCTGATCGCGTCCGACGTGAACAGCGCGCGCTCGTTCGAATGGCTCTGCGAGATGCGCTTCTACTTCGACCCCCGGAACAACGATGTAAGTAACTACTCTTACTAGCCACATTTATTTAGTGGTCTAAACTTTCGCTCAATTTAATTTTAAACGAAGAAACATTGATTATCGAACTTTATCCGAATTTTGATAATCAAAATCAAAGTTCGATATTCAAGTTAATTTTTTTTTCCCCAGGTCCTCCAACAGCTGACAATCCATATGGCGAACGCCAAGTTCCTCTACGGGTTCGAGTACCTTGGCGTGCAGGACCGGCTGGTGCAGACGCCGCTCACGGACCGTTGCTACCTTACCATGACGCAAGCGCTCGAGGCCAGGCTTGGCGGCTCGCCCTTCGGTAAATACTACACATGCGATAAATATATAAATTCCTACCACAACTAGCGATATAAATGCCAGAATGAAAGCATCAGTATTTTAAAATCTTGTTGTCTCATAGGTCCCGCTGGCACGGGCAAGACAGAGTCGGTGAAGGCTCTGGGTAACCAGCTCGGCCGCTTCGTGCTCGTCTTTAACTGCGACGAAACCTTCGACTTCCAGGCCATGGGACGAATCTTTGTCGGTCTCTGCCAGGTAACACTAAACCTTATTCTTTACCACAAAATATCTTACTCCTGCCTGATATTGCTCCGTTATTAATTATTCTGGAGAAAACAATATCTACGTGAAAGAAGCCGTAGCCAAAGCTTACACTAGCGTGACACACTACTTACAGATGCACAGCCGAGATATTCTATTCAAAAATGTTCTTGTCAGGTGGGCGCATGGGGTTGCTTCGACGAGTTCAACCGTCTGGAAGAGAGAATGCTGTCGGCCGTGTCCCAGCAGGTGCAGACTATCCAGGAGGCGCTCAAGAGTCACCAAGAGGGAGATAAAACTGGTAAGCGCTCAAGATAAATAAACAACTGCATTGCAATGTTATTTATAAGTAAAATATGCTGTGACGGTTTATTCATCATTATCACCATATCAGTCGAAAGACTTCTACTGCTAGATATAGGCCTTCACAAAGGATCTTGACTAAGCTCGGTTTTGTGCTACTCGTGTCCATTGGTTTCCCGCGATATTCTACGGATTGATATAACCTGATTTTTACTACCTTTTCTCAGCCAAATCAATAACGGTGGAGCTAGTCGGCAAGCAAGTCCGAGTGAGCCAAGACATGGCGATCTTCATCACGATGAACCCCGGGTACGCGGGCCGCTCCAACCTGCCCGACAACCTGAAGAAGTTGTTCCGCAGTTTGGCCATGACCACGCCGGACCGGCAGCTCATCGCCGAGGTCATGCTGTTCAGCCAGGGCTTCAGGACTGCGGAGAAGCTGGCGTGCAAGATCGTGCCGTTCTTCAAGTAAGGAATTATGGAATCAACGGTAATGTTTCAGTGGTCCTCTGATTTCAACACAAAGTGAACCCGAAATCGAATTCCTTAAAGTGTAACTTTGTCGCAGAAAGCCAATAGTTGACGTAATTTCTATTTCTTAAATGAATGCTGTTATTTTGACATAATTTAAGTTTCTGATTAAGCTGTTTTTGTGTAGGCTACTTCCAGTAATTGTGGTTAGCAAAACTATTTGTGCTGTGTTTTTTGCTCTTGTTATTCCATTTTCCCAAAATTTAATTCGTGACCTCGCCAGGCTTTGCGACGAACAACTGTCCAACCAATCTCACTACGACTTCGGTCTGCGAGCTCTGAAGTCTGTTCTTGTTTCTGCCGGTAACGTCAAGCGCGACCGCATTCAGAAGATTAAGGTGAGTTTCTGTGCTAGTAATATTATAAGTAATGTTAGAAGCTTGGAGTCGTTTCACAATAATCAAATAGGGTAGAAGTACAAGGGTACTTTAGGTTGAAATGAGTATCAAAAATACAGTAAAATAAAAATAAAAAATAGTTAAGACTGCAGATTAATATAAAGATATAATATGAAAATATTTGCGTAATCTCTAAATTCTGTAGATATTAGTTAAAATTTAGAGTGGCCAAAAACGACGTAAAGATGGCCAAAATCGATACTTCTACCTTAGTATTAACGTGGGTTGCAAACAACATCGGACCTAAACAGGCTTAACAGCCTGTTACATGAACAGTGGTTAGAATAGGTAGAGTTACATTACCAAAGTCTAAAGCATTTTCAAAAATGAATTTCACTCAAACGCGCTTCAATAAACATGCACCAGAATTCTGTGAACTGACTATACTATATGCCGCTCACTGTACAGTCAAAATTATAAATATACATATTATTCAAATATCTACACGTCTCTATGCCTCTGATTATAAGGTCCATGTTTACATATGTTTAGCGCGATGGCCTTATAGGTATTAGTGCTTTGGACTGTACACTTACAAACTTAAAACTTTAATTTATAACAGGAGAATCTGATCGAGCGCGGCAACGAGGCGCCGGACGAGGCGTCGATCGCGGAGTCCCTTCCCGAGCAGGACATCCTGATCCAGTCCGTGTGCGAGACCATGGTGCCCAAGCTGGTGGCCGAGGACATCCCGCTGCTGTTCTCGCTGCTCAACGACGTGTTCCCCAACGTCGGGTACACGCGCGCCGAGATGACCGGTACTGTATACTACCACCAACGAATGATGTCTACCAAAAGATTGTTTCTACGCCTTTCTTAAGCGTGAAATACACAGAAGCGGCGCGGCGCAGGTAAGGACGCGTTAAAGCGTCGAAAAGTCGCAGGTGCGATGCTAAATTATACAGAAGAGGCGAGCGAGGGAGAGGGACCGCGAGAAGACGCACCGTGCCTTTTGTATTTCACCACTTGACGCTTTATTTCATTTTGTATGAAAAAGGTTTGGGGCGCGGCCCATGCCTTCGCCTTGCCTGCGCCGCGCCGCTTCTGTGTATTTAACGCCTTAACCTTTTGAAAGCCTTACGTCGAATACAAAATATGTCACTGACACGCTAAACATGTTTGCTATGCTATTACAACTTAATTGATATCTTTATCTTCTATTGGTCGTGGCCGACGGTGACGTCAGTGGCACGACTCAGTGGTCGGCCAGAGCCGACTGTGGCGTTAAAAGATTAATATCGTCGAAAAAAAACAACTTGAATACCTGCAGCTCGTGCACCATGCACGAGTCCCCTGATTCCCGTGATAAGTTCCGTGATGGTTTTAAAGCAAGAAAAAAAACATTAACGCAGAGCTGTATCAGTTGACACTTGCACTTATTGTTTTATTACTCGTATACGCTGAAATTAGTTTTAATTACGGCGTTACTCACGATTTCTACAATTCTGGCCAAAATTGACAAAATCTTTACGTGAACTTCTTCTAGAACTGCGTCATTTTCTGGAATGGCATAAATTGCATTTGTATTCGATATTCTACAACAGATTTTAACTAAATCTTAAGCCTAAGGTAGCTTACGCGAAAACGTAGTGGAATTCCGGAAACGCATTATTTATGTTCAAATTAATATTAAATATCAAGATTTCAACTCAGTTACGCGGTTTGGTGGCGGAAGTGTGCTTCTAATGTTGTTAAGGCTAATAACTTGAAGAATTGTGTGTAAATAATTGTTTTTTCCTTCTGCCAGGTCTGAAGAATGAGATTCGTGCAGTCTGTGCCGAAGAATTTTTAGTTTGCGGCGAAGGCGACGAACAAGGATCCACATGGATGGAAAAGGTAATATTGTTAATAAGTTAATTCTATAAAATAAGTGCAACCAGTTTGACTATGGTGGCTAGTTTGGTGAAAGAATATTAATAATTTTAAAACAATAATAACAGCTGCAATCGCATTTATGTTTCAAATCGGCCACTGATTTCATGCCACTAGAAAAAGCCATTCGCACAGTTTGAACCATGGATGTTGTCATTTCATTTGCACATCGGCTGCCCTAACGAAAAACCAAATAACTTAATAACTTTAACTTAATAAAAATGTATGTACTTAACAGCGCATTATTTGAAATACATTATTTTTGCTAGAGCAGTCACAATTTGCATTGATATCTAACGACGTTCATCATAACCGCTGGTGACGGTGTCATGAAATTAATAAATAAGGGTACAATTACCATTAAAACTAATTGAACGATGCAATTTTATCCCATAACTATAAAATTAACATTGCTTTACCATAAGTATTATTATTTATAATTTGGGACTGCGCTTTCTAATTCTTAAAAAGTCTTATATGATGCTCAACTATTCTCTTTAAATGCGATATAATACCATTGTACACGCAATATATCAGCAAGGTCTTTTATAAAATAAGAAAGCGCAGCCCCGACCGTGTATCGATCATACATACGGTAGTCCGTGAGTGTGAATGCGTGTGCGTTTCATGCTAACCGCTAACGGCACGTAGAGGCGGCAGCCGCCGGCGCGCGAGCATCACAGCACGTGGATCGAGAAGGTCAGTCGGGCCGGTGTGTGTGTACCTACACGACTTATGTGTTTACAGGTCTTGTCAGTCTGTTGCTCTTTTCTTGACACTTGGATGCAAAATGTTATAGTAGTCTCTGCTAGTACTGACATTTTTGTGTTCGTTTCTTCATGTTTATGTTATTTATAGCTTGGCAAAAAACTATTGGGACAAATTAGTGCGCTGTATGCAGTGAAATTGGCAACGTGACCCAATTTTTATCCAAAATCTGCTGCCTTTTGCGGCAATTGCCACTTGAGAATATAATGTTTTTACCTCCCACCATGTATTTTTTTGCCTATCTAAACAAGGAATATCTTCAATGAAACTGTGTTTAATTTATAAAAACATGTAGAGCTTATGTTTTATTTCTTGCCTTTGATGTTTTGTAAATTTCAGCTTAGTGGATGCTGTTGTCGTTTCTCTTTGAACTATTCTGTTGGCACTTTTTGTGTTGTATCGTTTTTCGCTTTATCACTAAAATATACATTCATCTATTTACACGGTTACAAAGTCACGAAATTGCCATACACATCTCACTTTTCTGATTAAGGTTCTATAGTTTTAGTTTTTCTTCTATTTACCTTTTCGTTTCAGGGTTATCCTATAATCACGTAGATTCATACCGACATTATAAATACACAATAACGAAATTAAGCTCTCACAGTAGTAGTAACTTGACTGTTATTTTTTGATCATGCATTATGCAAGAAAATAAGCTGCACTCCGTTTCTTAGAAAATATATCCTTAGTAGAGTTATATGACGTCAATAGTAACACACCTTAAGTCAAAATTAAATTTAATACAATTATATAAAAATACACCTTATTTATTTATTTAAACCTAATTGCACTATACACAACAAAGTAGAAATGGCAGACTATTCTAATTTATTTTATGTATGCGTAGGTTCTCCAGCTATATCAGATCTGCAAACTGAACCACGGTCTGATGATGGTTGGACCATCGGGCAGCGGCAAGTCTACCGCCTGGCGTGTACTACTTAAGGCCCTGGAAAGGTAATGTAAACCATTGTATTGTAACTATGAAGTATCTTAAACCACATAAGTAAAAAGCTGTAATTGCACTAAAGCAAAACGCTGCGGAGCGATATAAAACCTAATACCAAAACTGCCTCCGCTACGTCTTTCCCAGTGCAACTCACATTTATAAGAATACAGAAAGAGTCCGACCAGCGAGCGGTGACACGAAAAAAGGCGGCAAATTGAAAATATCACTAGCTGGTAACACGAAATGCATAGTGACTGGATAGGTACTCATAATGTGACAGCTTGTTTCATAGGTAAAATTGTTGCCATATGAAGAATTTGAGAAAAATGCTTATGTCACCACTCGCTACTCGGACTCTATCACACCGCCCCGCTACCGCATAATTATTTTTTTAAAGGCAAACAACAACTGACGCAAATTTATTTGTTTTGTGTAACAGGTTCGAAGGCGTTGAAGGCGTAGCGCACGTGATTGACCCCAAGGCGATGTCGAAGGAGTCGCTGTACGGTGTGCTCGACCCCAACACTCGCGAGTGGACTGATGGCTTGTTCACACATATACTCAGGTTTGTTACATATTTGTTAAACTTTGTAGTTGTCTACTAACATTGTTTAGTTGGCTACCATGACAAAGTGAAATATAAAGCGGGACGTAGTATTTCGTCTAATTGTATGACAATCTTAGCTATTTAAATTCCTATGTTTTTTTTTAGTTTTTACATTTAAATGATAACATTTATATAACGGATTGATCACAAATTGAGTTTCTTAATTCTTCATTACTCTAATTGATGCAAATATAGCAAAAAGAAATTATAATATAATTTTTTCACTAAAATCCTGGTCGCGGCACCAAATTTGAAACATTACTGAAAGCTCAATATTTTCCTGACAGGAAGATTATTGACAACGTTCGTGGTGAGATCAACAAGCGGCAATGGATCATTTTCGACGGCGACGTGGACCCTGAGTGGGTCGAGAACTTGAACTCGGTGCTCGACGACAACAAGCTGCTCACGTTGCCCAATGGCGAGCGGTTGTCGTTACCGCCTAACGTGCGGGTTATGTTTGAGGTTAATATTTAATTTCTTGATATACATTGTTAGCTTCGGCTTCGGCCTTTCTAAATATATAAAAAATAGTACGGCCAGTAGACAAAAGCCTCCACCAAGGATCGTCACAATGATTTCCATGGGAATTAGGATACGCTTTTAAAAGTAAAATTGACGCCGCTCGATGACATCACATCGCTCGATCATAGTAGCCGTATGCATATTGAGGTGTCTCAATGGTTAAACAAATTCCTTCCTTACAGGTTCAAGATCTTAAATACGCAACTTTGGCTACAGTGTCTCGTTGCGGCATGGTTTGGTTCTCGCAGGACGTTCTTACGACAGAGATGATCTTCGAAAACTACCTTATGAGGTAAAAAAAACTAAAAATCCATTGACGTTATTATTGTACTTCTATTAGACCTAATTCTTGCTAAACTCCTGTATTTCTCCGTAGACTCAAGAACATTCCGCTAGAAGACGGAGAGGAAGACTCTTTCAGCATTGTGATGGCCGCGCCCACTGCTGGTGGCGATCAAAACGCTACAGAAAATATTCTGTCTCCAGCTTTGCAGGTACTGCTGTTACCAAGGAAGTTAGCTTTACTGTAATGTTACCTTGTAACCTAAATATAGTCCGTCGCTTTACTCACAATTATTACAATTGTACTTATTAGGTTTGTGAGGTAATAATCACTTATTTTTATTGGTTATTTGTTTGCAGACTCAGCGCGACGTGGCCTTGATCCTGCAGCCTCTGTTCTTCGGCGACGGGCTGGTGGTGAAGTGCTTCGAGCGCGCCGTGTCGCTCGACCACATCATGGACTTCACTCGCCACCGCGCGCTCTCGTCGCTCCATTCTATGCTGAACCGGGGCGTCAGGTAGGGACACATCTATTGAAAAACAATGATAATTGGATGAATCAACTTTTCAACCCAAGCTTCTGTCTGCGGTACGATCAACTTTCAAAGCAAAACACTGTATCTAACAAATATGATAGCTGGTTTCCTACAATGTACGGAACGTAGGTAATGTAGGAGGTTTTCAAGAAACTTATATCATGACTAATTTCAAATTCATTCTTAGTTCATAAGACCTATATTAGGTTAAGAACAAGTTGCTTGACTGGGTATGTTGTTATTCTTTCAGAAATATCCTCGGTTACAATCGCCAGCACCCAGACTTCCCAATCACTAACGAGCAGTTGGAAGCTTATGTACCCAAATGGCTCGTCTATTCGCTGCTTTGGTCATTCGCCGGTGACGCCAAACTTAAGGTATTTAATTGAAAACCTAATATCCATTTGCGTTAAATGGTCAGCTCTCTGTATTTATTTAAACCTTTTTTTAATAGGATCGCAACGAATTGGGTGACTTTATAAGATCAGCTAGTACTATGCCGCTGCCTAACTGCGGACCCAATCAGCACATCATCGATTTCGAGGTTTGTTTTTATTTATGCAGGTATTTCTACAACTGTAACTAATTATTTCATATACCAAAGTGTCATGGAATGTGCAATAATTCGTCTGCCGTGGACCTTATACTTTCAAGTAGTGTTGTGTGTAATGTAAAAGGACTCTGCAGTTGTTCATGTTTATTTTAACCATGTTGTTGACAATTTAGTTCCTTAATATTTAAAATTTAAATTTCCAATGAATGTAGGTATCGATAACGGGCGATTGGGTTCCGTGGTCGGCGAAGGTGCCGCAGATCGAAGTAGAGACGCACAAGGTGGCGGCTCCAGACGTAGTAGTGCCCACGCTTGATACCGTTCGACACGAAGCGCTACTGTACACCTGGCTCGCGGAACACAAACCGCTTGGTAACTATACCCATACTTCCTATATAATAGCTCTATGACACGTTAGCTATAATGATAAAAACCAAACCAACAACAATAAATGCAACTGCTATGATACGATTTGAGTCTAGAGACTTGGAAAGTTAATTTGCAGTTCATAATTAAACAATATTAATGTGTGATCTAACGGTACCGTTCGATACTCATATTGCGACCCGAGTGAATGACGTTGGTTTAGTTCATGAAATCCTACAATGTAAATCATTTGTATTGCACGTGAATTAATTATACTGTAAATCTGATCAAAATAAGTAAATGTTAAAGCATTATTTAGAGGTTGATTGAAATGGGTGTACCCCAAGGATCTTTACTTGGGCCTTACTTATTCCTCACCTATACGTATAAATTGCTTACCTACCTTACTGCCCTATATGGTAGAGCAAAGGTTACAACGTATAATAATATTACCTGTGCTTTGATTTTATAATTATCGAGTCTATTTATAAACTGAAAACTCCAAATGCAATGTATTTTCTACGAATTTTCTACAAATTAATGGTACCTTTATCCAGTTCTCTGCGGTCCTCCCGGGTCCGGTAAGACGATGACGCTATTCTCCGCACTGCGCGCGCTACCCGACATGGAAGTAGTGGGGCTGAACTTCTCGTCGGCTACCACGCCGGAGCTGCTGCTCAAGACCTTCGATCACTACTGCGAGTACAGGAAGACGCCCAACGGCGTCGTGCTGGCGCCTGTTCAGGTAACTTACTGACTCTGGAAATAGTCTGGAATTGTCATGTCAAAACAAATTCAATAATGTAATGCCGATGCTGTTTTAATAGGACTGTTTGTTTCCTTTTGATCAGCTTGTACCTCCTTAGCATATTTTCTGGAAATGTGTGTGTGACACTTTTTTTACTTTGTTAAAGAACATTTTAATTTTGTGTTTTAGCTGGGCAAGTGGCTGGTTCTGTTCTGTGACGAGATCAACTTGCCCGACATGGACCAGTACGGCACTCAGCGCGTCATTTCCTTCCTAAGGCAGTTGCTGGAACACAAGGGCTTCTTCAGATCTAGCGGTGAGTGTTCTAGTATTTTGAAAAGAAAGAACGATACTATTTTAATTACAAGCAAATTTTGTATCTTTTTCAAATATTTAAAACATTTAACACTGTTTGTTCAGACCACTCGTGGGTGCACCTCGAGCGCATCCAGTTCGTGGGCGCGTGCAACCCCCCGACGGACCCGGGCCGCAAGCCGCTGTCGCACCGCCTGCTGCGGCACGTGCCCGTCATCTACGTCGACTACCCCGGCGAGACCTCGCTCGAACAGGTACTTCACTCATAAAGAGCATCGAACACTTTTTGCTATACCAGTACCTGCTCAAAAACAATAAATAGCCCTTAAGATATTATCGCCTGCTATTTAAATACTAGGATACGCCTCTTGTCCTAAATTCGGCACACGTTAAGAGGTTATGTAACATTTGCATAACTATTGTCAACGCTCGCCTTGTAACCTATCAGGTTAGACTTGTGACTACCAAAAAAATACTCATGCGGCGAGAAATGCCTGTCGATAAAATGAAAATTCTGCGTTATTACACTTATTACGTTCGTTGTAAGGTGATTTTATAAAAAAATTGGTACCCCGCTCGCTTAAGTTGGCTCCCTACTCTATGAATCTATGATCATAATACGCATGTCAATCTATTCCTCAGATCTACGGCACATTTACCCGGGCCATGCTGCGCATGCAACCCGCGCTGCGTGGCTACGCGGAGCCGCTGACGCAGGCGATGGTGAAGCTGTACCTGGCGTCTCAGGAGCGGTTCACGCAGGACATGCAGCCGCATTATGTCTACTCGCCGCGTGAGATGACGCGCTGGGTGCGCGGCATCTGCGAGGCCATCAGGTGACAGAGCTGATTAAAGCCTACCCAATTATAGGGTCCCACCACCATGAACCATGATATTCGCCTTAGGGCATAACTTATACACACCCTCACGCCCATCTCCCTATGGGGTAGGCAGGAACTAAGGAACTACATTCATAAAACTCTTAACGCACTTTACGTCGGTTTCGGGTGCTTTTGATTTGGCCCTTATTCAGTACATCTTATATCTGATCAGTGATCACTTTATGTGCGTCTAGGGCGAACCCTAGCGACATCTCTCTACCACATACCACACCATACCACATTATCTGTATCTCAGGAAATACGAGCAGTGCCTGCACAGAGCTCCTATGAGTCAGTAATGGCTACTTAGCTCACTTCATCCGTTTCGCACTGGCTCATGCGCTCAGGAATTCTTGGCTTTATCGCACCTCTCATTGTCAAGTCATTTTGTCCAGGTAAATTAGAATGGCAAGGGCAAATAACGCCGGATTACAAAAATAATTTAAGTTTCAATTCTCCAAACCAACACTTAAAATTCCGTACAATATTTGTCGTTGTCCAGAATTCCAGCCTCTATTCCAAGAAATGTTACAATTTTATAATTGAACATAACCATATAGTTTGCTACGGCCTGAAACTAAATTGAATGAGGCAGTTCGTTTCGCAGCGCTAATAATTTGAAATTGTTTGTTTATTAGTATTTTAATATTAGTGTTTATTTACAGGCCTCTGGACAGTCTGAGCGTGGAAGGTCTAGTGAGGCTGTGGGCGCACGAAGCGCTGCGTCTGTTCCAAGATCGTTTGGTAGAAGAGACAGAGCGTCAGTGGACCGACGAAAACATCGACACTGTCGCCATGAGGTTCTTCCCAGGTAACCTATTAATATTTTAAATATTTATTTTATTTATGAAACAGGCATGATGACTTATTTTGCTTCTAGGAATCAACCGCGAACAAGCGTTGGCTCGGCCTATCTTGTACAGTAACTGGCTGAGCAAAGACTATATACCGGTCCAGAGGGACCAACTGCGGGAATACGTCAAGGCTAGACTCAAGGTAACTAGTTGAAGTTTATTTCTTATTTTATTTCTTTCTTTCTCATGAGGGTGTGTGCAATGTGATTTCACCGATTTTGGCTATTGATTTTATATGACCTTATTTTATCGTGGTGATAACGACCATCCACTCAACCAGACTGGCGTGTATGGTATAAGGCTGATCGAACATATGACTTTCATATTCCATCTTTCGAAAACTCTTTAAAAACCCTATATTATTCCGTCACACAGGTATTTTACGAAGAGGAGCTGGACGTGCCACTGGTGCTGTTCGACGAGGTCCTGGAGCACGTGCTGCGCATCGACCGCATCTTCCGGCAGCCGCAGGGGCACCTGCTGCTCATCGGCGTGTCGGGCGCCGGCAAGACCACGCTCAGCCGGTTCGTCGCCTGGATGAACGGGCTCAGCATCTTCCAGATCAAGGTAAGTCGCGATGGTTTCAAACTGCGTTGAGGAGCTTTGCTTTTTTAATTTGTATATTAAGCGTTTATTCGTGTATATTCAAGGTGCACAACAAATACACGGGCGCCGACTTCGACGAGGACCTGCGCTCCGTGCTGCGCCGCGCCGGCTGCCGCGACGAGAAGGTGGCCTTCATCCTCGACGAGTCCAACGTGCTCGACAGCGGGTTCCTCGAGAGGATGAACACGCTGCTGGCGAACGGAGAGGTCAGTGAACAGAGAACTCGCCACACCAATCTAATATGGTGACGCGTGATTGCCGTCGCGTAGCTTATATGAAGCTCAGTGTCGAATAAGCTTGTCGACTTTGCAAAGTATTAAGTATTCCGAATCATGGTTAAGTTTGTGATATAGGGTCTTAGTCATCACTTTGTTTCCATCGCATTTATTTACCGTGCGTCAAGATGCTCGATATCGACCAAAAAATGTTTGCCGAGGCGCTCCTTATATTCAAACCCCCTTACTAATAAACGTTGAGTAACGATGGTATAGCTATACAATGTTTTGTCCTTATCTGTCAAATTCAAATGTCACACTGACTGATAAGGACAAAACATTGTATAGCTATACCACCGTTACTCAACGTTTATTATTAAGGGGGTTCGTGTGTTAAGGTTTTTTTGAACTGGTGGGATAATGAAATTTGGTTTGTAGGTCCCTGGATTGTTCGAAGGCGACGAGTTTGCTGCCCTGATGACGCAGTGCAAGGAAGGCGCGCAGAGGGAGGGCTTGATGCTGGATTCTAACGACGAACTGTATAAATGGTAAGGGCTAAGTTTTGTTTTTCCCTATGTACAAAAAACATACCAAAATATATCTAAATTAAATTTCAGTGTAAATGAAAAACATATAATTAAAAAGTTAAAACTACTTTTGGACAAAAATACTGGATTTGACATAATTAAAAAAAAACACGTTGACTGTAGGCAAGCGTGTACTCAGCGTAAGACAAGTTTGATTGACTTTTTCCAGCGAAAACTTCGTGCTAGATATACAGACATTCTGTAATATGCGTTTTAAAAAATTTTTGCTCCCGCGATAACGACCTTTGGCTATGACTTTCCATAAACATCTACAAAAATAAGTAACGACCTAAATACGTGATGGCAAACAACGCTCTATGTAACCAATCAGGTTCACGGGGCAAGTGATGCGCAACCTGCACGTGGTGTTCACGATGAACCCGTCCTCCGAGGGGCTGAAGGACCGCGCCGCCACCTCGCCCGCGCTCTTCAACCGCTGCGTGCTCAACTGGTTCGGCGACTGGAGCGACGGCGCGCTGTTCCAGGTAACATCGCTACTTTTACCTTTGAACCATTGATTTAATATATACTAGATACACAATCAGCAGGAAAAAATGGCAAGTCAAAACTACTGCCTAATCGACTTGGGCAGTAGTTTTGCTTTTAGTCTTGTTTCGACCACAGACAGTGGCAGTTGTCAATCATGACGAAATGTGCAGTGAAAAACTGCAAAAATAATAACAAGAAAACGAAAAAAAAGGATAGAATGTTTTATTTTACGTAAGTTCTATTTATTTATAAACAGATTCTTGTTAAACTTATAATGCTTTCATGATTTTTTGTAATTTATATTGTACGTACAAATGATGACTTATCACGAAACAAAAATATATGGAGTAGCTATTACTTTTAAAAATTTAATTAATCTAGTTTGTTTGTTTTGACTTATGACCAAAAAAGTGTTTATAGAGGTAATAATATTTCTTATATTTTTAAATTAAAGCTTTCCACGAAATCCTCTACGACGTGCAAAATGGGTCGCAATATTAGCACGAGATAGGCGTGATCAACTGTTCAAGCCAAATAAGTCGTCTGTTGTGTGTTTGACCCATTTTCTTACCACAGACGTATATACCACAGAGAAAGGCTTTAGTAGACTGACTAAATCTGCAATACCTGTCTTGAATGTAAGTAAATGTCACACAATAGTTTTTATATTAATCTCAAAAAATACAAACTACTATTAAAGCTTGACTTTACAATCATCAAATAAAAGTATCTGTCAGTTAAAGTGAGCCCTTAAAGGAAATTAGGTTTTACTTTACGTTTTGTTAGTTAGGATAAGATCTTGTTTTGTTTGGAGTAAAGGAGTGTAATATTTTCAGGGTTCATGTATGTATGTATGTACGATTCTTTATTCCACCATAATTTCTTAACGCCTGAGCCGATTTAGATGTGTGTCGCTAGAAGCCTGTCACCATTCTGGGTGACAAAGGATACCTAAACTGTTAAAATTGAAATAACAACAATCGACGGGACGGGTTTTTATAGCTTGTTTTCCCTTTATTTATTTATTATTATTGTTGTATATATAGCTTATTGTGTAATACAATAACATTTATAAAACATCTCATAAGCGTTTTTTTTAATTTGTCATTTCGTTATAATTAATACAATATAAAAATGAGAATTGCGACTCCATTCGTCCGATGTTCACTTTTGTCGTAAATATTGTGATAATGGCCGTTTCACTAAAAAGTTGCAAATACTTTGAAACGTTAGTTTGCAGATTTGACACTTGACGTCTATACATGACGAGTATATTGAGTTCTTTTTTGCATGAATGTTTAAGGTAAAAAATAGCGATGTTAGCATGTATCTGAATACAGCTGTCAATGTCATTTGGGACAGTTTATAACAACATTTTTGTAGCGGATTGTGTATCTTGTATATATTAAATCAATGCTTTGAACCCTTTATTGAAGAATTTTAAGATCTGGTACAAAATGGCCCAAGTGATATTTTTTGTATTTTTATTTGAAGATTCTTGTGTATAGGTGAGGCCACTCTTTTTTTGTAATATGAAGAGTTTTTGCGACTAATAAAATTTGGAAAAGAAAGTTGACTTGGAGCTGCGGTATATCTGTGTCGTTATTATCTCATTTAAGCGTCCGGATTGTAGCGAGAGGTTTGCACCACACAGGCTTTTTCTTTTGACCACTAAAATATATCAAGACAGTACTCTTTCTTTGTGATTTTTACATTAATTTGACATTGAGACAATGATGACGTCGTATATCAGTATTTCATATAAATCTCCATGCAATTTGTATCGTTTTGACACCACATAAAAAGTAATTAAGGCCATAATATCAGAAGAAGAATTTTTGGCAATTAAATTCACTGATTGAAACCTGGCAGGTTTTAGCAGTTTTCCTCAGCCTTTAATATAATACGTCAGTTTACTTTTTGATGCAGCGTGTGCATTAAGTTTATCTATGTTCTAGCTAAACAGTCCCCTGGTACGGATATACGGTGAGGATCGGTGACTTAAATGTACTCAGACACTGAACTAGTTCCTCTTTCAAACTTGTTTATAAAAATGATCACTAAGGAACAACTTAACCGTTATTAAGTGACTCTGAATGCGGCCGTTAGGCACTTGTCCCACCGCCGGCGATGAGCGGGAAACGAGTAGAGCCAGCGATCAACTATAAAGTCGCCGTCAATAGAATTTGCTAACTATGTAATAGTATTTTATGTAACTGATACATAAGGGCCGGCGCTGACTGCCGGCATGGCACGGCGTGTCATGGCAAAGGATTTCGGTACTGATATAACTATTTTTAATCTTATTACCATGAGTATAGAATTCATGTTACTTTATTTTGACACAACGATGCCGAGGGAGGCCGCGGTAGGACAGAACGTGCCTAAGCATTCCACGGGATGCCGCGGCATGCCGCGGAAGGCCGTGTTAGGGCCGGCGCTGACTGCCGGCATGGCACGGCGTGTCATGGCAAAGGATTTCGGTACTGATATAACTATTTTTAATCTTATTACCATGAGTATAGAATTCATGTTACTTTATTTTGACACAACGATGCCGAGGGAGGCAGCGGTAGGACAGAACGTGCCTAAGCATTCCACGGGATGCCGTGGCATGCCGCGGAAGGCCGTGTTATCCTTCGGAATGCTGCAGCACAACTTACCGTGCCATCCTGTGCCGTGCCGGCAGTCAGCGCCGGCCCTAAAGAGGGTCCTTAAAATACGAGTGTGGTTTTATGAAACGAGCTGAAGGCGAGTTTCATAATAAGATCACACGAGTGTTTTAAGGCCTAATTATGTACAGTTACATACATTACTTTATCTACACACATATTATAAGTACTCTAAGATGCGTTCAGTAGGCGGCAGAACAAACATGGCGGCAAAGCTAACCTGTGTCACGAATATGAATGTTTTTTTTAAATCATAGACAAACTAACAAAGTCCCTATTCTAATGTCATTCGAAATCAAAATGGCGTACGACACTTTACTCCAAATATACCGAGTCGACGTTCAATTGATACTAGAATTGGCCCCCTGTTTGAATTTTGTTGGTTTTGGAAGATGTTCCAAATTTGAACAACATTACTTTATCAAAAGTTGTATCGTAATTTTAACTTTTCATTACTACTACAGATAAGAAAACATATCATAGTAAAATTGTATCAAGTAATGCTGGTCATTGTCTACGGATTCTGAACGCATTATAGAGAACTTATGATATGAGTGTAGATAAACACTCTTTTATTGACACCAAATCTACACCATGTTCATTTTTTGAGCGAGAAAATAGTCTATAGCTAGTCGCTTCCTTGCCGGCATTGGGACAAGTGCCTTACATGCGACTGTGGGTTGTATTTGCAGGTGGGCAAGGAGTTCACGACGCGCATGGACCTGGACAGCGCGGAGTACACGGCGCCGGAGCCGTTCCCGTTCGCGTGCGGCGAGCTGGCGGCGCGGCCGGCGCACCGCGAGGCCGTCGTCAACGCCTGCGTGTACGTGCACCAGACGCTGCACCAGGCCAACGCGCGCCTCGCCAAGCGCGCCAACCGGACCATGGCCATCACGCCCAGGTACACTAGCGACACCAACACACAATAACCTATAAAGTATCAGATTACACTTTAGTTGTACAAAAATATTAAATGCGTGGTACACACCTATGGCTCACCGTGCTTCACTGGGCCCGCTACGGAAGATCTGCTCATTAGTTCCACCACTTTCGCCCTACAAAAAAATCAACCTAAATTGTTTTCAGACACTACCTCGACTTTATCCAGCAAATGGTTAAGTTGTATGCAGAGAAGCGGGCTGACCTAGAAGAGCAGCAGCTTCATCTGAATGTTGGTCTCGGCAAGATCGCCGAGACCGTTGAGCAGGTCGAGGAGATGCAAAAGAGTCTCGCCGTCAAGTCACAGGTACCCTATACTACACACAATACATATTTATCTTAGTGCAGTGTTAGTTGTTACCTTTGGAGTGTGCGCTCATTGATTTAAACAAGTAGTGCCGTGCGAACAAAATTGCCACATAATGTTTAGCCAAAGAACAAAAGCGCTAACTGTCAGATTTCTTACAATCTAAGTCTTACTAAATAGCACAGTCTCACATATTTCAAAACAACATAATTCGGCATTTCGAATTTTAAATAATGGACAATCTCGCGGGTCGTACATAACTATGACAGACTTGTAAAAGTGCCTACAGGGCCTACTTACAGAATAAATGATTTGAATTTGAATTTGAACTAATAAATGACCTATAAGATTACCGATTAGAATTAAAGTACTAAAGTTTGTGTGTGTGGATTAGGAACTTCAAGCGAAGAACGAAGCGGCCAACGCCAAGCTACGTCAAATGGTAAAAGACCAGCAAGAAGCTGAAAAGAAGAAAGTTGAGAGTCAAGAAATCCAGGTTAGTGCAAATATAGCGTTATATTATATTCTTACAGCATTTATTTACATGTTTAATTCTTACTGTGTGTTTTTTGTGTAATATTTAAAACATATCGTCAAAACCAGGTCGCTCTAGAAAAACAAACAAAGGAAATCGAAGCGAAACGCAGAGACGTCATGGCAGACCTCGCACAAGTGGAGCCGGCTGTCATCGAGGCGCAGAACGGTTTGGCTATTTACTTCATTTGCATGACCCTTTAGTACCTATCCTAAACCAAAGGCGATATCACAAATGTGACAAAATGAATACGTCTTGGCCGACCTTTATCTATGTATTTTGTGTTTGGAGGATTCCTTCAGTTGAAATCGTAGACGTTCATATCAGACGAGCTTAAAGTAGTTCCGTAGTTAGAACAGCAAACAGTCACAGCAAGACGATGCCTCTTTTGTTGTTATATGTTGTATGTTATATGTTGTTGGAATTCCTAATTGATTTGTATATCTGTACTTACAATGTTGGAGTTAACCTTTATATGACTCCATCTCCGTTTGGCCATGAGCCCATCTGTCTTTGAGCAGGCTCTTGCAGGTTCTGAACTCCTGGTAATATGGTAGCTGAATAACCTTATCTGAATCATTGTCAAATTAGACCAGCTCGACCCCAATTTTACAAAACTAGCATCTAATTAATATCAAACAATAATCTCCAATATTGTAAGTGCAAGTACCATGTAACCTAGCATAAACCGTGAAGACAATCTCACGACACAGCGGTCCGATCGATCAAGAAGCAACAGCTGGTGGAAGTGCGGTCGATGGCCAACCCGCCGTCCGTGGTCAAGATGGCGCTGGAGTCCATCTGCACGCTGCTCGGGGAGAAGGGCGACACGTGGAAGGGCATCCGCTCGGCCGTCATGAAGGACAACTTCATATCCACCATTGTTAACTTCGAAACTGAGAACATCACGTTAGTGTGCTCTACTATTTATAAGGTTTACCACGCGGTCTGTTGGAATTTCAAATTTACTCAAAACGTTTATATTCGCTGTATAGACAAATGAGAGAGAATGACTCCATATTCTATTAATACAATGATAGATGTTGTCTCTTTTAGTTTAGGAACAATTTTATAGCTTACCTATTTATAAATTTTACCTAAATTCAAGTTGACGTTTCCCGTTGCTATTTCGTTCGCTTAAATAATGTTCCAAGGTTTTAATATCCAACAGGCCGTGTGTTAAAGGGGTTAAAAGGTTCGAAGTGAGACAGAAGTTACATTTTAGTCTTACATTGTGCCCTAAAAAGAGATTAGAGAGAACTTAAAATAAAACAAAATATTTACCGAATTCAACGCATGAAAGTTGTGACGTTAAAATGTTCCCTTTGATTTTCATCCTTTTACCTCGATCTTATTTTAAATTATTTTTCCTCAAGAATTCAAGTAAAAAAGTCTTAATATTGTTTCTGAATTAGTAAATACTTTATATTTATTGGCAAAAACATTGTACACGGAATGATTTGTTATGCACACGAATGTTAATTATTTTACCATAATATTAATTAGAGGAAGTTGTACTTCTAAACGTTGTCATGTATTTAGGAATTAATTATAATTTTATTTTTTATTGTTGTTACTGTTATGAATGGATATCGTTGTAAACTTATTTTTGTAAATAAGCCGAGCTTGCTTGCATATGTGACTGTTGTTATTAATATACCATTTAACATCAATACTGTAATCACTACGCGCAGTACAGATACTTAGATAGATGTGATCAATTGACATTGAATATCGTATTTTATCGAAGAAGTTCATATTTATTTAACTTTTACAGATGCGTATCTATGGATACTGAAGCTAAATGAAAAAGCAAGATAAATACGAAGTTTTCCGTTAAAATACGACTCTTAGTGTTTATTTTTTATGTCTGTTCGAAGTTGTCGAGTACCCGCGCTCTAATAACATCGTCGATACTCGTATGTGACTAACTTTGCTGAGCATCGTCATGAACTACAACATTAACAATCGTTTTTAACATCTCTCTTACTCTTATTATTTAATAGTTTTATATTTCAGTCGCCGTTAGTCTAGATAGCCGGATCGTATCGATAACGCCAGCCGCATGTATCACGGTCCGCTAAACGCCTTTCGTTTCTCTCTTTTTGTACTCTCGCTCTCGCTTCGGGCCGGTGGGGGTGCAGCCGTGAAGTCGATAAAGAAGCAGCACCTGGTGGAGGTGCGCTCCATGGGCAACCCGCCCGCGCTCGTCAAGGTGGCGCTCGAGTCCATCTGCCTGCTGCTGGGAGAGAACGCCACCGACTGGAAGGCCATCCGCGCCGTCATCATGCGCGAGAACTTCATCAACACCATCGTCTCCAACTTCTCCACCGACGACATCACGTGAGCACCGCTTTCACAACACCCTCCCCACCCCTCTCCCCGGTGACGGTGAGTGCGGGTGTCCCGCGAGTCTTCCCGTGCACGTTCGTTTTTGATGCTTGAAGCATGCTTTTCGCACCGTGTCCTGTATTTCGGTAACGTTTTGTGGTAATGGCTTGTTAATATCTTGTAACAATTTTGTGGATTTAACTTACAACTACACATTAAAATTGTAAAACGTTGTAGTAAATTAATTGATTTCTGTGTTTTATGTCTTACAGCCGGAATATCGGTCATCTCCAGGTTGCATGTATTTGCCAATAAATAAATTGTGTTCGTACTCATCGACATCCGACAATGAACCTATCGACGCTCACTACTGACGGTGACTCGATCATCATTTTTTTATTTCCTTTATTTTTATGTTATGTTTTGTTTTATTTTATTCATCCGTTTCTATTGTTTTGGCTTCAAAAGACACCACAATGTAAATTATTTCAGTTTTGTTTGGTGTGCTGGTAAGTTAAGATTTTTGTTTTCAAGAAACCACATTTTTCATTTGGAACAACATTGCATGAGGGGATTTACTTTAGAGTGGGTTTGACGGATTTTAAAACGTTTCGGGGTGGGTTGGTTCTGCACGAAACTACGTATGAATGATAAGTACTAAGTATTAATCACCCGTTTGTGTGTGGCCAGTGACGATGTCCGCGAGAAAATGAGGACTCGGTACCTGAGTAACCCGGACTACAACTTTGAGAAGGTCAACCGAGCCAGTATGGCCTGTGGGCCCATGGTTAAATGGGCTATTGCTCAGGTAAGCACATTTTATATCACGAATCAATCAATCATGATCGTCTAGCCAAACGTAGTATCGTTTCAGGTAAATATTTCACTGACATTCTCATCTAACAGTTTATTTATCAAACCAATTGCGTTTTTCTGTTTTTTTTTTTGTGTGGAGTCGTATTTTAGATTAAAACTAAAGATACAAAACTTCGAGAGAATTCAAAGTTGTTTGTGAAATGTTTAACTCTAGGCACGCATGTGACTACAGCCCGTAAGCCAAAGGTTCCAAAAAAGGCTAATGGCCCCTGCCGTGAGCATCACTTAGCGTTATATTCTCACGCACAGATCGAGTACGCGGATATGTTGAAACGCGTCGAGCCTCTCCGTAACGAGCTGCAAGCTCTTGAAGACCAGGCGCAGAGCAACGTCACCGCCGGCGACTCGGTGCGCGAGCTCATCTCGCAGCTCGAGCGCTCCATCGCCTCCTACAAGGAGGAGTACGCGCAGCTCATCAGCCAAGCTCAGGCCATCAAGACAGATCTGGAGAACGTGCAGGCTAAGGTAAAAAAGCCATAGTATGTCAAATAAGTTGAAATATCCGTTACGAATGTTGTAGGGAAGTTTGCTCCAAAGACATGTAAATTAATAATGGTCGATGAAATGATGACACAAGCTTGACCTGCTCTGTAATGCTTAAACATTTAAGGCTTAGTTCTAGCGTAGATACAAAACTAAACAAAGACAATCCATACCTACATTTATGTGAGCAAAATTTGTAATTCTACTTTAACTTAAGACGTATTCGCCTTTTACTAATGCATGGTTTTTACTTGTTCAATGACACATTGTGAAAATGGATTTGATCCTTGTTACTAATTTGCTAACGTTGTTTGTAAACAGGTGGACCGGTCCATCGCGCTACTGAAAAGCCTGGTAATCGAGCGCGAGCGCTGGGAGGGCAGCTCGGAGACGTTCCGCTCGCAGATGAGCACCATCGTCGGCGACGTGCTGCTGTCCGCCGCCTTCATCGCCTACGGCGGCTACTTCGACCAGCACGTAAGTCGGTCGTCTTACTCATTATATAACCTGGTGATCTTGCGCGAGGGCTGGGAACTCGAAGAAGTTTCGAGCTTTTGCGAAAGCCTGCTTGAGAAAGTTATTGACCGGGCATTCTTCAGCGATATTTTTATGAGCGGTTGCGAGCTAGACCCGTTATTCCGTCTGGTCACCATCATATTTTTTCCAGTACGGTCCGAACTTGGCGCGAAAGTGCTATAACATTGTTAAAACATGCAACCCTATTTGAGTTTTCTTACCACTTTAGTAATTATTGGCGTGATGAAAATGCGGTTAAGCAAGATCAGAAATTGTATGCGCGCGTTTTGTTGGCAGTACCGTCAGAACCTGTTCTCGACGTGGACGGCCCACCTGGCGGCGGCGCACATCCGCTTCCGCGCCGACATCGCGCGCACGGAGTACCTCAGCAACCCCGACGAGCGCCTGCGCTGGCAGGCCAACGCGCTGCCCACCGACGAGCTCTGCGTCGAAAATGCCATCATGCTCAGGGTTAAATAATGTTCAATTTCAATGGCCATTACTCACTCACCATCATCAATAAATCATTGGAAAGATGTCCACTGCTAAACATAGATAGATTGGCTTTTACCAAGGGTCTCCAAGAAAGTCTGTTTTCAGGTTGTATCTTGGATTCCCTTCGCGTGAGTAATATTAGTCCCTACTGCAGATGTATACACAAATAGTTTGTTGAAGTTGAAGTACTGCTGTATCTATAAACAGAAGAAAACTCAGTGTTACTTATCATTGCAATGGCTACCAGCCACTTGTTGTAGCTTGCTTTATGGTGATAAATTTACACGTCTTTACTCAAAAACATGTTGTTTTGCAGCGCTTCAACCGGTACCCGCTGATCATCGACCCCTCAGGACAGGCCACGGAGTTCATCATGCGCGAGTTCCGCGAGCGCAAGATCACCAAGACCTCCTTCCTCGACGACTCCTTCCGCAAGAACCTTGAGTCAGCACTGCGTTTCGGCAACCCGCTGCTCGTGCAGGTAACTAGTATTTAGAGGTGATTTCCCATCCGCATCCCTAGTCATTTCATAGTCTACTATCACTCCTGGATCCTGGGACTTATTTCATGGTACGTGTTGGTTTAGGAACTTATCGAATAGGCTACTTGCCTCATATTAAATTTGGCTTAATAAATTAATATTTTCTTTAGTATTAGACTTAAGAAACCAATATTTATCGATTTCAGATATTAAAAGTGTAAGATGGCTACATATTTTTTATTTAAAAATTGTTCATTTTTATTTTTTATTTTGAACTCTGAAAACGCTATCGGGCATGTTGTGACGTCATAGGACCTTAAGCAAACTTCATGTCGGTTGTTATACGAGTGAAATTCGCAATGGTATATTCTGCAAGTATTCTGTGGCCCTACTTTGAAAATCGAAGTTACAAGTTACGTTATCTTCATCTCTTTCTTTCGATTTAGTCTCGAATGACGAGTGACCGAGATGGAGCTCACGTAACTTCCAACTTCGATTTTCAGAGTAGTGCCTCTGTGCTGTGACATGACATTGTCATTTATGACTCATGGACTTTTGAGGTTGTGTTATGATCGTAGTCGTTTTAATATTAGTAAAAACCTAATCTGTGTGTTATTGTAAGTCTAAGGCCTGAGTGGACGCTCGAGTTGAGCGTGCAGCGGGGCGGGGCGTGCGGCGTGCATGTTAAACAAATGAAACCCATACTGGTGTCCTGAGTGGACGCTGCACGAATGTGGTGGACGCTTGCCCGCGATATTTATTTCACTGGGCATTCTAATCTATAATTTCCCTGGAGTCTTAATTGATGTGTTCTTGCATTCTCGGACTATACAATAACGATAATTACTATATTTTCCATGTAAACTGGTGGAAGTCATGGTTTTTATTAATAAAAGTATCGAGGTTTCGAAAATGATAAATGTTTATCTATATGTCAAATGCTCTCGTCAACTGTCAAACGTTTGTTTTCGGCCCGTATGACGTCACAGCACAGATAATCTATAGACTAATATGGCTGTAAGCGTTTTCGCCCGTTAACGAAAACTAAACTTTTAAAATGAAGTTTTGCGGTTTTGTAGGTCCTAAAAAAATGTGGGTTTTTTTTTTCATCTAATCGGACAATAATTAATAACTTGAGACCTACTTTATAACAGAGGCAACTAGCCTATTCGTAAACTAAGATAACTATCCAATTAAAGGTGCGTAGGTAGGGGATGCGTTTTTATTCAACTCGCACGTGCTTTGGTGTTTGTTGCCTGACACATAAAAAAAATCAAATCCATTAAAGTCATCCAATCAAAAATGATAGTATATAAAACTAGCGTAAAATAGTATATAAATCTTTAAATGCGCAGTTATTAATATAGGATATGTTTTATAGGACGTAGAGAACTACGACCCGATCCTGAACCCGGTGCTGAACCGCGAGCTGCGGCGCACGGGCGGCCGCGTGCTCATCACGCTCGGCGACCAGGACATCGATCTCAGCCCCAGCTTCGTCATCTTCCTCAGCACCAGGTATACCAACCTTTCTACTACTGAACTATGTTATTTCATGATCTAATCCATTGTGTTGTCGCCTTTACTCCTTGGGCACATTTCAAACTCGTCACCGTCTCAACTTTATTTTACAACCAAATCTGATATGCTGTCGCCTTTAAGCCTTCAGCACATAGCGAGCTCGACGTGAACGCAGTCCACTGCGTTTTCAAACCATGATGCTCTGCTATTCTATTTTACGCAAAATTATGCTGTTGTGCAAAATCAAATTACTATTGCCTCCTGGCGGGGCGCGTTTTCGTAGATTGAAAAGACTATATTTTTAAGTATCCTGGATTTTCAATCCATTTCCTAAAGCGGAAAGCTAGGCTTTCCTGCGGGTTTAGAGAACTTCGTATACTTTAACTTATTTGTATTCGCGGTGCAACTCTAATTTGTGTGATGCTCGGGCGACTACTCCGTATCACTGCAGATGCGGATCTACAAGCAGATGTGTAACATGTGGTTGGTTACAGGGACCCGACAGTGGAGTTCCCGCCGGACATGTGTTCGCGCGTGACGTTCGTCAACTTCACGGTGACGCGCTCGTCGCTACAGTCGCAGTGCCTGCACCGCGTGCTGAAGGCCGAGCGGCCCGACATCGACACCAAGCGCTCCGACCTGCTCAAGCTGCAAGGTATAAAGGACCTGAGAACATAGATTGTGTCTCGGCCGACCAAATCATTTTGAGACCACAAGGGGTTCACTGATATTACAACTATAAATTGCTTTGCGCCAGTAATATTATGAGGTTGGGTTTCGAGTGTCTAATGTCAACTCTCACTGATTGTCTCTGTATTTTCTGCCCTACTACTTCTATGTTGATTCTACAACTTAAGATACCTTTTAAAAAGGGTTTGTTTGTAGTTATTTACTCTAAATTTTGCCTAAATGATTCCAAATTGTTTCTATGTCACTATGCGTTAAATAAGCAAAAGAAAAAAAGAGACAATGTTTGGCAATGTTGTGTCATGTCCAGACAGCAGATAGTTAAAGTTTAATTCGTTCATCAGGCGAGTTCCATCTGCGGCTTCGACAATTGGAGAAGTCGCTGCTGCAGGCGTTGAACGACGCTAAGGGCAAGATTCTCGACGATGACTCCGTCATCGCCACTCTCGAGACGCTCAAGAAGGAGGCTGACGACATCGGGCAAAAGGTCAGGAAATAATTGACAGACTGAGTTCAACATCTTCTCTTAAGTTACACCGAGCTTGACGCCGGCATGACGCGAGCGGAACTTGATCCCTGTTCGACTTAAGTCGCATAGATAACGTCGCCTTTCGTTTGGATACTGCCGGCGTTTTTCAAAATTATTAATTGGGAAATAAGTAGAAAACCCCACTCAACATTTTACTTTAATAATACCCTTCGTGTTAATTTCACTTTACGATCTACCTCTTGTTTACTGGGTACGTGCTGATAGTTTTCGTCGTACCCAACTGATGGAGTGGAGATTGGGTGGATCTTGAAATGACATGTATGTGTTTTTGTTTCACAGGTGGAAGAAACCGACAAAGTCATCGCTGAAATTGAGACAGTCAGTCAACAATATTTACCTCTCTCTCAAGTGAGTACATTTTCAGCTTATATTATAATTTACTAACACTTGGTCTTATCACCCTTTAAGGTCCTTTTCGAACTTCGTTAAATTCATTGTTCCACACATTTCTATAACAAGATGTATCCCGATGGTAATATTAACTATCCTTGTTTGACTCCCTAGGCTTGCAGCAGCATCTACTTCACGATGGAGTCGCTGAACCAGGTGCACTTCCTGTACCAGTACTCGTTGAAGATGTTCCTGGACATCTTCAGCTCGGTGCTGGTGGGCGGGCAGCTCGCCAGCGTCACCGACTACACCGCGCGGCTCAACATCATCACCGAGGATCTGTTCACGGTACATTATCTTACGGAGTTTTTTTATAGCTGGATAGGACCAGGATCTCTCCCTAATGTCATATCCTGAGGGAAGCTTTAAGCGAGCAGTGAAATAGAAAGTTGTACTCTATCACTGACGGGACGGTACTGAATATCGGTTGCATGTGCCCAGGTGGTGTACGAGCGCGTGGCGCGCGGCATGCTGCACACGGACCGGCTGACGTTCGCGCTGCTGCTGTGCCGCATCCACCTGAAGGGCACGGGCGCCGAGGACACGCTCGAGCAGCCGTTCGCGACGTTCCTGCGCGGCAAGGAGGGGTTCGTGTCCACCTGCGCGCCGCTCGAGCCGCTCTCGCAGCACCAGCACGACGCCGCCGCGAGGCTCAGCTCCAGGTCTGCCTTTATTTCTATTTTTTTTTTCCTCCTGTACTTTTATTTTTCATTTATATAGTCACGAACACTAAAATAACACATACATAATATGTCCGCAGAATAATCCGTAGAAAAGTCTATAAAGTCTATTCCACATAACAGCATTGTTAAACTCCCTGTGTATTATCAGGCTGATGGTGTTCCGCCGGCTGCTGGAGAAGGCGGGCGAGCTGCCCGAGCTGTCGGCGTGGCTGGCGCAGGCCGCGCCCGAGCAGTGCGTGCCCACGCTGTGGGACGCCAGCGCCAGCGCGCCGCCCGCGCCGCACACGCTCGCCATGTACCGCCTGCTGCTCATACAGGTATTGCCCAGTGTTCCGCCGGCTGCTGGGGAAGGCAAAGGTTTAGTGGCGACCTTGTGTGACGTCGGTTAGGATCTCTACCACTATTTTACTCGTTAATCTAGCGCCTAACAGCAGTGTCGCATATGACTAGCATAGAGGCATTCCATTGTATTCCTTAGGGTTGACAACGCATTAGCAGTCTTAAGATTGAAAATGTGTGTGGGCTTCAGAGTCTACTACTTACCATTAGGTGGCCTATGTGCTTGTTTACCTTTACCATCTGCCATAAAAAAGGAAAAGCTCGAGGGGATAGCGAGGAATAATTCTACGCGTGCAAATTTTTGAGATGGGATTCAGTTGGGAAGCGATGGTACATTTTTGACGTGTAAAAGTGCTCGCGCGGTCTACTTACTGAATAAACATTTTATATCCTCGTTATCTTTTAGGCATTCCGGCCGGACCGCGTGATCGCGGCGGCGACGCAGCTGGTGGCGGCGGTGCTGGGCGGCGGGTTCATGGCCAAGGCCGAGACGGAGTTCGACCTGGCCGCCGTCACCGAGCACCAGCTCAACGCCACCACGCCCGCGCTGCTCTGCTCCGTGCCCGGATACGACGCCTCAGGTACTGGATACGGCACTGATCGATCATGTTAAGTCTTGAAGAAAATTCGACTGATAGCTTAGTCCTTGCTATAGTCGCGCCGTTCACTTTTGACGTTGAAAGCTGTCAACTCAGTACACAATATGAGGCACGTTTGAGATTATATTTTGTACTGCGAGTGCCCTACCTTGGCAGCCAAAATAGAGATTAGATAGAGACCCCAAATTGAAACTCCCCTAAATAAACGCGTTTGCGTTGTTTTTGATTTTAAATTATCACAATATAACAAACCGTAAAGACTGTGGTGGTGGTGTAATGGGCGATGTTATTTTTTCAAACAATCATTTTTCACTTATTAAAAGAAGCCAATTTGTCGTACCTGGATAATTGGATGATAGTTAGTTGGTATACAGGTCCTCGTAATAATAATAATATCTACGACATTACTGATCTTCGGCTGGTTATACTCGACTTTTTATCTACACATCACACACACTCTTTGATATTAATCTTCCTTTATTCTGGAAGGTTATTTTCAACGATAATTGACTGTGTCAGGTCGCGTGGATGACATGGCGACGGAGCTGAACAAGCCGCTCTCGAGCATCGCCATCGGGTCCGCCGAAGGGTTCAACCAGGCCGAGCGCGCCATCAACACCGCCTGCAAGACTGGCCGGTAAGACACCAACCTGCTGCCGTCGACTGTGTAAAGAGAGGTTTAGACTAGCTATAAAAATTGCATAAGTTGAATGCTATTTTACTCTAACCTTTAAGTTAGAAAAAGACAAAATTGTGTTGATGCTCTAGAACTGAAATTAAATTAAGACGGCAACCAACTTCACTACATATTATAAAACAAAGTCGCTTTGCGCTGTCTGTCTGTCTGTCTGTCTGTCCCTATGTATGCTTAGATCTTTAAAACTACGCAACGGATTTTGATGCGGTTTTTTTGATTAGATAGAGTGATTCAAGAGGAAGGTTTATAGGTACAATTTTATCTAATTAAGTTTTGATATAGTTGAGAAAACTCAATGTTTTCTTACCAAGTCGTCAAAAAATCAATTTTCGGGCGCTTACATAGTTTACGCTGGCTAAACCTTAAGAGATATATGAAAATAATGTACTGAAGAATTGTAGGTCTTCAAAAAATCTAGAGAAAAGTCCGCGATGGCATATGTCTAACTCCTAAGGTTAACTCACAGTAACCATTTTTATCTTTAAAAATTTATTAAACAATCTTAGGTTATTTGCGAAGCTATATTCTCCGATTCCGATTTATCCTTATCCAAATAAATACGTTAGTTATCTTGGGTATTTAATGCAGATAAAAATCGTCCTTTACACTATATTAATTAAATAAATACTTTAGAAGATAATGGTAGATTCAAAATTACGCGCAACCCAAATCTAAATTATCGAAACGGTTGGCAGGGCGGGCGCCCGGGTGCCGCTGCAGCGCTGGCTGCCGTGCCGCGCTTCGCCCTAAAGTATGAATTTTTTTGAAGCGATCAGACCTGTACCGGAGCCCTCCTGTAACTTTATTCATATTATTAAATTCGGGAAATCGGTAGGTAGTTAGATTGAGTTTATTCAGGTCTTGATGAAAAGTTATTTTTATGTTGTTTTTCCTTTTAAGGGTTCCGTACCCAAAGGGTAAAAACGGGACCCTAGGCTATTATTAAGAATCCACTGTCCGTCTGTCTGTCTATCCGTCTGCCTGTCTGTCACCAGGCCGTGAACCGAACCGTGAACCGTGGTAGTTAGACAGTTGAAATTTTCACAGATGATGTATTTCTGCTGCCGCTATAACAACAAATATTAAAAACAGAATAAAATAGATATTTAAGGGGGGCTCTCATACAACAAACGTGATTGTTTTGGCATTTCTTGCTCGATATTAATAACGGCAACAGGTAGACGCTTGAAATATTCTCAAAATATTAAGTAGTATATTCACTTTAAAAAATAAATAATTAAATTAAATAAAAATAAAATAAATATTTAAGGGGGCCGTACAACAAACATGTTTTTTTTATAGATAATGGTACGGACTTCGTGCGCAAGTCCGAGTCGCACTTGGCCGGTTTTTCATAGTGTGTAGGTAAATAAATTTATAGGTAAATGAATTAATATAGGTATAGGTAAATCAATTATTATTTGTAAATTTTACTCTTATGCTTTTGGCATAGCCTGACTGGCGTAAGTTTTTTTGCCAAAGTGATTTATTTTTAATATTAGGTTATCAACGAGTTTTTTATTTAATTTTGTAGATTTAAGGGATAAATCTCCATTTTTCTTATTTTAATATCGTGTTGTAAAGGTGCAAGTAACATCTTTAAAAAGTTGATAATAAAGTGCACAATACTGACTGGATGTGCGGCTGGAGAAGTCGTTTTGTTTCCCCGGATTCCATTAATACCAACGGATCTACCTTTCCAGTTTAAACACCTGCAATTTCCTGTAAACTTATCGTTTTCAACGACAATTAACAAGTCACAAGGTCAAACATTCAAAGCTGCGGCCTTAGACCTGGGTAGTGATTCTCTCAAAAGCAAAGGTGAGCGAATGCAGGAGTGAATGTCCAAGCGGCGAGTTAAGGTAGTCCCGTCAGAGCGAGCAAAACACATTTTAGCGCGTGCATTCTCAATTAGGCAGCCTTATACGTTCAAGAAGCCATGCTGCCAAATTGAATTGAATCTTCGAAAATCCACCTCTCTAAAAATTTTTTCACCATTTAAAAAGTATATATTCCAGATGAACTTGGGTTATTTTAACTCATATAAACCGAAGCGAAGCGAGGGCGGGTCGCTAGTCTGAAATATTTATTTCTAGTCTATTTGGCGCTTAACAGCCGGGTCTAGATCGACCAAGCCAAGCTCAAAACCTAATTAAAGAAAAAAAAAATGACTTACGTCTAACAAACCAAATCAAACACAAAAATTACAGATTTAGGGCCAGATGGAGCAAAATAGTTCCTGCTCAGCATGTTACGGGTTTTTAGACCAGAGCTGGTCTTCCGCAGGAACCATTTGGTGCCACCACAGCAGGTCACACAACCACCAAACAAGAAATAAAATTAAAAACTGGGGAAAATATTGACATTTAAAATCGTTCGAACAATCTAATTGCTTCAACCACGAGGGCTGGTTGGTCTGGCTCTGACTATGTTATTGCTCAGACTATAATGTTTGTGCAGCTGGGTGATGCTGAAGAACGTGCACCTGGCGCCGGTGTGGCTGGTGCAGCTGGAGAAGAAGCTGCACTCGCTGCAGCCGCACCCCGCGTTCCGGCTGTTCCTCACCACGGAGATCAGCCCCAAGCTGCCCGTGAACCTGCTGCGCGCCGGCCGCGTGCTGGTCTTCGAGCCGCCGCCCGGCATCCGCGCCAATCTGCTGCGCACCTTCGCCACGGTACGGTCAGCCTTATAAGAAGCTGCACACTTTAGTGTTTTGTCACTTTAACGTCATGTTTGAACTGCTGCACTAATCTGTCAAAGGCGTTAAAGCGACAAGGTACAAAAGTGTCCAGCTAATCAGCTTCGAGCCGCTTCTTATCTTCCTCTCACAAAAATAGTACATACAGTACTCCCAGCTTCTTGATTGCGTTCTTCTGGCTATCGCTATCACATTGACACACTCGCAATTGACTGTATTATTTGTCTATACAGTACATTATTGTAGAGGCCGGGAAGTAAGCGGTTGCTGGACGAATATGAGTTAGAAAGCCGAGCCTTAAGCAAAGCCGAATAAAATAGTATGAAAACTTTTTTCTCGTGGTAAATTTAAATCTTTTTGCATAGCAGAACGCAATAACTACCTATTCGGCTGTAATTAATATTGACGCCTCTTCTCTCTGACATCTAATACTTAGTCCCAGTTCTAACGGAATGTCGCAAAGCATTAATACATACATTCAATTCTGTTTATTTCAGGTCCCCGCTGCTCGTATGATGAAGCCTCCGTCGGAGCGCGCAAGACTTTACTTCTTACTGGCTTGGTTCCACGGTAAGTTATTACTAAGGTCTTTAGCTGTTTATTTTGATGATACAATAAAATTGTATATGGGTTACGGCAATGAACGAATGGTGTTGTCTTGTAGGTATCGTCCAAGAGCGGCTTCGCTACGTGCCGCTGGGCTGGGCCAAGTACTACGAGTTCAACGAGTCCGACCTGCGCGTCGCCTGCGACACGCTCGACACCTGGATCGACTCCACCGCCATGGTAAAACACTCGCACAAGTCGTTTTCAAACATACCATATCTATTGCAAACATTTGCCTCGCTTATTCAATTCCGAAGTTGTGATCTATTTTAGTAATTCATTACACTCTTACACTCTTTTTAACTGATTTCAAACAAAGAAGGAGGTTTTTAATTCGTCGGAATCCTATAGGCCTCGGTCTTTTATTGACGGTGTCGGCCACCTACAGCGTCCGGCGCGTCATGATGCTTCGAAGTCTTCACGCTGCCTGAGAAGACATTAAATCTGTGTTTCTAATCAGACCTGAAATAAGGTTTAAACTAAATAAAATACTGTGTTTTTTTTGCAGGGTCGCACCAACCTGCCGCCCGAGAAGGTCCCTTGGGAGGCCCTGGTGACGCTGCTGTCGCAGTGCATCTACGGAGGCAAGATCGACAACCTGTTCGACCAGCGGCTGCTGCACTCGTTCCTGTGCAAGCTGTTCACGCCGCGCTCCTTCGAGGCGGACTTCGCGCTCGTCGCCAACGTCGACGGGGTGAGCTGCGTAACACACTAATATCGTTGCAACATGAGGATTCTCTACGATTTAGAATTTTATCATGACTGTCTCGGGTGGGATCATTGGGGCGGCTGTTTCGATCATTTTCATGATTTGATGTTGGGAGTTTAAAACGAAAACAAACTATCATAATTATTTATCATCTTATCGTCGAAAGACTTCAATGCTACTGGACATATGTCGGCCCCAAAGTCCGCTACAGATGGTCTCGCACTGCTCGCATCGATCAAATCTCGAATAAATAGTAGTTTCATGTTCTTTTTTCGGCATTTTAGGCTAGCGGCAACCAACGGCATATCACAATGCCGGACGGCAACCGACGGGACCACTTCCTCAAGTGGATCGAAGAACTCTCCGACCGACAGACCCCGTCTTGGCTCGGACTGCCCAACAACGCTGAAAAGGTATGTGGTCTTAGTCAAATAGGAAAGTCTTGCTCCAATTTAACTTATCGTTATATATTTATGATTTAGTGTTATAAGCGCTTTCAGTTTTTTTATATGGTGTTTACTGTCAAACAACATCATAAGACTTTCATTTTATATTTTATTTCCAAATTCTCGCAGCTATTTTCAACGTGAGCTCCTCCCTAGGGTTCCAGAAGTCCTTTCAAAGGACTACGCACGTAAAAATATTCTTCTGAATATCATTATAGAACTAAAATAAATCAGGATTTGTCTATTTTGGGGCTCCGTAAAATAAATATCTCAAGAGGGGTCCGGAAAAAAGTTTGAGGAACGTATTAGGCGATAAATAAGCGTTCCTAAAACTATATTTTGTAGAGGTCGTACTTCTTTTGGTTGTTATTTTTGCAAATATTCCCGTTGCCTCTCTTTCATTCGGTATTTCAAACGTAAGAAATGTGAGATCAACATTTGGCAAACTTGGCCAAGTGAAGTGCTACCATAACGCGTCATGCATTCTAATGTTACTATGCTGTTTTGACTGTTCGTGTTGCGCAGGTGTTGTTGACGACGCAAGGCAGCGACCTGGTCTCCAAGCTGCTGAAGATGCAGCAGCTCGAGGACGAGGAGGAGCTCGCCTACAACGCCGCGTCACAGGACGACAGTCAGTACCGTTCATTGCTCAATACACACCACTTTCACACCACTCAAGCCTGTAGAATACACGATTATGAACAGATAAACCCCTGTCACAGCTATACTGCCCTCATAATCGCAATAGCCATAGCAAATTCAATTCAGGCTTGCACTTGCTACAGAAGTTTTGTCTGAGATATCGTCATTTATATTAGCAGGGCATATCCAAACGTTACGCTTGGTTTCATTTCCGAAGTTTTCTACGCGTTAACATTATAACTGTAACGATTGAATTACATATTCATCGATGTTCAAAATGTCCTGTGACACCTGGTTATCGCTTTAACACAAGCTGACCTATATTACTTAGGTTAACCCTTCAAGCGCAGCAAGGAATGGACGAGTTAACACGTAGTTTTATTTGTGGGTATAAAGCACCATGTATAATGTTATTGAGCACACGTAATTAGAAACATTAGATACATCACAAAATTAACACGATTTATTTAGTTTCCGAATTGGTAGTATAGCTTTAATGGTTTTTGTTTTTTCCACCTCACAGAAGTCGATGGTAATTATTATAGTTAATAGTTGTTGTTCGTTCTGCTATTGGTGTGTTCGCTTTCCGGTATGTATGTTTATTTTGTCGTTTTGTACAGACGCGTTGGTGGTCGAGGGCGATGGGCGACCTGCTTGGATGAAGTCTCTACACCAGACCGCTACTGGCTGGCTTCAACTGTTGCCTGAGAAACTACCGGTAAGACAAACAAATAAACCAATAAAAATAATGTTAACATAATGTATGTAACGTAACATACACTGCACACTGTTTTAATTTTGTGCAATAAAGTATTTAAAGAAATAAATAAATAAATCTAGTTATGTGAAGAGTTTTGTAATAGTATTTTATGTAACTGATACATAAAGAGGGTCCTTAAAATACGAGTGTGGTTTTATGAAACGAGCTGAAGGCGAGTTTCATAATAAGATCACACGAGTGTTTTAAGGCCTAATTATGTACAGTTACATACATTACTTTATCTACACACATATTATAAGTACTCTAAGATGCGTTCAGTAGGCGGCAGAACAAACATGGCGGCAAAGCTAACCTGTGTCACGAATATGAATGTTTTTTTTTTAATCATAGACAAACTAACAAAGTCCCCATTCTAATGTCATTCGAAATCAAAATGGCGTACGACACTTTACTTCAAATATACCGAGTCGAACGTTCAATTGATACTAGAATTGGCCCCCTGTTTGAATTTTGTTGGTTTTGGAAGATGTTCCAAATTTGAACAACATTACTTTATCAAAAGTTGTATCGTAATTTTAACTTTTCATTACAGCTACAGATAAGAAAACATATCATAGTAAAATTGTATCAAGTAATGCTGGTCATTGTCTACGGATTCTGAACGCATTATAGAGAACTTATGATATGAGTGTAGATAAAGTAATAAATAGTACATAGAATTGAAAATGAAGACCCTCATTATAACCTTGCTCTTCTGTTAAGTCGTTGGTCATCATCATTCGCTTTATTAATACAGAACTTAACATCGCTTTTTTAATGCGGTAACCGTATTCGGAAAACGTATGTTTGCGGCCGGCCGCGGATGTCCGAATGCGGAAAACGTATTCGCAAACCGTATACGGAAAACGAATGTATGCGGCCGGCCTTAACGAGCATTTTTACAGCAATGTGTAGCCAGCCAGCAACATAAGGCATCTTGCTCTAACGTACAAGTAAGACAGCAATAGTTACCGATGACAAATTTCCGAGAAAAAAAAACCTTGTTTACCAGCCCTGTTAAAACCTGTCACCTTTATGGTATATCCATGACTTAACCCGGTCCACTTGGGATATCGTTTGGTGTCTGTATGCTTATTGAATGTGCTGCGTGGCGCAGACGCTGCGGCGCACGGTGGAGAACATCAAGGACCCGCTGTACCGGTTCTTCGAGCGCGAGGTGGCGGCCGGCGCCGCGCTGCTCGCGCAGGTGCACCACGACCTGCGCAACGTGCTCGCCATCACACAGGTGCGTAATTATCGCCTATATTTAATAATTAAGTCTAAACTGTCATCATACATGTTAGTTCTTTTGTCGAAGTGACTCAACAATTAAAGTTGTTGACGGTACTACAAATGTCTGTGCATTTAGCAGTTAAATTGTTATGCTATTATTGATTCGGCAGATAAATATTTTTTTTGCTGAAAAGTTTATGAAATAAGTTCGCCTTTTTTGCATTTTTATTCTTGGACAAAATAGATTCATAATATTGAGCTCTGGAGATAATCGCGCCTTTTATTAGGACGCTCGGATATGCTTTGCGTTGTAACTCTGCATTCGAAATGTTAAGTGGCTTTATTATGTGACAATTCCAAAAATAAAAAACATTTGGTTTTAAGCTTCGTTTATTTATTTATGAGAATGATCAGCTGAAAAAGTTCTGTAGAAATCTTAGGTAGTAATAAAGCCAATTTCAGGAAATCGTCCAGAGGTTTCATTGATATGTTTTTTTTTGTAATCTGTTTTTGAGTAGTCTTCAAGTGCGTATTTTCTTCTTCAAAATGTAAATCCTGTGATATAATATTTTCGTTACCCATTACACTATGTCAGGGCGAGATGAAGCAGACGAACGAGACGCGGCTGATGGTGGGCGCGCTGGTGCGCGGCATGCTCCCGGCGGAGTGGCGGCGCTACGCGGTGGCGCGCGGCTGCACGGTGCGCCAGTGGGTGGGCGACTTCGCGCGCCGCGTGGCGCAGCTCGCGCAGGTCTCCGAGTGCGTCGCCGCCGACGCCGGCGCGCGCCGCCTGCAGGTACTTCCTATACGCCACACACCACTCTCTACTCTATACGGACGCTTGCCAAATAGAGTTGGGATACATGATTTACACACATCTGGTATCAAAGAGAGGCCGACTACTACAAACCAAAAACCAAAGAAGGACTCTCTTTAAAAGAACATGTAGACCCAAATTACCTTTGTCAATGAGGCCCAAATTCAAATCGCATCAAGACTTTACTACACGTCGATAATATTAAATGAATCTACTGACACTTCGGCCAAATTGTTTACTATCGTATTAAATCTATCTAAATAGATCTATCTAACAGTTCCATAACTGAGTGCTGACTGACAAACAACGCACAACCTTAATCGCTGGACCTAGGGACTTGAAATTTAGAGGAAGTATTACTTGGGTATTCTAGGTGTTAGAGGTACTCTAAGATAACATTTTTCGAAAATCGACCCCCAACGAGAAGAAATAGGAGATATAGTGGAAAACTAATTCTACGCGTACGAATTCGCGGGTGTCCCCGATCATGAATATATCTTAACCTTGTCTGGAGGATCATTCATTACCTTTCGTTCCTGATATGAATGATTCATAAACCATATCTTTCAGAGCATCCCCGTATGGCTGGGAGGACTCCTCAACCCCGAGGCGTACATCACAGCGACGCGCCAGTGCGTCGCGCAGGCCAACTCCTGGTCGCTCGAGGAGCTGCATCTGCAGGTACGATTAGCGATGTCCACTTCCTCCAGGCTCATAACCAAACCCATAGTATGTCTTCGAGTCATTTGTTGATAAAAAGTCTCAATTTATTTTAATAAAATTAAGTGGTTTTAACATATGAAGTGTCATTCGATTCGTCGCAACTGTCGGAATGACATAGGGTATATAATATTTCAATATGGCATCCGCAAAAGGAAGGGGGACAAAAATATATGTTTTATTAGTAAACTTGTATCTACCTGACCAGCAAAACCAGTTTCCATTTTTGCAGGGTATTCATGAGCGCTAATACTCAAATAGTCTCATGCAAAAACGATGATTCGAACACTCTGCCAAATGGCTTTATGCATCAAATCGTTTCAGGCTTACATTCCTGATTTTTTTATTTGGTTGAAAATAAATATGATTAACTAAATGGTATGTGTTGTGCAGGTGACGATCCCAGACGCGGGCGCGGAGAACAACGACGCGGCCGAGTGGTCCTTCCACGTGACGGGGCTGAAGCTGCAGGGCGCCACCGTCAAGGGCAACCGGCTGCTGCTCACCAACACCATCATGGTGGACCTGCCGCTAACCGTGCTCACCTGGATACGGTAACTACACGACACGAAACCATAATTTCACGGCACTTGGGGTCATTACTATAGGTTCCATAGAGCAACAAATTTTGTATTGACCCTGGACGGACGTTACGTCTTAGATCTTGTTACTAAATTAAATAGCAATAAATCTTGCGTAGATCACAATACTTTAATAGCAACGCAGACATGCCCTAGGTCGGATTTAGTCATGACAGCGCCTAAGTTTCGACTGCTCACTACGTTGGCAAGTTGCATAATACGAGTATGTTCTGGCGATGAAGACATAATAACTATAGATAACTGATAGTGCTAGCTAAAAATTGTACTTCTGAAATTACAAAAAATATTCTTATATTTATCTTAATATTAGTCTTCACTCCTATTTATGAATATTATTTTTATATTAAAAGTATTTTTGATACTCGTTTCAACCTTAAATGACCAAAAAATGTACAGTGGCTACAAACGGTACTTCTACCCTACCGGACAATAGTTATATTACGGTCTCTATTTCCTTGTCCCACTAAATCACCGTACCACGTGTAAAATGATCTGCTTTTACCTAAAACTTATACATTATTGTGTTCTCAGCGGGCCGGAGTCGGTGTCGCCGGCGGGCGGCGGGCAGGCGCTGACGCTGCCGGTGTACCTGAACAGCGCGCGCTCCGAGCTGCTGTTCACGGTGCGCCTGCCCGTGGCGCCGGGCCAGGAGCCGCACGCCTTCTACGAGCGCGGCGTGGCCCTGCTCACCTCCACCGCGCTCAACTAAACTACACATATACATCATTACACATTGCCAAAAAAAGAGTGCGCTGTTCGGAGTGAAATTGGCAACACGTCCCAATTTTAATTTTTCCCTGGGACTGCAACATTGCCTCTAAGAGTAATAATAATAACTTTAGTACCTTATTTTTTGCCAAGATGTACTAAGTGCATTATACCTCACCTCACCGCACCTCACTCTGCCCAAAATGTTGTGGCATTGATGAATTGACTATGGTCCACACTTATCTAAGTTACCTATGGATTTCATTCTAGTAAATGCTCTGTGGGTCTCTCTCACTCACCAATGATCTATAAAACTTCACTAGTAAATGCTTCACATGTATTCTACTTTCAAAAAACTTAACTATCGAACAGCTAGCCTCGGTCAGAGTCAACAACTATAAACGATCGACTCGACTAGACTTCAGCATTATATTATGTACCACAATGCGAGGATATCGGTCTATCATTGACCAAAATTTAAATTAGGTAGGGCAAAACATCTCAGTTATAGTATTTAAATCCAGTGAGATTGCTTATTTACTTATTTTACTTATTTTTGCAGCTGTTTATGTTCTAAGCACTAAATTATTATAATCTTGTTAAGCGTACAGATATTTATTCTGGTAAATTGTAACCATTATTTTAGCACAATAAATAAAATATCAATAAAACTTCTTCGTTTCATTACACTTAGTTTATTTGTACATACACTATGACTAGATACATTTAAAGTTGACTTGTGCCTTGAATGACAGTCTTCATGCCAGGCGGCTTCTGTTTTGGCAGCCTGAAACAAAAGTATTTTAAGACAATATCTAAAAAGAACTATCTCTATAGAACGAGGCAGTTTTTTAAGTTATCAAATGAATACAGTTTTATCTCACGAAAGCGGGTTTGCCATATTTGCGTGTGTTGATGCATTAGGGCGTTTTCACTAAAAAGTGTAGTTATTGAAAACGCCCATTTATAAGTTGTCTCTTAGTGTGTAGCTGTCGTTGCTAAGCGACGCCGTAGTGTGCGTGTCTGTGTTACACAAAGGTGTTACAACTACAAGTATGGCAACCCCGCTTTCGTGATAACCAACTGTATGCAGATTCCCTGCGTTACCGGGTGTGTATGATCTTGCGCGGCTCGGAGTGGTGCACGAGGTCCCGCTGGCGCTCCCACTGCGCGTACTTGTACTGCTGCCGCTGCCGCCGCCGGTCCACGTAGCTGATCTACAAACAAACAATAACATTATACAGGGTGTTAGGCAGAAGGTTGGACAAACTTGAGGGACTAACTCTGTAGGTCATACTCATCAACTTTTATTATGGGACCAATATCCAAATCGCGAAAAAAAACACCTGTTACATACAAACTTTGAGAGCTAAACAGCCGAAATGTATGGAACAGCTGTTTTTTTTTCGCGATTTGGATGTTGGTCAAATTATAAAAGTTGATGAGTATGACCTACAGAGTTAGTCTCTAAAATTTGTCCGACGTTCTGCCTAACACCCTGTATAACCTCTCATAGAACGAACTATGGGTAAATCAACGTCTGTCCGAACGTATAAAGTTATTTAACCGTTGAACTCTGGTCTACATGTGAAAATCGTGTCACTGACTTCGACCGTCGGCCACGGCCGACACAAGTTGAGGATTAAAAGAGAATTTGTTTAGTATGAATTAAGTTGTAATTTGCATAGCGTTGCATGTCGGGTGGCGACATTAACTATATGGCGATGTGAGAAAGCCATAATTTAGAAGCTTAGGCGTTCTATCAGACGCAACACGCGACGCCTAGTGGAATGTTCGTATAAAATAATTAATGTTGAATGATTGACAATAGCCATTAACCTTTTCAATGCTATTGCCGGATGTATCCGGACCACAAGGTCACGGTTGACAGCGCAAAAAGACCTTAGTGTCTACGAGGCAAGGTTGACATCTCTGCTCTGATTTTAAGCTATCATTGGCGTGTAAAAACATTAAATTCTCATATTAAATTAATAGCGATGAAAGAGTAAATTAGTCAAGGGTAGCACTGACGACGCAGCTGGCGGGGATCCAGAGGAAGGCGGTGACGAGCACGACGACGCCGACGATGTTGTCGCGCAGGAAGCCCAGCACGTTGTTGATGTTGATGTCCTCGATGATGTCCCAGAACCGCTCCACCACGTCCTGGATCGTCTTCTCGCACACACCCTGTATATACGCACAAACTATTTATTTGTCACACACTTCGATAAAAAAAGACATGGTTTTATTACAAGGACAGCACACAGGCGACCCAATGGTAAGTAGGAGACATTTGAATTCTCGAGTCTACAATCTCAAGACTGCAATCTTAAGATGCCGCGTTAAACTGAAATATGATTCTTTACTTTGCCAAGAAACGATTGCAGAACAACTGTTTTCCAGGGCGGGATAGACAAATTGGATCAGTGTAAATTCGCCTTAAATATATGTAAATAATTATATTACACATAAAATTATTAACATTTTAAAGATATTGTTAAAACTGTACTCGTATTATCATTTATCAAATACGTGTGCAAAATCTCATAATATAATTTCTTCAACTATCCTTTACTCTCAGTCAGTAGGTCAAAAATAAAATTTTAATGTTGAATTTACATTTTAACGACATAAGATTAAACATTCGAATTTTAGTGCTTCAATTAAAATTTCGGTACTCCAGACGTTAAAACAGTGTTCAGTAATAGATTCATTAACTCATTTAATTCCAATATCGTTAAATTGTTGACATACTTTAGAACAGTAGAGTATATTGTAGCAAGGCGAGTGTTGGTGCGGTACCTTGTTGCAGAAGCCCTGTATGCAGGGCGTGCCGTCGGGCAGGATGTCGTTGTGCGCGACCGGGAAGCACGTCTTGTTCAGGCTCTTGCGGCAGCAGCGCTTGCACGCGTCCGCCACTGCCCACAGAACAGTCCAGCTTATTTTACAGGCATAAGAGTACGTTTCCACTGCAGCAGAGCAGAGCGGAGTTATTCGAAAAATAAGCTTATGATATTGTTAGAACAATCTGCGTGTGTGACTTTGTGTTGTACAATCTTATTGGTTATTTTCGATTCACTGCGCCCTCGTAAATAACAGATTAAACAACTAAGCAAAAAAAATATTACATTAAATTAGAACTTTACGGAGTAAGTAGTGGCAACATTTTTTTGGAGAACCTCAAATTAAACCATCGGTTCTAATACATGTGCAATATAAATACTGATTTTGGGGCTTAGACAAACGTCAGCGCTTTTCCAAAACTGGCAAAATGTATAGGATTGACGCTAGTTGACAACTTATGGTGTCGGCCGTGCTATACCATTTTGTCAGTTTTCCATAATCGCTAACGTTAACGTTACGCATTGTTTAGGCCGCAGTTTAACAAAGCTGGAAAGAGAGAGGTACCTATGTCGCACATGCAGCTGTGCATGCCCTGCGTCTCGCAGTACGGCACGCAGCTGCCGTTCCGGCAGCGCCCGCGCTCCGCGCACTCGTGCTCGTCCGCGATCGCTGGCGCCTGTGGACACGATAAGTCAACGACCGCATTTCTACGTTTATCTTGATAATATTAACATCGTTACTTAAAATGATGAACAGACGGGTTAATATCTAGAACTTGCTCATAATAAAACCGAGTAGAGATCGTCTTATTTCAAGCTGAACGTCCTTCCACTAAATATGCCTCCGTTCTTTGACATCATTCGATACATAAATAGAAATTGTAACAACAGCGAATTACTCTATTAACATTATACCTGAAATCAAAGTGGCTATACTTCATAGTTTTAGGCAAATATAAAAAACAAATCCACTCGATATAGGTAATTTGTCTGCCAATAGAAGCAGAATATTGATACGAATTTAAAGCCTACGACAGGAATATCGCGTTTCTCTCCAACCCCGTGTGGGTGTGGTACCTTGGGGCAGTCGGCGGAGGCTCCGTTGCAGGTGGCCTCGCCCTCGCAGGCCGAGTGCGCCGCCTCGCGGCACACCACGCCGGGCGGCGCGAACACGCAGCCCGCGCAGCACGGGGAGTTCTTGTCGCTGCGGGGGAATACGGGGGTTTTTTTAATTAAATAGCAAATCTTACTTTGAAGCTTGTGTTTTATCAGCAGAATTGCCACAAATAGAACGAAAAAAAATTATGTCGATAAAAGATATTTCTAACACTAGCTAGATTGCGACAGTCTTTTGTTTTGCCGCGAAAATTCCGGGGTCTGTAACTCAAAATTCAATCTCGAACCCGATAAATATGCTTAAACTAGACTATTTTATTCACCCATCATATCCATACGTGGCAGCTCTTGTTAACAACGACTACTCACCTACAAACTGCGCCTTGATTTTTCCTCAGCTTGCAGTTTTTGTCGCAACACATATCATTATCCTCAGTGCCTGCGGACATAACACTCGTTAAGAAGAAACTTAATCACACCGTCGAGCTTGCGCATATTAAAAAGCTTTTTTTAAAGAGTTCTCATGCCAAATTGAGAAACAAATGCGCTCATCACACAAATTTCTGCCCTTACCGGGGTTTAAACCCTGGACCGCTAGCATCGAAGACAGGGTCACTACCAACTAGGATATCGTGTCGTCAATATTTCAGTAAATAAGTATTTTAAAAAAATGCGAAAAATTCGATGTTTATAATTCATAAATCATAATGTCCAAGATGACATCTGTCAATTGTCGAAGCTGATGCCATTTAGCCATGGTGTATGAAGTGTCTTGGTGTGTCTAAACTGAACTAGGAAACACGGACCTTATATACCATTATTCTCAATTCATGCAGTGCCAGCAATTATAATAGCGCTCGTTAAAGTGTCACGTACCGAGCAGGCCCGCGTCGCACTCCTCGCCGCCCTCGACGCGCAGGTTGCCGCAGAAGCTCTCCTCGGGCTCGGAGAAGCAGCGCCCCGACTTGGCCTGCAGCACCTTGCGGATAGAGCGCAGGCTGCACGGGGAGAACCGCTACAACAAACACGATTGCTTAAGCTTAATTTGACAATGTTCATCACAGTGAACATATCATAATGTTCACTTTTTTTGTTTGGATTGTGTTTTAATTTTTTTGCTGATTCAAAATCAAAAAGGGTTTGAATTCCCGACATTTTTTACTTTTGACAAATTAAGGGTTAAAGCCGAGAGGTTCACTATACAACGAAATATGTACAGAGCGATAGGTTTTAGAAGGTGCTTCGGGTTTGAACTTGTCTCTCACTCGCTCTAATACGGTCTTATTAAGAGCGAGTGACAGAGAAGTACAGACCCGAAGCACCTTCTAAGTGGGGGACCACGGGTACGTCTATGGAAGAACTGGGGCTCTTAATCTACTCGGTATAATATAATTGCTTTTGACATGTTATCGTATTGGTATGTACGTGAGGGGTAGGTAACTGATATAAATGCACCAATAATTAAGACCTTGACTTTAATAACGCATTCACTTAAACTATACCGTTGCAATAAATTATGCACAATGAACTTCGAATACTTAGATGATCGCTCGGTTCGCTTTTGTTCGTACAGTCAAGGGTAAAAATAAATATCCGCACAAAGGTGCAAAAATACAGACCTTATTGCCATAGTAATAAGGTCCGTCGCCGCAATCGGTCCGCCTTTTATAGTCCCAGCGTCCGACCATTTCAGAATACCTTCAGAAATTATTGATGTACTTTGACCCGCCGAGGACGATCGAGACTATTCGTTGCTGGAATGTTCTACGCATTGCGACCTTGTCAAACAGCCTTGTCCTTAAACTTGACCTTGACCGACAATCGCGATGTCCTTGGCTCACGGGTTTGGAATGTTCCGCATATTGTTGTCTCATTTCTAATAATGCCATCTCTTTCACTCTCAGTGGAAAATAGCTATATACTAAAACCCTGAAAATGCCTGAAAATGGGGGTGTGTGGGACAGCGGAGGCTTAGTACTAGGCTTCCGTTAGCACACTTAGGATAAAAAAACCAAAAGCGTGTATATGTACCTTGTTGTTGACGTCGTACCCGCTGACGCTGTAGGTGTTCATGAGGTAGGAGCCGCCCTGGCTGGCGGCGGGCGAGCACTCGGCCACGTCGGGGTCGTGCTCGGAGCCCCAGTTGTGCCCGTGTAGTAATACCTTGTTGTCGACGTCGTACCCGCTGACGCTGTAGGTGTACATGAGGTAGGAGCCGCCCTGGCTGGCGGCGGGCGAGCACTCGGCCACGTCGGGGTCGTGCTCGGAGCCCCAGTTGTGCCCGTGTAGTAATACCTTGTTGTTGACGTCGTACCCGCTGACGCTGTAGGTGTACATGAGGTAGGAGCCGCCCTGGCTGGCGGCGGGCGAGCACTCGGCCACGTCGGGGTCGTGCTCGGAGCCCCAGTTGTGCCCGTGTAGTAATACCTTGTTGTCGACGTCGTACCCGCTGACGCTGTAGGTGTACATGAGGTAGGAGCCGCCCTGGCTGGCGGCGGGCGAGCACTCGGCCACGTCGGGGTCGTGCTCGGAGCCCCAGTTGTGCCCGTGTAGTAATACCTTGTTGTTGACGTCGTACCCGCTGACGCTGTAGGTGTACATGAGGTAGGAGCCGCCCTGGCTGGCGGCGGGCGAGCAGTGAGCACTCGGCCACGTCGGGGTCGTGCTCGGAGCCCCAGTTGTGCCCGTGTAGTAATACCTTGTTGTTGACGTCGTACCCGCTGACGCTGTAGGTGTACATGAGGTAGGAGCCGCCCTGGCTGGCGGCGGGCGAGCAGTGAGCACTCGGCCACGTCGGGGTCATGCTCGGAGCCCCAGTTGTGCCCGTGTAGTAATACCTTGTTGTTGACGTCGTACCCGCTGACGCTGTAGGTGTACATGAGGTAGGAGCCGCCCTGGCTGGCGGCGGGCGAGCAGTGAGCACTCGGCCACGTCGGGGTCGTGCTCGGAGCCCCAGTTGTGCCCGTGTAGTAATACCTTGTTGTTGACGTCGTACCCGCTGACGCTGTAGGTGTACATGAGGTAGGAGCCGCCCTGGCTGGCGGCGGGCGAGCACTCGGCCACGTCGGGGTCGTGCTCGGAGCCCCAGTTGTGCCCGTGTAGTAATACCTTGTTGTTGACGTCGTACCCGCTGACGCTGTAGGTGTACATGAGGTAGGAGCCGCCCTGGCTGGCGGCGGGCGAGCAGTGAGCACTCGGCCACGTCGGGGTCATGCTCGGAGCCCCAGTTGTGCCCGTGTAGTAATACCTTGTTGTTGACGTCGTACCCGCTGACGCTGTAGGTGTACATGAGGTAGGAGCCGCCCTGGCTGGCGGCGGGCGAGCAGTGAGCACTCGGCCACGTCGGGGTCGTGCTCGGAGCCCCAGTTGTGCCCGTGTAGTAATACCTTGTTGTTGACGTCGTACCCGCTGACGCTGTAGGTGTACATGAGGTAGGAGCCGCCCTGGCTGGCGGCGGGCGAGCAGTGAGCACTCGGCCACGTCGGGGTCGTGCTCGGAGCCCCAGTTGTGCCCGTGTAGTAATACCTTGTTGTTGACGTCGTACCCGCTGACGCTGTAGGTGTACATGAGGTAGGAGCCACCCTGGCTGGCGGCGGGCGAGCACTCGGCCACGTCGGGGTCGTGCTCGGAGCCCCAGTTGTGCCCGTGTAGTAATACCTTGTTGTTGACGTCGTACCCGCTGACGCTGTAGGTGTACATGAGGTAGGAGCCGCCCTGGCTGGCGGCGGGCGAGCACTCGGCCACGTCGGGGTCGTGCTCGGAGCCCGAGTTGTGCCCGTGTAGTAATACCTTGTTGTTGACGTCGTACCCGCTGACGCTGTAGGTGTACATGAGGTAGGAGCCGCCCTGGCTGGCGGCGGGCGAGCAGTGAGCACTCGGCCACGTCGGGGTCGTGCTCGGAGCCCCAGTTGTGCCCGTGTAGTAATACCTTGTTGTTGACGTCGTACCCGCTGACGCTGTAGGTGTACATGAGGTAGGAGCCGCCCTGGCTGGCGGCGGGCGAGCAGTGAGCACTCGGCCACGTCGGGGTCGTGCTCGGAGCCCCAGTTGTGCCCGTGTAGTAATACCTTGTTGTTGACGTCGTACCCGCTGACGCTGTAGGTGTACATGAGGTAGGAGCCGCCCTGGCTGGCGGCGGGCGAGCAGTGAGCACTCGGCCACGTCGGGGTCGTGCTCGGAGCCCCAGTTGTGCCCGTGTAGTAATACCTTGTTGTTGACGTCGTACCCGCTGACGCTGTAGGTGTACATGAGGTAGGAGCCACCCTGGCTGGCGGCGGGCGAGCACTCGGCCACGTCGGGGTCGTGCTCGGAGCCCCAGTTGTGCCCGTGTAGTAATACCTTGTTGTTGACGTCGTACCCGCTGACGCTGTAGGTGTACATGAGGTAGGAGCCGCCCTGGCTGGCGGCGGGCGAGCACTCGGCCACGTCGGGGTCGTGCTCGGAGCCCGAGTTGTGCCCGTGTAGTAATACCTTGTTGTTGACGTCGTACCCGCTGACGCTGTAGGTGTACATGAGGTAGGAGCCGCCCTGGCTGGCGGCGGGCGAGCAGTGAGCACTCGGCCACGTCGGGGTCGTGCTCGGAGCCCCAGTTGTGCCCGTGTAGTAATACCTTGTTGTTGACGTCGTACCCGCTGACGCTGTAGGTGTACATGAGGTAGGAGCCGCCCTGGCTGGCGGCGGGCGAGCAGTGAGCACTCGGCCACGTCGGGGTCGTGCTCGGAGCCCCAGTTGTGCCCGTGTAGTAATACCTTGTTGTTGACGTCGTACCCGCTGACGCTGTAGGTGTACATGAGGTAGGAGCCGCCCTGGCTGGCGGCGGGCGAGCACTCGGCCACGTCGGGGTCGTGCTCGGAGCCCCAGTTGTGCCCGTGTAGTAATACCTTGTTGTTGACGTCGTACCCGCTGACGCTGTAGGTGTACATGAGGTAGGAGCCGCCCTGGCTGGCGGCGGGCGAGCACTCGGCCACGTCGGGGTCGTGCTCGGAGCCCCAGTTGTGCCCGTGTAGTAATACCTTGTTGTTGACGTCGTACCCGCTGACGCTGTAGGTGTACATGAGGTAGGAGCCGCCCTGGCTGGCGGCGGGCGAGCACTCGGCCACGTCGGGGTCGTGCTCGGAGCCCCAGTTGTGCCCGTGTAGTAATACCTTGTTGTTGACGTCGTACCCGCTGACGCTGTAGGTGTACATGAGGTAGGAGCCGCCCTGGCTGGCGGCGGGCGAGCACTCGGCCACGTCGGGGTCGTGCTCGGAGCCCCAGTTGTGCCCGTGTAGTAATACCTTGTTGTTGACGTCGTACCCGCTGACGCTGTAGGTGTACATGAGGTAGGAGCCGCCCTGGCTGGCGGCGGGCGAGCACTCGGCCACGTCGGGGTCGTGCTCGGAGCCCCAGTTGTGCCCGTGTAGTAATACCTTGTTGTTGACGTCGTACCCGCTGACGCTGTAGGTGTACATGAGGTAGGAGCCGCCCTGGCTGGCGGCGGGCGAGCACTCGGCCACGTCGGGGTCGTGCTCGGAGCCCCAGTTGTGCCCGTGTAGTAATACCTTGTTGTTGACGTCGTACCCGCTGACGCTGTAGGTGTACATGAGGTAGGAGCCGCCCTGGCTGGCGGCGGGCGAGCACTCGGCCACGTCGGGGTCGTGCTCGGAGCCCCAGTTGTGCCCGTGTAGTAATACCTTGTTGTTGACGTCGTACCCGCTGACGCTGTAGGTGTACATGAGGTAGGAGCCGCCCTGGCTGGCGGCGGGCGAGCACTCGGCCACGTCGGGGTCGTGCTCGGAGCCCCAGTTGTGCCCGTGTAGTAATACCTTGTTGTTGACGTCGTACCCGCTGACGCTGTAGGTGTACATGAGGTAGGAGCCGCCCTGGCTGGCGGCGGGCGAGCACTCGGCCACGTCGGGGTCGTGCTCGGAGCCCCAGTTGTGCCCGTGTAGTAATACCTTGTTGTTGACGTCGTACCCGCTGACGCTGTAGGTGTACATGAGGTAGGAGCCGCCCTGGCTGGCGGCGGGCGAGCACTCGGCCACGTCGGGGTCGTGCTCGGAGCCCCAGTTGTGCCCGAACTCGTGCGCCGTCACCAGGTCCGCCTCGCGCGTGATCACGCGCTGCCCGTAGTGGTTGCGCGACGAGCTCAGCCCCGAGTTTAGGTATAATGTGTACCCGTTTTTAAAGTACTCTGTAATTTTATTTTATTTTGCTATTATTAGGAATCGCCAATTTTGTTCGGCATGACCATGTCCCAATACAATTTATATTATAATGTAGATTTAAAATGAAATCCAGTTATAAGAACACGCGCCACAGTATTTGCTCTCTATATTAGGTCGCATATAGGTTCTTTTACAGATTAGTCATCTTCTATGAACAAAAATCAATTGCCGCATACTGCTGCGTGTATTTCATTATTACTTGAAACAATGCAATTGTACAGTTAAAAGCGTTAATTTTGTCCAATTTGCCCCAAGCTCTTGGCTTGAAGCTCTAGAAAGGCGTGTAAACGAATACGAGTACGGTTATTTTTGTGACACAAGGTTTAATCTCTTAAAAAATTTACCTAAGCGACATACACACGGCGATATCACACAATTCCCACTATTTTAAGCATAAATAAATATTGTAACAAACATGATGGGAAAAACATAAATAAAAATAAAAGCAGATATCCCTTGGCTCAAAAAAGTAATAATTGAAAAAATATAAATAAAAATATAACTTTAAGATAATAAAATAATAAATGTATATACAGAATACAAAAACATGCAAAACGAACAAAAACAAATAAACACTCACACTATCGCACCGCAATAGCTGAAAACAAAACAAACACAAGGTCATAAAAAACCTAAAAGTGCTTAAAAAAACTAGAAACAAAATCACCCTTTATCACACTAAAAAAATAAAGCCTAAATGTTACAGAAAGCCTAGTTTCTCTTAACTAATACACGCATTGCAGACTATTAGAAAATTGTAGGTACTTTGGTCTTTCGTGTCGTCCACGATACGGCAAATTTCGTAGAGTTACTTTCGCAGCAGACCAGAGGGCTTATTGTCTAACGCACTCGCAATCACGATCGTTTTCATTTTGAAAATCGAAGGCTTGTCTGCATACAAAATGAAAACTATTGCTCCACTTTGAAGCCGGTTACGATTGCGAATGCGTTACGCAATAGCCCCCAAGGTGCTAAAAAATATGCCACAGGCAGGCATTGTAAATACTTTACAATATAATCTAGTTTAGATAAATTTGAGCAAATTATACTCGATGGCGACACAAAAGCGAGTTTAAAAGTTACCTTACTCTGAGTCACGTCAACATATTTTTTCCCATATACTTCAAACTGTCAGTGACTTGTTCTACGCTTCGTACATTTTGCGTTTGAGTTGACATAATAAAACGTCCTAGCAAAATTACAATCGGCCGATGTTCAAAAGGTTAAGACGAACTCTCCTAACAGTGTAGTGAGTTTAGAGCAACAGAGGCCGCACCTAAGGGTCTCCCCAGACCTATCGACGTGGAATCGGCTTGAGCCCTTAAGAAAAAGTTTTATGTCCATGCAATAAGAGCGAAAACGACGTCGTTCCGTTCGCAACGCCGAATCGAGCCGAGCCGAGCGACGCCTTTTTCTCCCTTACTGCACGGAATTTCTTCTTACCGGCTCAAGCTGATTCCGCGTCGATAGGTCTGGGGAGACCCTTAGGTACGGCCTCAGTTGCTCTAAACTCAGGGAGACCCTAACTGTTATATCCTGCCAAATTCTCAGCAGACAAAGAGCTAGAGCTATTGACTGCTATAAATCTGTCCCTTGCTCTGACTGAAAGTCGTGTTGTCACCTGGCGTGCAGATGCCGCCGACGGAGTTGCGGCGCGGCGAGCCCACGTAGGCCAGCCCCAGGATGCCGCCCTCGAACTTCAGGTCCGTGAACAGGTGCGCCAGGCAGAAGTCCTTGTGCGAGTACTCGCGGCTAAACACCTGCCGAACCGCACTTTACTAACAATCGCGTTATTTCCCAAGAGTATCAAGTATAACAAAAACCAGACTAGGCAAACTATTCATGTTACAAGCGAAAATGTAGTCTAATCACCCCGCACTTCAGGATCCGTCAAGCCGTTTAACTTACAGGAAGTCACAAAAAAACAAACATACATACATACATCCGAAAACTATTACACTCCTTTTTGGATAGTCGGGTAAAACATGGCATGGAACAGAAAGCTACTTTGCTGGAAAACTTCCGTGGGTTTATATTTAAGCATGATTTAGTCATAGGCAAATTTTTGAACAATCAATTCCAGTACCCATCGGCAGCACTGAAATTTCTGCACATACAATGTTTGACCAGATAACGGAATGCAAACGCTACCACCAGATAATTGAAAAAAGGTTTTCAAAAGTAGAAAACACTGTTTTATTCTCAAATAACCCCTGTCGACTTAATTTTACACATGGCTATGGCTCCAAAAATAGAGATATACTATCTAACAGAGTATACATATACAAGTTATTACTGTTATTAGCCATAAACAAATTATCCTAAATACTATCATACAACGAACAGTATTCAAGGCATACACACACACTTGGGGCCCGTTTCTCGTAAAGTATTAGTCTAATAATATTAGTGTTTTGTCTCATTTTTTAGTTTTATTTACGAGACAAAACACTAATATTATTAGACTAATACGCTTTGAGAAACGGGCCCCTGCAGTGAAATGGTTTACCTAACCATAAGTTTTGCAATTGATCTATTATCTAAATGATGCGCACTTTTTACTACTCAACATTCAGGAAGTATACCTCGAGCAGGTTGCGCACGTCCCACTTCTCGCGCACCATGTTATAGTGCGCCTCGCCGCCGCGCACGCGCGTGGGCTCCGAGTGCACCAGGATCTTCTTGATCACGAACCCCATGCCCTTGAACCCGTCCATGTCCTGCAACAACCCAACCAACACGACAATCAATATCCACACAAGTGTTTACAGTTGTTTTATCTCATTAAAGCGGGTTTGCGATACCTGTAGTTGTAACACGTTTAGTTAGACACGCACACTACGGCGTCGCTTAGCAACGACAGCTGGTAGATTTTTGACGTGTAAAAGTGCCCGTGCGGCCTACTTACTGAATAAACATCTTTTATCTTTTTTTTATCTTTTTTACACACTCAGGGACAACGTGCGCACAAGTATGGCAAACCCGCTTTCGTGAGATAACACAAATTTACTTGTTTGGATTGTACCAACACACCTGCCCCTGTGTTATGGTCGCCTTTATAGCGGTGGATAAAGCTTCGGTCACTCTCGCACTTACCCACTGGTCAGAAAGTGACAGATGCTTAATTCACGTTTATGCTAATCGATAAACAGGACCATAATAGGCTTGCTGGTTGCTGGTAATAAACTGATTACTTGCAAGTTAATACGTTTTTTAATTGTTGAGTCATCAGACATTATGCCAGATTCAAGTCACGAGAAAGAATTTACATCGAAATTAACCAATAGCATTCTGCGACAGGGTTCTATAGTGGATCGACAATTAAAGTCTTTGACCGTACATATAGCCATTACAAACAATGACAAAAAAATATATCTTTCTGTTTGCGAGTGGTAGTTACAAAATGTGACGCATGAAATTACACCTAATAACTAATTAATTACCTGACTACATACTAATATGACTAACCTGACGATCTTGCCAAACAGTGTCGTTGTATATCTTGTGAACCCGATCAATAAGACTTATCTGAAGAAAAAAAACAGGGCTTTATTTTCAATGCACTAGCTAACGATAGCATAAATAAAGGCATACATACCAAATAGCTGATTGTCGTCTTAGTATTACTGGCGCCCATTTCTTGGAAGAACCTGTAATCTGCCACCAGCAGTAATGGACACCTGGTCTTGGTGGGAGTGTACTCGTAGTCACTTTGCCTTTTAACCCGCTTGTGTTGGTCTTTGTCCGTAGTGGAGTCGGGTTTGTGGGGGCCGTCGTGATGGTCCACCTCTATACCGGCCAAATACTTGTCTCGTTCTGATTGCTCATGTTTGTGTTCTAGGATATCATTTTCGTCATCATCGTCTTCCTCCAGTTCTTGAATTAAAAAAAAAAACTAATAAACAAATTTGTCTGTGATTCAATTGTACCTTTGTGCAACCACCAATTTCTAGTTGTTCTGTAACTATATAAGATGTCACACCAGTAAAGTCAAAACCGGTGTTAATACTAGGCCTGCGCTTTTTGTGCATTAGCAGTTACCTAGTCATAATAATAATTTCGTTGGTAATACGACATGGCCACTCAATAAGGGATACTCTTAACTCTACACATTGTTGCTTTTAGGATATTATCAAATGTTTCTTACCTTTTCCTTCTTTAACATAACCACACATCCTCGGCTTGGCAGCTTCATCCTTGTCAGCCCAACTGAATCTTATGTCAGATCCCCTATATGTTATCATTGTTTTATCATCTCCATGCGGAAGATGCCGCCAAGATGGCTGCGAAATTAAGATATTGGCGTGTAATATTCAAACACTGATCAATTAGAATCCACAGGATAGATTGATGGATCCAAATTTTAAATAAGATTTTTGAGCTAGAAGTGACAGGGTAGGACAGACCAAAATGCACAGATAATGCCTTATGATGATAAGGCTATGCAAATCTACAGACTAAGGTCAGTTAGAGCCAGAATCCATAAGGCAGTAGGCAACTGCCTATGGGCAAAACACATGTTTTGCTTTAATTTAAACTAAACTGGTACTGGTATGGTTACTGGAAGAGAATACCTTACGGCATTAAATTCACCTTCTGTATATTAAGTCCATTCTTTTGTGCAATAATCAAAACTTTCTTGCATGTATTTAAAATACGAAGTACAAAATATTTTAAAGTTGTAAGCAAATTTTGATTTTATAAAATTTATATAAAAAATGTAGAAAACAGTATTTAAGCAATTTTTATACAAAATACGAAATACAAAGTTCATTCAGACCCTTTAAACACAATGTATATTAATTATCTTGACACAATACATTATCCTCTATTATTGTTTCAAATGTTTATTACCTCTATGTGATATGTTTCATCTGGAGTGTGAATAGTCCCAGTTACCACTCCATCGTCCATGTGCAGCTTCACTTCTGATGACTTCTCACCAAACACTCGGCCAGTGTAGAAGTTGTCTCTATCTGTTACAAACCAAACCAAATCATTAACATGGAATTACTCAATATAAAAAGAAAAAATACATATTTGGAAAAAAAGTTAAGAGACAAATAAAAAAAACCGGCCAAGTGCGAGTCGGACTCGCGCACGTAGGGTTCCGTTCCACTATACATCTAAATAAATGTTTTTCTTTATTCTTTATTATATTGGAGTTGATTGAATGAAAGGTAAAATGCGATTTACGATTTATAACGCATTAAAAAGAAACTAATTACTAGATCTCGTTCAAACCAATTTTCGGTGGAAGTTTGCATGGTAATGTACATCATATATTATTTTTACATTTATCATTCCCTTATTTTAGAAGTTACGGGGGGGGGACACATTTTTCCACTTTAGAAGCGTCTCTCGCGCAAACTATTCAGTTTAGAAAAAATATATATTAGAAACCTCAATATCATTTTTGAAGACCTATCTATAGACACCCCACACGAAGGGGTTTGATGAAAAAAAAAAAAAGACTTTCAGTTCTAAGTATGCGGAACCCCAAAAATTTATTGTTTTTTTTCTATTTTTGTATGAAAATCTTAATGCGGTTCACCAAATACATCTACTTACAAAGTTTCCATAGTATAGCTCTTATAGTTACGGAAAAAAGTGGCTGTGACATACGGACGGACAGATGGACAGACGGACGGGCAGACAGACATGACTAATCTATAAGGGTTCCGTTTTTTGCCATTTGGCTACGGAACCCTAAAAAGGACTGATATCTAGCCTCATTTGATTCTATCTTATCTCAAATTTATATTTAACTATAATTACAAGAAGCTATTACAGAAGTTACAACATTGATAACAAGCAGTGCTGTCTCCCTACAAGTAAACACAGCCTGCAAATATCCATCCCCTAGTTATAACAGACAAAAATATTTAAAAGTAAAAGGTTTTAAGCATACATCAGCAGACCTCACACTAAGCTCCAGGCTTGAATTACATACAATTACAGAATACATCAATAGAAATTTCAAGATTCACTCAAATCTGAGCCGACTTCTCTCACCTTCTTAGAAATTAGACCAGAGGGGCTATTGGCTAACACACTCCCAATCGCAACTGGCTTCAAAGTGGAGCAATTGTTTTCATTTTGTATGCAGACAAGCCTTTGATTTTCAAAATGAAAACGATCGTGATTGTGAGTGCGTTAGACAATAAGCCCTCTGATTTTAAATGCCTATAGAATGTTAATAAATCTATTTTATTTAATTATATCAGTTTAAAAACCGATTAGACCAGCACATAAGCAGTACAAAGAACACTTTATCAAGGAGCCGCTGGATACAGGCATTTGTCAGTTGTTGCAACTGCCGCCTGATTAAAAAATACTACAATGCTAACCAATATGAACAGTAGTTTCCTTTCCATCTCCATCAACAGCATAAGCTCTGAAGTTAGAGTGCAGCACAGAGTTACGGGGATGAAGGATGAGCCGGAAATCTTTGCCAAGAGTCCGAAAGTGGAGTTCTTTGATGGTGTTGAAGAGATGGCTGGAAGGCTTAGCACCGCGCTTCACAACATGGTGCTTAAGGCTCGACGCGTGTATCGTTTCAAAATACTTCAGGTTGTGTTCAATGGAACCTATAAATAAAAAATAAACACCTGAACTGCTTTCTTTCATTCATTTTGAAATAAATATCAAGTTCTAAGATTTAAAATGTCATAGACGCGGTACTTAATAATACTTACATATACCAGTTCCAATAAAAAATGACAAACACGAAAGATATAAAACCACTATGTGGTTCATTATTGAATCCGATTTGAATCAGATCTATAAAATAGTGAATGCTCTCTTGTCGTCTATGTAAAGCAAATAACTTAATTTCCTAAAATCACTGGGTATCAGGAATATAAATATTTAAGATTCGGTTGCGTATGTTTACTTCATTTCGTTCATTTAAATTTGAAATAATATTTTACACGAATTACGAGGTTTGTAAACAGCACGATACTACTTTATTTAACACTGTATGTACTATAGGTGTACATAGGTATATTACATGTCATTCATTAGGGAAGTTCTGATATCATCAAAGTATCGATACCTACTCATATCAGTAGGACTCAAATAATTTTTCGATACTACTCATACAAATACTCCTAATGTATCGATACTAACTGAGGCCCGTTTCACGAAGCAACAAGTTACAAATTACAAGCGGAACTCCCTTTCTAGCAAAAGGAGTTAGAAAGAGACTTCCGCTTGTAATTTGTAACTTGTAGTTTCGTGAAACGGGCCTCTGATATCGATACTTTAAGATTTTTTTTATAAAACACGTAGTAAATGTTAAAGAACCATAATTTTGTGAGAGCAAAAATTAAAAGTAAAGTAATTATCTAATTTTTATTCAATTAACAAAAAAAATATTTTATTTATACATACATACAAGAATGAAAGAATTTATTTAGAGTCGAAAGTTTTTTAAATCCTGGCAAAACGCCCTGGGGCACGTTTTATAAAGCTACAAGTTATAATTTTACAGGTCTAAACTGGCAAAACTGCTCAAATGGCTGGGGCCCGTTTCAAGAAGCTACAAGTTACAAATTACAAGCGGAAGTCTCTTTTTAACTCCTTTAGCTAGAAAGAGAGTTCCGCTTGTAATTTGTAACTTGTAGCTTACTTAAACGGGCCGCTGGTAGTCATTGGTCGAGGTCGAGGTAACCTGTAAATTGTAATTTGTAGCTTTATAAAACAGGGGCTCTACTTTGAAATCAGTAATTCGAACTTCGGATCGTTCCGTCACTTTCTTGCCAATTAGTGACGCTTCGAGAGCAAAAGAGATAGCAATAGACGAAGTTCGAATTACGGATTTCAAAGCCGAGCCTATGGCCACTGTTGTTAGGCGTCTTCCGCACCTAGGAAAAAATATGCAATTTATCATAAAGTTAAACTTCCGAAAACGGCGAGCTTTACGTTTAAATAAGGTCAGTCTGATTCGATTCGATACCAAGTACTTTTGTTTTGATACCCAGTAAGTATCGTGAGATTGATTCGATGCTATTTGTATTTGTATCTAATCAAAAGTATCGAGTACCTACTCGTATTTATTAGTATCAGAATGTCCAGCCCTACATTGATATCATACTTATACCACAGAATAAGAACAAGACAAGAGCTATACTTACTATAACAGATTATAAAGCTGTCAATGTCATTCTGCATCGGACAAAAAAATCATAAGTTAACTATAGGACGAGCGAGAGATAGCCCTCTTACATTAAAAATTCAAACCGTCTTTCAGCTTAGATAAGATTTTAGCGATAACACAAATCAGAAAATCGCAATAGATCCCCAAAATTCACCAAATCCCAAATCTAAGGCTCTACTTTGAAATCCGTAATCCGAACTTCGTCTATCGCTATCCTTTTTGCTCTCGACGCGTCACTAATTCGCAAGAAAGTGATGGGGCGATCTGAGGCCCGTTTCACGAAGCTACAAGTTACAAATTACAAGCGGAAGTCTCTTTCAAACTCCTTCTGCTAGAAAGAGAGTTCCGCTTGTAATTTGTAACTTGTAGCTTCGTGAAACAGGCCGCTGAAGTTCGAATTACTGATTTCAAAGTAGAGCCCCTAGAGTTCGAACAGCGAGTGGTGACACAAAAAAAGGCGGCAAATTCAAAATATCACTTACTGGCAACACGAAATGCAAAGCGACAGGGGCCGTCCCTACTTTGAAATAGTCGAGTTAGCTCCATCTCTTTCTCTCGATATAGTCACGAAAGACGAGTGACAGGGATGGAGCTAACGTAACTTCGAACTTCGATTTTCAAAGTAGGTAGGGCATCTGGGGCTCTACTTTGAAATCAGTAATTCGAACTTCAGATCGCCCCATCATTTTCTTGCGAATTAGTGACGCGTCGAGAGCAATAAAGATAGCAGAGGCTCTACTTTGAAATCCGTAATTCGAACTTCATCTATTGCTATCCCTTTTGCTCTCGACGCGTCACTAATTCGCAAGAAAGTGATGGGGCGATCCGAAGTTCGAATTACTGATTTCAAAGTAGAGCCCCAGGGCATTTTCCAAAAAAAGTGTACATGAACTTTTTTTTCCAGAATTCGTTTTTATGGTTTTTTCTTGCTCAGAATCGTTGAAACTATCGATCCTCATACAAGAAAAAAAGTGTTCCAGATTTTACAATGTAAGTTTTTTCTTCCAGTGCGTCACGACCATATAAATGAAAAAAGACTGCAAACAAAAATCTGACGATCTGTGGCCCTTATGCCCTTAATATTTGGGACATTTTTTTTCTTGTATGAAGATCGATAGTATCAACGATTCTGAGTAAGAAAAAAAAAAAACGAATTCAAAAAAAAAAGTTCATGTACACACTTTTTTTGGAAAACGCCCATCAATAGACGAAGTTCGAATTACGGCGTTCAAAGTAGAGCCTCTTTACATTGTAATTTGTAGTTTTATAACGCCAGGGTGTTAAAAATTGATCGTGTGGTTATATGAACGGGTTTTAAATCATAAGTCCGTAGTTAACACAACACAGATTTAATTCACAAAAACGTAAATAATAGAAGGAGCAAATGTTAGTAATTTACCACGAAAGATCGAAAGACAATAGATACAAAACGTAACTGACGAACACAATCACAAGTATCACAACTCAAAATTAGCAACGTAAGCGTCCGAGTTAGATAGGTACAGAAATCAGATTACGAGCTGCGTGCACATCAAAACAAATCAAGTTTTGGCCTTCGACTAGTAGAGACGCGGCGCTCGCCGCGAAGCGGTGTCCGGCGCGGCGCGCCTTCGTCTCGCTCGCGCTCGGAAACGTTCGGTTGTACATCGGCGTTCCGAGCGGCGATCGCGTGATACGCGGCATCTAATATGAATTCTTGGTTTGTTTGTCCGCGCAACGTACAAGATATTAAATATTATTATATTACAGAATTTTTAGTAATTAGTTATACATTGTTATTTGTTATGCATATTGTAAATACATATTTTAAGGTTTATTTATTTATGTTTATTATATTATAACAATAACTAAGTAGATAAATATTATTAAGTTTGAATTAAACACATGATAAAATAGTTGTCATCATCGAATAGGTAGGTGAGTAGGTACTAAGTACACTACATCACCCCCCTCCAGAGACCGTCTAGGGCGATAATAATCGGGCGGGATAGCGAACGTGACGTCCCGAACGCGTCGTTTTGACTACGTCATCCTTGGCACTCGGTAATGTCTGGTGGGGTGTGCCTGAATTTGAGCGATGAATGTTTGTGTAGGTGTTTGATGGGGTATGAGGTGCGGTGTCTGGGTCGCGCAGTATGAAGGCCGGTTTGATACGGTCAACGGATACTGTTACTTGTTTACCTTTTACCATTATTTTGAAGGTTTTATCCTTTCTGGTGATAACCTCGTAAGGTCCTGTGTATGCAGGTTTCAGCGAGCCCCCTATCGTGTCGTCTCGAAGAAAGACGTGAGACGATGTGGACAGATCCTTGAAGATGAAGGTATTACGCTTACCACTGTGCCGTGAGGCTGGTGATGGGCGTAGGTCTCTGACGAAACTGCGAAGCCGTGATAAGTAGTCTGTCACGTCAGTGGTTTCATCTGGTCCTGGGTTAAAGAACTCACCTGGAAGTCGCAAAGGTTGCCCATAAAGAAGTTCAGCCGTGGAAGCCTGAACGTCTTCTTTATAAGCACTACGTATTCCGAGTAGGACAAGTGGAAGTGCTTCCACCCAACTGCTTCCTCGGTGGCAGGTGATGGCAGCCTTGAGCTGTCGGTGGAACCTCTCGACGAGACCGTTTGATGCGGGATGGTAAGCGGTCGTTCTTCGGTGCTGGAAACCGGCTATGATGGCTAACTGCTTAAAAAGGTCCGATTCAAACTGAGCCCCTCTGTCAGTCACTATATCCGCTGGGCAACCGAAGCGGGATATCCAACCACTTAACAATGCCTTTGCCACCGTTTCAGCCGTCATGTCCGCCAATGGTATTGCCTCTGGCCACCGCGTGAATCTATCGACGGCTGTGAGACAATAGCGTAAACCTTGACACAATGGCAACGGGCCTATTAAGTCTATGTGGACAAAAGTTAGTCTCGACTGTGGTAATTTGAAACTACCTAAAGGAGCAGAGACGTGGCGAGTGACCTTAGAGCTTTGGCAGGCTAAGCAAGTACGTACCCATTCTCTGCAGTCTTTTTTGACTCCAGGCCAGACGTAACGCTCTGCAACCAGCTTGGCGGTGGCATTAGCGCCGGGATGGCTCAAGGAGTGAAGACTGTTAAACACCGACTTACGTAGTTCCTTGGGAATGAATGGTCTCTGAGTCTCGTTATTGACGTCGCAGTAGAGGTAACTCTGAGAACCAGGGATATTTATTCTTACCAGCTGCAGTGACGAATCTGCTTGCAGCTGTTCGAGCTCTTGGTCTGCAAGTTGAGCAGCAGCTATCTTCTCGGCAGGGACAGGTTGTGAGATCTCCTCTATGCGAGAAAGCGTGTCCGCCACGACATTATTCTTACCGGATATGTGCCTGATGTCTGTTGTAAACTGGGCAATCAGGTCCAGGTGCCTAAACTGTCGTGGGGAGCAATTTTCTTTATGAGAGTGGAACGCGAAGGTGAGAGGCTTATGATCTGTATAGATCGTGAAGTCTCGAGCCTCCACCATGTGTCGAAAATACTTCACACTCTCGTAAATCGCCAGAAGTTCGCGATCATAGGGAGAATATTTTACCTGCGCTGGACTGAGCTTTCGCGAGAAGAAAGCTAACGGCTGCCACTCGTCATCCTTTTTCTGCTGGAGTACTGCGCCGATAGCCTTGTCAGAAGCGTCAGTCACCAACGCGAGCTTCATGTGACAGTCTGGGTGAGCCAGCATGGCTGCCTGGCAAAGACCGTCCTTGCAAGCCTGAAATGCTGCACTCTCCTGTGTAGAAAAATGAACAGGATGGGAACCTTTGACAGAACCGGTCAGCAAAGCGTTTAAAGGTGCTTGGTGGTTGGCCGCGTTCGGGATAAACCTGCGGTAAAAATTAAGCATACCTAAAAAACGACGCAGCTCCTTGACTGTCTTCGGCACCGGGAAGCTCTGAATAGCCTGAACCTTGGCGGGCAGCGGCGTGGTTCCTTCGGCTGTTATGCGGTAACCAAGGAAGGTAACTTCTGATACGCCAAAGGTGCACTTCGCTGTATTCACCACCATGCCGAAGTCTTTGAGTCTGCGGAAGAGCTGATGTAAGTGTTGCTCGTGGGTCTCCTGATCCTGTGAAAAAACCAAAAAGTCGTCGAGATAGGCGTAAACAAAATCCAGGCCTCTGAGCATTTCATCGACGAAGCGCTGGAACGTCTGGGCGGCATTACGGAGCCCAAACGTCATGAATGGGAACTCATAGAGACCATACGGAGTCGTTATAGCAGTCTTCGCGATGTCATCAGGGTGTACGGGGATCTGGTTGTACGCCTTTACCAGGTCGATGGTCGAAAAAATTGTACAACCGGAAAGGCTGTGGGAAAAGTCCTGTATGTGGCGGATTGGGTACTTATCCGGGATAGTCCGGGCGTTAAGCATCCTGTAATCGCCACATGGACGCCACCCATCGTTTTTCTTTGGAGCCAGGTGAAGTGGAGAGGACCATGGGGATTCTGATGGTCGGCAGACACCACTGTGTAACATTGCATCAAACTCGGCTTTGGCAATTTTTAAGTTGTCTGGAGCTAGCCGGCGGGGTGTACTAGATACTGGCGGCCCAGGTGTAGTACGTATGTGGTGTACTGTACTATGTGTGGGTGTGCGGTGTATTCCAGGTGGACGTGTAATTTCGGGGTACTGTTCGAGAATGGAATGATATATAGAATTACCAGACATTACCTTTACCGAAGTGACGTCCTCCGATTTCCGCGCAAGCAACGCCGGGGTGGTGAGCGAAGTGGTGCCGTCGATGAGGCGTTGATTCCTCACGTCGACAACAAGGCCATAATAGGATAAAAAATCGACGCCTATTATTGCCCTCGTTACGTCTGCTACAATAAATCGCCAGGCATAGTCACGGCGCAATCCTAAGTTTAAAATAAAATTAACAAAACCGTAGGTATAGATCGCGGTGCCGTTTGCCGCGCTTAAAACTAAATCAGTTTTTATACACTGGGTTTTTAACATTGATTTTGGAAATACACATAAGTCACTGCCGGTATCCACCAAAAATTGCACTTTTGACCGCTGATCCGTTACGAAAAGGCGACCGGTACTCGGGCAGTCGTCGGCCGCCATTACAGATTGCCCTGGGCGTTTCCCGCAAAATCACACGGTTGTACGCAACGATTCGCATTCTCGCCGAATTTGTGGTGATACCAGCACGTTGGGAACTTCCGATAGTTGGAATTCGTCCTTTGTGCTGATGGCGCACGCCCATGACCGCGCTGTCCTCCAGGTGTTTTTGACCGGCTGCGCTGGCGTGACATTCGGTCGATCTTCGACGTCAGTGCCAGCATCTGTTGGGACAGTGCTGCGACCTCCTGGCTCAGAGAATGTGGTACTGATGCTGACGCTGGTGCGGATGCTGATGCTGACGTTAATGATGTCGATGCTACTGCTACTTGCGGGCGTGGTGGAACGACCTCATGAATCCGGTCGGCTAACTCGGCTACCTCGTCCAACGGTAGCTTCGCCTGAGATGCGATGATGCTCTGCGTAGTTGCTGGTAGTCTGCTGGTCCATATTGACCGCAAAAACTCTTCAGGTACACCGGGACCAGCCAAGCTTTTTAAATGCCGGAGAAACTGTGTTGGCTTCCTATCTCCCAACTCCTCGTTAGTAAGAAGCTGGTTTATCCTCTTCTCCCGCGAATCTGACAATCGCTTAGTGAGCTCGGTTTTTAGCTGCTCGTACCTGTTTGCCGACGCCGGAGCAGTAATAACGTCCTCCACGATAGATGCCGAGGCCGAATCCAGCTGCGCCAAAGCATAATGAAATTTTGTAGAGTCCGTTTTTATATTGGCCAACACAAACTGGCTCTCGAGCTGCATAAACCATAGCGCCGGTTTATCAGGGTAAAATGGCGGAACTCTTACACCGACTCGGTTTAACTCCAACTCTTTTTCGGGCATGACGTGTTCTTTTTCGTCTTCGGGCATGGTAGGTATGTTCTTTCTCGGGGTCACCAATGTGGTTATATGAACGGGTTTTAAATCATAAGTCCGTAGTTAACACAACACAGATTTAATTCACAAAAACGTAAATAATAGAAGGAGCAAATGTTAGTAATTTACCACGAAAGATCGAAAGACAATAGATACAAAACGTAACTGACGAACACAATCACAAGTATCACAACTCAAAATTAGCAACGTAAGCGTCCGAGTTAGATAGGTACAGAAATCAGATTACGAGCTGCGTGCACATCAAAACAAATCAAGTTTTGGCCTTCGACTAGAGACGCGGCGCTCGCCGCGAAGCGGTGTCCGGCGCGGCGCGCCTTCGTCTCGCTCGCGCTCGGAAACGTTCGGTTGTACATCGGCGTTCCGAGCGGCGATCGCGTGATACGCGGCATCTAATATGAATTCTTGGTTTGTTTGTCCGCGCAACGTACAAGATATTAAATATTATTATATTACAGAATTTTTAGTAATTAGTTATACATTGTTATTTGTTATGCATATCGTAAATACATATTTTAAGGTTTATTTATTTATGTTTATTATATTATAACAATAACTAAGTAGATAAATATTATTAAGTTTGAATTATACACATGATAAAATAGTTGTCATCATCGAATAGGTAGGTGAGTAGGTACTAAGTACACTACAATCGTATGAACGGTAAAAGGGAAAGCCGTTTGCAAGGACTCTTAGCCCTTTCTTTGGTCTTGGACCTTATACTTGTTTTCTATGGTACATATATCTAATAAAGTTGTAGAAGGAAAATAAAATTTGTACATTCGAGATATGAACTTAAAAATACTATAGGGGCCCTCAGAATCTGCAGCAGAACACGTTTCTACAATTTTTTGAGTTGGTGTGTGTTTGTCTGTTTAATTTTGTTTCTCCTCGCATCAATTGAAAACATAGAACCTCCACCTTTTCTGAAGTCTGTTAAAAACAAATACACATGCCGCTTAATTTCACAAATATTTGCCCTTACCGGGGATTGAACCCGGGACCGCAGGCTTGGTACCGTTGGTACCCCACTCGGAACTCTTCTTGGTGGGTACCTATTATTTTATCGAAACACTTTTCAACGAACGTATCATTACGCAGAATTTTCATTTCATCGAATGGCATTTCTCACCGCATGCGTTATTTTTTTTTGTTTTGTCGATTCTAACCAAACCTAACCTACTTATTTAATGTCTAAGATATCCTGAAAACATCTTGGTTTCAGCCGAAACTACCGTTCGACAAAATGAAATTCGATGAAATGATACAATCGATGAAGTGAAATTCGATAAAATGATGGGTTACCCTTCTTGGTACTACTGTAAGCCGAGTCCGGTGCACCATGTTTTCGTGGGTTTTAAACGTCAAAAATGTTTTGCCAATCAAAACAATACCCTATTTGTTTGCCGAATACGCAAAATGACCCTTCTGCCCGCAAATGGCCGCATACATTCATTTTCCGCGGATGCCCGAATGCGGAAAACGTATTCGGAAACCGTATACGGAAAACGAATGTATGCGGCCGACCTAAAGCGGAGAAACTCTTGGTTTAGCTTAACCGAATTTTGTCTTATTCGAGCCGTTTTCTCGTGGTCCTACTATATATTTGTCATATAGCACAAAAAGTGCACCCAGATTTGATCACCAAATACTAATTAAGTACGGTAGTAAAAGTAGGTAGTTTAGATTCGTTAAGTATCTTGATGCCCGGAGGGCAAACAACCCTGAACAAGGAGCCCCGCCGGGCGGTGCTCCGCCAAAAGTCGGTAGGACAAATATAGCAGGACCACGAGAAAACGGCCTTTATTCGCAGCTTAAATTCAAAATAGGGATTATTCGCAGTAGTTCCTTTTTTCAGTACCTTCCACCTAGTATTTACAAAAGGTATTGCAAAATGGAACTACTGCGAATAATCCCAAAATAGGACGCACCCACTCCTCATTCACGCGTTTCCCATATTTACGGAGTGTAATTTCTGATAAAAGTTATCTTCCGGCCTAAGCCGAGCGGGTACATCCCATTCGTTCTATAGACTATAGAAATACTCAAGTTGGTCGTTATGCGACAGGATACAAACAAAATATTCAGTCTAAGGGTTTATTTTCATCTAATATTTAGCAAATAAAAGGAGTACCAGTGGACAAAATGTCCGTTTTTACATGCCACCTCTTAATCTAAGCACAAGATGAAGTGTGGATTCTTTTTGGATGTTGTAATCTGAAAGCGTGCGGCCATCTTCCAATTGTTTTCCGGCAAAAATCAGACGCTGTTGGTCCGGGGGAATTCCTTCTTTGTCCTGGATTTTAGCTTTGACATTTTCAATTGTGTCAGAGGCTTCTACCTCTAGAGTTATGGTTTTGCCAGTCAGTGTCTTCACAAAAATCTGCATACCACCTCGCAGACGCAGAACCAAGTGTAGGGTGGATTCCTTCTGGATGTTGTAATCGGAGAGAGTGCGACCATCCTCAAGCTGTTTGCCAGCAAAAATCAACCTCTGTTGGTCTGGGGGAATACCTTCTTTGTCCTGGATTTTGGCTTTGACATTTTCAATTGTGTCGGAGGCTTCAACTTCTAGAGTGATGGTTTTCCCAGTCAGTGTTTTCACAAAAATCTGCATACCGCCTCGCAGACGCAGAACCAAGTGAAGGGTGGATTCCTTCTGGATGTTGTAGTCAGACAGGGTGCGGCCATCTTCCAATTGTTTACCAGCGAAGATAAGTCTCTGTTGGTCCGGGGGAATACCTTCCTTGTCCTGGATTTTGGCTTTGACATTTTCAATTGTGTCGGAGGCTTCAACTTCTAGAGTGATGGTTTTTCCAGTCAGTGTCTTCACAAAAATCTGCATACCACCTCGCAGACGCAGAACCAAGTGAAGAGTGGATTCCTTCTGGATGTTGTAGTCGGACAGGGTTCGGCCATCTTCCAATTGTTTACCAGCGAAGATAAGTCTCTGTTGGTCTGGGGGAATACCTTCCTTGTCCTGGATTTTGGCTTTGACATTTTCAATTGTGTCGGAGGCTTCAACTTCTAGAGTTATGGTTTTACCAGTCAGTGTTTTCACAAAAATCTGCATACCACCTCGCAGGCGCAGAACCAAGTGAAGGGTGGATTCCTTCTGAATGTTGTAGTCAGACAAGGTGCGGCCATCTTCCAATTGTTTACCAGCGAAGATAAGTCTCTGTTGGTCCGGGGGAATACCTTCCTTGTCCTGGATTTTCGCTTTGACATTTTCAATTGTGTCGGAGGCTTCAACTTCTAGAGTGATGGTTTTTCCAGTCAGTGTCTTCACAAAAATCTGCATACCGCCTCGCAGACGCAGAACCAAGTGAAGAGTGGATTCCTTCTGGATGTTGTAGTCAGACAGGGTTCGGCCATCTTCCAATTGTTTACCAGCGAAGATAAGTCTCTGTTGGTCCGGGGGAATACCTTCCTTGTCCTGGATTTTGGCTTTGACATTTTCAATTGTGTCGGAGGCTTCAACTTCTAGAGTTATGGTTTTACCAGTCAGTGTCTTCACAAAAATCTGCATACCACCTCGCAGGCGCAGAACCAAGTGAAGAGTGGATTCTTTCTGGATGTTGTAATCAGAGAGAGTGCGGCCATCTTCCAATTGTTTACCAGCAAAGATAAGTCTCTGTTGGTCTGGGGGAATACCTTCCTTGTCCTGGATTTTCGCTTTGACATTTTCAATTGTGTCGGAGGCTTCAACTTCTAGAGTGATGGTTTTTCCAGTCAGCGTCTTCACAAAAATCTGCATACCGCCTCGCAAACGCAGAACCAAGTGAAGAGTGGATTCCTTCTGGATGTTGTAGTCGGACAGGGTTCGGCCATCTTCCAATTGTTTACCAGCGAAGATAAGTCTCTGTTGGTCCGGGGGAATACCTTCCTTGTCCTGGATTTTGGCTTTGACATTTTCAATTGTGTCGGAGGCTTCAACTTCTAGAGTTATAGTTTTACCAGTCAGTGTCTTCACAAAAATCTGCATACCACCTCGCAGGCGCAGAACCAAGTGAAGAGTGGATTCTTTCTGGATGTTGTAATCAGAGAGAGTGCGGCCATCTTCCAATTGTTTACCAGCGAAGATAAGTCTCTGTTGGTCCGGGGGAATACCTTCCTTGTCCTGAATTTTGGCTTTGACATTTTCAATTGTGTCAGAGGCCTCAACCTCTAGAGTTATAGTTTTACCAGTAAGTGTCTTCACAAAAATCTGCATACCACCTCGCAGACGCAGAACCAAGTGAAGGGTGGATTCCTTCTGGATGTTGTAGTCAGACAGGGTGCGGCCATCTTCCAATTGTTTACCAGCGAAGATAAGTCTCTGTTGGTCCGGGGGAATACCTTCCTTGTCCTGGATTTTGGCCTTAACATTTTCAATTGTGTCGGAGGCTTCTACCTCTAGAGTTATAGTTTTACCCGTTAGCGTTTTAACGAAGATCTGCATACCACCTCTCAGTCTCAGTACTAAATGCAAAGTAGATTCTTTTTGAATATTGTAATCAGAAAGTGTGCGGCCATCTTCCAATTGTTTCCCAGCGAAAATCAGTCTCTGCTGGTCTGGGGGAATACCTTCCTTGTCCTGGATTTTGGCCTTTACATTTTCAATTGTGTCAGCAGGCTCAACTTCCAGGGTAATGGTCTTGCCAGTAAGGGTTTTGACAAAGATCTGCATACCGCCACGGAGACGCAGTACCAAATGGAGAGTAGATTCTTTCTGGATGTTGTAGTCTGACAGGGTGCGGCCGTCCTCAAGCTGCTTACCAGCGAAGATCAGGCGCTGTTGATCTGGAGGGATTCCTTCCTTGTCTTGTATCTTGGCTTTCACGTTCTCGATGGTATCCGACGGCTCAACTTCCAAGGTGATGGTCTTGCCCGTCAACGTCTTTACGAAGATCTGCATTTTGTCCTGAAGGCAAAGAAAATCCGTGGTAAGAAACTATCATTCAAGTAAATTCAAATAAACTGCTGTATCTAACTAAATTACTACGCAGTTGGGAGTAAATGGGTCACCATTTAGAATTAGGTCACGTCACGGCCCCTACTTTTACGACTTCCTATTTCGTGGAAAAATGACGCAATAAACTTTTAGTTTCCAAAAATGCATGTCAAATCTTACCGAGTAAAAGATTGATCAAGAGACACTTGAATAAGTAACCAGAGAATTTAAGCACTGAAAGAGAACTTGAAACCGAGCCACAATACAAGACAGGCAAAATCAAAATGGCGGGCGGACTGGGAAATACGTAGTTGTTGAATAGACAGTCTACTTCATTAGAAAATGTAATAATCAGTTTATTTTACGAGAGTATGAAACAAAAATATGCACTTACCTAATCACTAGAATTTTTCTTAATAAGACACAAAGTATTTTCTTTTTCTCTAACAAATCTGAAGAGTCACACGCTAGTTATAGTTACTTTTTCGAGTTTTCGCTTTGAAATGCGTCGCCCAATGAGCAGCACCTCCTTTTTATAGACAACGAAAACGCGATCAATGTTCCTACCGAGAGGGCACGGGAAGACACGAAGTTCACCGAAGTGAAAATTTGTCTCTTTTGCTCACCGTACAATATGTCGAGATAGCAACATTAAATTTCTAGAACGCATGCGTCAGTAGTCTGGTGATCCTAATTTCTTTGTGACGTATGCGGGGGTTATTGATCAAAACAAAACAAAGATGAAAATAGGTACACAGACAAAAACAAAAAATTCTAAGAAAATTTTAGAGTATTATATTATATTGACTTTCAGAAAATCCTGCTGCGTAGTTGCGGAAGGTACCTATATTATTACTGTAGTAGAAACCGACCTATAAATATTGTACAGGTACTCAGGTACCTGACGGCCACAGGGTATTATAAAAGTACGCATAAACCCGGTAATTACTGCCCTTGGCCTACATTACATCTTTGGATCGAAAATATTATTTTACCGTTATTATATTACGGTAAAAAAACCTTGTAGAATATGTTAACCTAATCTGTTCCTTACCTATTGTATTAGGTAGGGCAACTTAGGTGATATGATACCGATATTTATATATGTTAAGTACTAGTGGCCCGCCAGCGGCATCGCCCCGCTGTAAATTTCTGACTTTCCTGGTGGATTTTTCAATTATTTTCTTTCATACAAACCTTGTCCTGACAATAACGAACACAACAAAAAAGAAATCAGCCAAATCGGTTCAGCCGTTCTAAAGTTATAGCGTGACCAGTGGCCCGTTTCACGAAGCTATAAGTTACAAATTACAAGCGGAACTCACTTTCTAGCAAAAGGAGTTAGAAAGAGACTTCCGCTTGTAATTTGTAACTTGTTGCTTCGTGAAACGGGCCTCAGGAGAAATAGGGGTTTATTATTATATATATAAGTAGATAGATTAAATACATATATCGTTGGCATTAACTAGGTTGGTAAATGTTCACCTTATTTGATAAAGGATAGGTAATATGTAAGGATAAATAATAAACGTTTGTACCTATATATTCATATTATTTGATAGACTATTTATTTACATTTATTTATTAACACCAAACCTAATCAACATAATACCTAACATCATGAATACATTTGCATTATTTCTTAAGTTCCAGCGTATTAGGTTCCCAAGGTCTAGGGCCTCGTTTGTTCTCCCAGTTATCAATGTCCAATTTCTGAATTTCCTCATACGTGTCCTCCAGGGTCACATCTTTGGCTTTGTTCAGGCCCATTTTTTCAGCTTCTGCTTTACTGACCCCTTTCACTTGAGAGAATTGATATCTGTAAATATATTAAGGATTTACATTCCAAGAAGTTCATTAAATCTCTGCAAAATGTTGTGCAATATATGGTATGTTCTGGAACTAAACATGACTCAACTCATATTCATTTGTCTGATGGGTTGGATTATGCAATAAGTTCATCTTTCAATCCAGAGTTTTCTGCTGGTCATTTAACCAAGTTTACAATAACATCTACCATTATTTCTTCACTAAAATGATTTGTAATATATTGCATAGGTCATGCATGAACCTGTTGGATTAGACTTAATGATGGCATGAACATGATATTGTGCAATAAAATGCAATTATTTTGAAGTTCAAATAAGTACCTACATGTATGAATGTAAGTGAAAATAAAACAATGAGATATTTGAATAATAATCTATACTTTACTATTAAGTATAAATGTTAAAGTTACTGTTTGTTTGTGTATTTGTTACATTTTAACTTAACTAAACAGATCAAACAGACAGGCTCAACAGATCTATATGTTATGGATATTGGCAAGGAGCTGCTGGCAAAAGCTTAATCAAATCAAATAATCATACAAATATTGACCTTGTCCCATACTAAGCTAAGCCCTTCCATGTTCCATGCTTTGTTGACTTTTGTGGCTCAGCCAGAAAGTCTAATTAAAGTTAACCATAACTTGGGAAAACATCAAAATATTCACGGACAATTTTTTTAATTAAATTAAAAATTGCATGAATAAAAATTTATACCACACACAATATTATGCTATTCCTTTTATTTCATGAGTGACAGTTCGCTTAGTTGGTAGTGACCCTATATGTGAAGCTAGGGTTTGACCCCAATTAGGGCAAATATTCATTCTTTCTTTCTAATTATCATTAACATTTATGTAGTAAAAATATGTATAATTAGAGAATAATAACGGCTATACTTGGTTTGGATCATACAAATTTGTCTTGCTTTTAATAGAGCAGGGACTATAACATGCATTACATCACGTCAAAAACTCAATCATCGACAGAAATCAGGTATTAATAGGCAAATATACATTTTATTTTATGTGGTTATGTACAGCCGAGTACAAGCATATTGTATACACTTTTTCACCATATTCTATTATTGAAATAAAGTGTAAATCTATATTATATATATATGTACTCTTCTGTATTTACAACAACAACATAAATTGTATTATAACGACACTATATTGTATTATAAGATTTTCCTGTGATTATACGCTGTATCCAATCACTGCGCTGCCAAGGACTGGCTTGTTTACCGTGACAAAGTTGCATATTTAAATTATTCAAAACTGTGTCAATGCGTAATAGGACTACTTAAGGAGATTATCAAATTATATTATCAGTTTTATAAGATAAAAGCACTGTATAACCTTATTTGAGTCCATTCCCTTAAACCGAAAGATCCTCCTACAACAAAGATAAGAAGCGGAATTCCATATCTTAATGATCTTCGCTTACTTGAATTATAAAAATAATTTCGTAAAGAAGCTATTTGCCCCAAATATCCCTGTTTAGCTGGCATTTTCAAAATTCGCAGACATTTGGTTTTGCGTAAGGTGACATTCGTTTTGACACTCAGTCACCCGAATAAGTAATCTATTTGACACACTGAAAAATTCATTCAAATGTACCTGAATAGCGTTTATTATATTTATAGATAATTACCGGTTTTCATCACTATAGTGATTCATGCCTGTTGCTATCTGTGGTAAACCAAATACTTTTATAAGATGGCGGACTGTTAGGAGTGACGTATGTGTTGTGTGTTTACTTACTTTACGACTTTCATAATTATGTGATGTGATTCGATTGTGAAGTGAAAACTGTATAATAACAATTTTATCTTATCTTGTCGTCATTTTTTGGTGAGTTAGTCATATCATGTTGTTATTTTAAGCGTGTTATATCTTATGCGTAAAATGTCACGGCAGCTTAGCAATGTAGGCGGATAAAATAAATCGTCCTTGGTAGATAATTCCCGCTTGTATGCAGGTGTTTCTTTTTCTGTTAACAATATCATTCTCTACAACAAGCCGTATTGTTTGAATAATAAGGATTATTCATCAATTTGTCTTTTCTGTATTCTTTGACTACACCAAGATTTGAGGTTGGTTGTAATTCTTCAATTTCTGTTCGCAACGGACTACTTACTCTGAGCTTGACTCCATCTAGTAGAATAAACATTAAACATAAATATAAGAAATGTGTGGGATGTTCACTTGTCTTATAACATCAATGAATTTATAATTTGAATTACCAGAATTTTTCCTCATAGCCTAGAGATGAATGAAGGCCTAGGTTTCCTTCATGGTTTTTGTTTCTTATTAATAAAAAAGCAGCTTGTAGAGGCATGGATTTTTAAAATGCTAATGCTGTTGGAGAAACATTCTGTGGGTTTGAGATGATCTTGAACACATTATGCAAACCACACTAATAAATATGAGCACATAGAGTACTTTAATAGCTATACTAGCACTACAAATAAATAATTAAATGGCAGTTGGTTACTTACAAATATGAAATTGAATATTAGAACCTCTAAACTTTATATTTAAGTAGGGAGCATACAATACAATACACAATACAATTCAAAACACTTTATTGTTCACCAAACAAAAACATTACAGAGAAACAGCATAATGTTATTTAATATCCTATACTATTAAACAAGCAATATATATCATGTTCTTGAAAATGGCTCAACACTCGATCTTCCAGGTGACATTATATAAAAATTGCAACTTGTAGGTTTTTTTATTTGCATAATACATAGTCACTAACACCAAACCATAACTCTGCCCTCCTAAGCCAAAATGCATTATCTCAAATGAATTTCATCACAATCACTAAAGCAGTTTTAATTCTATTATTTCAGTGATAAGGTTGATATTGCTATAGGGGCTTTAACTGGGATACTACCTATTGGCTTAGGAGGGCAGAGCTAAACAAAATTACACAAGCCTACATCTGAACCTCAAATTGTATAAACTTAGGACAGTGCACACATGCCACACAGAATCGTGTCCAGTAGACTAGCGGTTAGTTTGTGCCTTAGTGAGATTTTCCTTATCCTCTGCATGCATCTGCAATGTCCCTAAACCTGAACTGAACTTTAACCCGTACACTATTAGTTTAGTATGCTACATCATAGGTAGTGATCATCTAATTTAAAACACTCCTCTACTAATTAACCTTTGAAACATACATTTAATAAATAGATAATTTAAAAGTACAGTCACAAGATTTAATTTGGTACCCTCCTTAGGTCCAAAGTCAATCTGACATTCTACAATAATAAGGTTGAGTTTCCTAAAAGTTACAAATGACTTGACATCTCTAATGACATTGATGACTTCAAGCATATTTTTCTTGAAATGGGTCCCAAATTAATCCTTGTGACCGTATTTGGCCCCACAGGTAGAATGTTTCAATGTATCCATTATCTGAGTTGCACTATCATTAGTGGAAATTGCACCTAATGACTGCCTGCAGGATATCGGTAGAAACTTTAAATTTAAATTCATGTAAAGCACTAATGATGCTTAATGCAAATTATAATTTAAGGTTAATGGTATAATGCTTATTAACCTTGAATAAACTCCTCTATACTTTTACAGGTCATATCGGATGTAGGTGCATTCATCCCTTTCCGTAATAGTATAAGTATATAGTAATAAGTCCGTTTTTAAAATATACCTTTTGCAAATATCCAGGGTTCGCCAATATATATCCATCGATATATACGTTGATATAATCAATGGATATTTAATTTAAAAAGCAGTTTTTTTCCATAGTTACACAGGCAACACCACAGAAAATGTTTCACTTTAATTTCTGTTACCGAACTCAAGTTTCGGGGAAACACCAAGTTTCGTTTGTACTCTATTAGCTTTACATTGATATTTCAACCTTTATCCCCACAGTATAAGATTCATAGTAAATAGGTAGTACTTAAAAGTTTGAATTCATGTTTCATTTCAATGGATTTATTTCAAGATGTCGGATATTTTGACATCTACACTAATATTGTAAGGAGGTTCCGGTTTGACAGCTGACAAGTTAGAAGTGTCGTAAAATACGTCCGCGATCTTTAATGTGATTAAATGTTAAATCTGAGTGTTTCTATATAAAACTTGTACAAAACTGTGCCCAACAATCCGCTTCGCGAAAATATCAATAAAATAACAAGTAAAATCAGTGGAAAAAAGTAGAAAGTGCTTGAAACAGATCGATAACGGCCACTAGATACTTATAACTACCCACCCAACCTACGGAAAAAAAATCTGACTTTCGTTGACAGATGTCAGTGTTGCCACAGTAAATAACACTTAACTGACACATCAACCAGAAGTTGCCAGCACTGAAGTGTGACCAGTGGAAGAAAAAAATCTTCTATTAGTAGTTCTTTAACAAAACTGAGATATTGAAACAGCAATTTTAATTCAAACCAAATAATGGATCAACAATCAAAATTAATTATTGAAACCCTCAGGGAAGATATGCGAAGGCAAACTGTCACTATAACTGAAACGGTCACGGAAAAATTAAAACATCACATAAATACAGCTATTGAAGAAAAACTACGTCCCCTTATTGAGGAAAACCATCAATTAAAAAATGAAGTAGAAACAATGAAAAATAAAGTACATATGTTGGAAAGAGAAGCAAGAAAAAATAACTTAATCTTATTTGGTATAAAAGAAAGTGAAAAGAATTTTTCCGAACTTCTTGATCTTACCTTGGAAAAACTTAACGAACTCTGCAAGAATGCGTCCCTTGTGATTTTCGACAAATGGGAAATAAGTAATGTCCGGCGAATTGGAAAACCAAGAGAAGGGAAATCAAGACCACTTCTAATTACGCTCGCGTTAGTCTGGAGAAAAACGGAAATCCTAATAAACAACAAGAAATTTGAGAACGGTGTCTATGCAACTGAAGACTTTCCGAAAGATGTGCTAAACAAAAGAAAAGAATTAATTGTGCAACTGAAAGAAGAGCGCAGTAAGGGAAATATTGCCCGTATTCAATATGATAGACTTGTTGTAAAAGAGATCACCAATGAGAAACGAAAACGCTCTCCAACCAAATCACCCACTTCCCAACCAGCCAGTTTGCAACATGAAAAAACCAGCGAAAGGCAACCTAAAAAAATTACAAAAGCAGATGCTTTCCCACACACGAGTTCGAGGACAAGCGCACACTTGATGAACAAACCTTTATAGCAACAAAAGAACCCAAATAAACCTATAACAACATCAACAAACACAATAACTACAATTTCTACAGAAACCGGAACACCACAACAATTCAAACAAAAATCTAACAACAAACAAAAAAATCTCCCACTACGGCTGGTCCCCGCGGGAGATGTAGACCATCACCCTCTAACAAAACACCAAAACAAATTTTACATCTCAACACTAAATACTAGAACTCTAAGGACACCGGAATCATTACTAGAATTAGAAGAAGCACTAAAGAGCCTGAAATGGGATGTTTTAGGAATAAGTGAAATGCGGAGAGCAGGAGAAACAATAGAGGAGTATCCAGACTATGTAATGTTCAGCAAAGGAGAAACTGGAGGACAAAAAGGAGTCGGATTCCTGATTAAAGCATACCTAAAAAACCATATAGAAGAATTCATCGGAATCTCTGACAGAATTGCCATACTACACTTAAAAATTCCCAGCTACAAAAAAACATTGACAATTTTACAAATCTATGCACCAACTGAACAAGCCGAAATACTAGAACACAATGCTTTTTACAACACCATATCACAAATTTTGTCAAAATATGCGAACAATATAGTCATACTTATGGGAGACTTCAATGCACAAGTCGGGACAAAACAGAATAATGATGAATTTGTGCTGGGAAACTTTGGCTATGGCAAAAGAAGTGTAAATGGACAGCGACTCATAGATCTCTTATTAGAGCATAACCTAACCATTCTAAATACCATCTTCAGAAAAAAACCAATCAACAAATGGACATGGATTTCACCAGATGGGAAACATAAAAATGAAATCGATTACATTATAAGCAACCATCGAAAAATATTTACAGACACTACAGTGATATCCAAATTAAACTTCAACACCAACCATCGTATGGTAAGAGCATCACTCACAACCACTTCACCCAAAAAACCGAGAAGACATTTTTCAAAACAAACTACAAACATAAACAAAGATAATAACTCAGAGAAAAAGGAATCATTATTAACTCTCAGTAAGAAATTAATTGCAACTGATAAAATTGATGTGAATTCAAGCTACAGTACACTACAAGACCAGCTCACGTGTCAAACCACAAAGGAAAATACCAAATACAAATATCAACTGAGTGACTCAACACTTCAGCACATAGAAGAAAGAAAGACTCTGTTCAATAGCACAATGAGAAAACAAAACATTGAGAGAATTACAGTACTCAGCAAGAAAATTAAGGAAGGTATCAGGAAAGACCGGAAAGTCAAAAGACTAGAAACTCTAGAAAAACATATAATTTCAACAGGAGGAACCAGGAAAGCGCTGAAGGAACTACGTGAGTCTAACCCCTGGATACCAAATCTAAAAGTTAAACAACGCATGACCGCTAACCGAAAGGATATAAATAAAATTGCTACAAAATTCTATCAAGACCTGTACTCTGAACAAGAAAATGAAAATCGAAGCGAACAAGAAAACGCAAACGCCAACCAAAATGCAACAAATTGTGAACCTGATATCTTACCCGCCGAGGTAAAGAAAGCTATATTAAGCCAAAAATCAGACAAGGCCCCAGGCCCTGACAAAATACCAAACGAGATACTTAAAGGCACTCTAGATGAGATAGTTCCCATACTGACTACGATTTTCAACGAAGTTCTGAGGTCCTGCCACATTCCAGATCAATGGGAAACATCCCATATAATACTCATATACAAGAAAGGGCCAAAGGAAGACATAGGAAATTACAGGCCTATAAGTTTAATGTCTAATATATACAAGGTATTTGCCAAGGTTATTCTTGACCGAGTTACCACCAAACTAGACGAAAACCAACCAGTGGAACAAGCTGGCTTCAGAAAAAACTTTGCTACAGTTGACCACATACACACGGTGAAGCAAATTATAGAAAAATATAATGAGTACAAAAAACCACTATACATGTCATTCATCGACTATACAAAAGCTTTTGATAGTATTAGTCATAAAGCCATATGGGAAAGCTTATATAACCAGGGAATTCCCAGTTTATACGTAGATATCACGAGAACCATATACAACAATAGCAAGGGGAGAATTCGGCTCGAAACCATAGGCGAAGCTTTCAACATAAAAAGAGGTGTCAGACAAGGTGACCCGCTATCCCCAAAGCTGTTCTCTGCAGTACTAGAAAATATATACAGAAAACTTGATTGGGAACAATTTGGACTAAACATAGATGGGAGGAAACTAAACCACATCAGGTTCGCGGATGATATTGTATTGTTCGAAGAAAACCCACAAAACTTGGAAAAAATGATACATGACCTAGACAAAGTAAGCAAAAGCGTTGGACTGCACATGAACGCAAGCAAAACGAAGCTTCTAACCAATGCCAAAAATCATGAAATTATAATCAACAACCAACCTCTGGAGTATGTACAGGAATATACCTACCTAGGTCAGATCATCTCCCACAACGATCAAACTACAAAGGAAATAAAAAGACGTATAGCTAACGGTTGGAAAAAATATTGGTCGCTGAAAGAAGTTATGAAATCCACTGATCTCAACATGGGAATAAAACGCAAAGTTTTCAATTCGTGCATCCTCCCTTGCATTATATATGGCTGTGAAACTTGGTCTCTCTTAAAACAACACAGAGATATGCTGGAGTACTGCCAAAGAGCTATGGAGAGAAGCATGATTGGGATCAAGAAACAGGACAAAATACGAAACACCTACATAAGATCAAAGACTAAAGTGACAGACGTGCTCATCAAAATAGACCAATTGAAGTGGAGATGGACCGGTCATTTATTAAGAGGAAACCAGGAAAAGTGGAGCAAAGTGGTGACAGATTGGTACCCTAGAGATGGAAAAAGAACCCGGGGTAGACCACGAAAAAGATGGGAAGATGAGTTGAAGCTCACAGCCGGTCCCAACTGGAGACGGGTTGCTAAAGACAGAAATCAATGGAAAATGTTAGAGGAGGCCTTTGTCAAGAGGCACACTGAGCTAAGAGACATACTTTAAAAACAAATGCACTACAAATTAAGCTCAGGAAGAGAGGCTCATTGATTGATTGATTGAGTACTTAAAAGTTTGAATTCATGTTTCATTTCAATGGATTTATTTCAAGATGTCGGATATTTTGACATCTACACTAATATTGTAAAGAGGAAAGATTTGATTGTTTGTTTGTTTGATTGTATATTTTATTTTTCTGCGCAAATGGAGTCGCGAGCAACAGCTAGTTTATAATCAAAATATTATGCATTGATATTTATCTGATATTTTTTTTCGATCCCTGCAAAAGTCCCTATTCCTAAAATAGGAGGGGACAATTTGCCCAAGAATCATTTACCCATTTATTTAAACATTTACAAAAATGCAAGAGGCATTGCTGTAGCAAGTTGTAGGCTCGGTGGATTCATTCATTTATAAATTGCGCAAGGGTATTGATAATTATTGATCTTGACTGAGATGAACATTTGCATTGGTTGATTTTCACTGTGACGTGACATGAGACGTGATCTGAGTCCAGAAGAGTTCCCATAAACACAAAAAAAAGTCAAACTTTACAATACTCTGGGCTGTGTTGTGTGCCCAGCCCACGGACGTTAAAGTTCATTCAGAGGGCCGCAATTACATCCTTTGCATTATTGCTACCTAGCAAGTAAAACGTAATTCATGTATGGTTATGTTTTCGTTCTGAGGTAACTGCGATAATCTATAATACACGGTCGAAGCCGCGTGTATTTAATCAATAATTATTATCTAGAAGGTGCTAATGCGCATCGGCACGGTAGCGCGCGTCACTTGGTTTACCAAATGGATGTAAACACAACCATTATTATTTTATTTATACCTACTCATTTGTGCCTCAAGTTGTCATTATTGTGAAATTTATCAATAGACCTGATGTTTAGTAAATTTTCCCGATAATCTATAAAGCTATTGTATCCACTTTTTCACTTTTACCTCTGATGTGGGAATGGAAACTATGATTGCATTGTTCTATAAGAAAACCCGTTGCTTGTCACATACTTTTGCAAAGACAATGCCTCTTGATCAACACCTTTGTTTTGAAATTTAAATTCAGAGAAAACATGACATAAATAGGTAAATCGGTTATAGGTACCTACACATTACTGTTTCTGTAAGTTGTCTACTTTTTAGGGTTCCGTACCCAAAGGTTAAAAACGGGACCCTATTACTAAGACTCCGCTGTCCGTCTATCCGTCGTCTGTCTGTCCGTCTGTCTGTCACCAGGCTGTATCTCATGAACCGTGATACTTAGTTGAAATTTTCACAGAAGATGTAGGTAATTCTGTTGACGCTATCACAATGAATACTGAAAACAGAATAAAATAAATATTTATTTATTCCCATACTTACGACAAACGTGATTTTTTTGCCGTTTTTTTGGTAATATTGTATAGATAATGGTACCCTTCGTGCGCGAATCCGACTCGCACTTGGCCGGTTTTTAATATTCCGTAGCCGAAGGGAGCCCAAAGGGAGCCAAAATAAATATACCTATAATGACGCTATTCATCCGTCCGTCCGTCATACATAACTTTAAAGACCTGTATCTTTAGGTTTAGATAGCGGTTTTTTTCAGAATATTAATATGTTCTTAGGGCGGATTTCTTAATATTTTTTTATATGGCGACTAACATATTTTTTTATGAAGAAAGTGAAATAATAATTGGGGTCCCCATACAAGAAACGTTTTTCTTTTCAAAGTGTAAATTTTTGTTATATCGTTAAAACGGTAAACTATACAAGCATCAAATTTGGTATGATTATAGTACAAACCCTAAAGAAAAAATGACAAATTCTTAAATATTTTACAAGTGCGAATTGGGCTCGCGCTGATGCGATTCGAAATCGTATTCAAATTGGAATATAATAATACCTACCGTACGGCGATACGGAACTCTCGGTGCTCGAGTCCTAATCCACTTGAATTGATTGTAATAGTGCAATAACTACCAAATTATGATAAATCGGGTTTCTCACTAAAAATCTTTATAAATAGTCAAATGTGGACTGCAATGCAGCTCGCAGATTTATTTATGCACCAAGTTACTGCCCAAACGGAATAGCCAATGGTGATATAAATAATGCTGCAGTCTGGTCTAAATTTAGAGGAGACGCGGTCCGCATGCGGCTCGGTGACTCACGCCTGTCGTTGATCATAATGATCATATTAGCTGGACGCTCTTATCTTGACTACCTGCGGGTACGTATACTATAATTCGGCCAATGTAGGATGATCACTAGTGACAGCCGCATTTCGTAATTCCACATAATAACCTATAGTCGCACGACACGACTCGCAAGCAAGGCATAGGTATAATAGAGGTGATTAATCATTGACCGACACGTTAGCCTAGTTGGTAGTGACCCTGCCTTCGAAGCTAGCGGACCTGGGTTCAAATCCCGGTAAGGGCAAATATTTATTCCTGAGTCTTGGATGTCTTCTATGTATTTAAGTATGTATTTCTCCATATACCTAAGTAAGGTTATCGTTGTATACATAGGACCCATAATACAAGCCTAGAGCTTAGTTTGGGACTAGGTCAATTTGTTTGAGATCGTCCCCTGATATATATTACATACATACATTAAATCACGCCAGTTTCCCAGAGAGATGGGCAGAGACCACTTCTTTCCACCTGCTAAGATCCTGACAAATCTCTTTCGCTTCTTCCACATTCATACATCGAGTCATGCATGCACGTCGGTTTCGGGTACCTACTTAAGATTCGGCCCTTTTCCACTATTTCTCCGATTTGAATCGAAAAAGTACGCCTAGGGCGGCCCCTTCCGACCCTTCCACTCACTTTCGCTCTGCATATCTCTTTCGTGAACCTTCTTTCATCCATCCTTTCCAAATGACCGAAGCATGCCCTTTTAAGTCTGATATTTTTTTAGGTATTTAAATTTAAATTTAAATTACGGAACTTTATCGCAACGTTTGTACAGTCAACTGCAAAAATATGTATCGAAAGAATCCTCTCTTAAATATGTTACGTTTTGTAAGTTCTTATAAGCGATCTGTCAAGCCGTCATCTTCGGCGATTTTGTTGACCAGTGAAACTTGGTCTCCTAAGTGCTTTTAATGTACCTATTAGAGGTGAGACGTACTAGGCAAATCACGTACTGAGTCTTCCGAGTACGCGTCCACAAAAAGACTAGGTCCAAAGACTAGTTCCACGAGTATTTAGAAGTACGCGGCTTATGAGTCTTTCCGAGTTGCAAGTGTTGCGAGTCTCAAGTATTAAGAGGTTTTTCTCGGTACGCGGACGCTGACGTCCGGCCCGGGTTTTAGTGACTGAGAGTTTGAGAGTACATATTTAATATATATTTCATATATATTACATATATATAACTCGAAAACTTATAAAAGTAAGACTCAGTATTGAATTGACAGAAGTTTCAGTATAGTCCAATATTATGTTTTGTGTCAATATTATGGCGGTTACAAAAAATGGTCCACACACACGCATTGAATTGGGTTAAAATGATCCATACACAATTCTTGAATTGAAAAAAGTTAGTTTTTTTATATAATCATTCTTCGCCCGGTGAAACGAGTCTTTACCTACTCCAAATACACCGCGCTGTTTTCGCGTCCTGATCCCGATACGTCTAAAGACTCGGTACGCGTTGGCGCAGTCTGATGGGATCGCGTATTTGGACGTCCAAGCAAAAACCTATTCCAAAAACCTATTCCAGTATATACGTCTCACCTCTAGTACCTATGAGAGTATGAGCTGTCACAGTGACCCAACTGTCTGAGTCAGGACTCTGATTAGATCGTGCTGTCACCTGAATCTGATTTTAATTTAGTGGGTAAATTATTGAGCTGCATGAGCTGCATCAGAGAGCTTTATTTTGTAAAATAAATAGGTACCTATGTACAATTAGATACTAGGTGCTGCCCGCGACGCCGTCCGTGTAGAAGTCGTTATCACTGTTCTATCATAACTCCCCTGTACAATTAGAAGTCTCTTTGGCACTTGAAGGCAATTCAGTTGATTGAAATTAAATCAATTGACTTTAGGTACAAGTGCGCTTGGGCGAGTTACTTTATCGTGAGGACACCCACTTACTTTCCTTACTACACTTATTGTAATAGGAAGGTAGATAAGATTTTACTAAGGTAAAAACAAGATTACAGAGTAACTTTTAATGAAATACATTACATAAGGTCGCCGTCAATAGAACTTGCGAACTATGTAAACAAATTAGTACTGTTTGACACATAACCTCAAATATTCACCAAGCGTGTTTTTATTAAAAATAACGCATAATGAATAGTTATTTCATCTTGAACTTAATATGAAAATAATGATTTAGTGTATAAATCGTTACAAAGACCTCCACTTGATCTTTAAAAGTACGTGATTATCGAGTAATTATGGTGAATTGGTTCGTTAGCTTTTGTTTACATAGTTAGCAAGTTCTATTGACGGCGACCTTACATTATTAATTTAAAAGTCATGTATAAAAATAAAGTATCAGTCTATCAGTCTTAAAAAATCTTTCGTCATACCAGGTAGGCATGTGGAAAGCAGATTACAGACTCTATAAAATGCACAATTCAAAGCTCGTTTAATTTTACGATAACGGTGTTAATTCTCCTAATTAGCTAGCGCTTTACTTTGTAGCGCCTTATATGGCAAGGAACTAGTTTGATTACGTCCTTGACGACATCGTCAGCTCATTACGAGAATGATTAGCCATCGTCCATGTTGACGGTGTCGACGGGCGGGCGCCCGGGCGCGCCGATGACATCACCGGCGGGGGGCTCGAGGGGGTCGGGGGGCTACGGGGCTCCGGCCCTTGCTCGATGACTGTACGTCCCCACTTAACCGCGGGCTGCTAATTGCGTCGTTTGTTTAGCTAAACAATACTTACATAACCTACTTGAGAACGTTTAACTGATGAAATTGAATAAAGTTTGATTTAATCTTATTGGCAAGCTTAATATCATTTTATTCTTTACAATAAATCTCGGTCAAAACGGTCTGGACTGGCTCAGTGTAGGGTTCCGTTGCCGTTACTACAAACACAATAAACTCTTACGGCCGAACCCTATATTCAAACCGCGGTTAGATAAGGCTTACTTCCGAAGTAAGCACACATTAATGTACACTCCTGTTTCTCGAGGCTCGATACGCTTCTATAGGATAAATCGAGTGATGTTACCCAGATTGACTGACTCTCGATAGAGCTGATGGGAAGCGGGTCACGGACTGCCACTTCGCATCAACTATTCTACTACATAAATATTCTCTTAACCTTGATATCTTAGATATACTTAAATAATTAGCGAAGCGTCCGAAAGTTTTGTTTGCTTCTAATGCCGGTGGGATGCGGTTTTTATGCTTGGGTGGGGCAGTGTTTTTTCTTGACGAGGATATCCTATCCCTACATTTCAAAACGATCTTGTATCAAAGGCGAAAACAACACGTAGGTACCTATTCATTATTACATGAAATCTGGTTTTATTATTGCCAGTATTGTACGTAATGTTTTTACAACTTGTAAGCTAGTGTCTTTTATTTAAGAGGCGATGTGCAAAAACCAACCCGCTATAAAATACAAAAAATACCTAGTTAAGCTGGGCATTCACGGACGCGCCGTTAGTCTCGGCGACAGATGGGGTGTATACAACTGGATTGGCGTAATATTTTGACCACATTCACGGGCGCGCCATGCCATTTAGTTCCCGCTTCTTTACGTTCGAGTCTTTATTAGAAAATAGCAGCCAGAGAACGCATTCACGACGACGCCATTTGGCTTGGTGCGGTGAAGTGGCGTGTTCCAACGTTGAGTTTCGACATTCACGATAATACCATTCGGATTGCGCTTTGGCGCGTCCCGCTGGCTATCCGTCCATTTGGATATCCAACGGACCGCGCCAAGTACTTTTAAACGCTACAGTTTTGACATTCACGGATCAATTTTGGCGCGGCGCTGCTCTATTCGGCTTGTTGGAGCGGTCGTGAATGCCCAACTTTATTTATGCAATATTAACGCGTTGGCAAGAGACTCGTCTCTGTTGCAACAGCGACAATCGCAATCGTCCGCTGCAGCAGTCGTTGGCAACTGATACGACATCTCTACAGACCACACTGAATTTATCGACGCTGGAGAATAATCTTTACAAACATAGTATAAAACAAACTACGTAACGGATTTTAATACGGTGTTCACCGTCAGTTAGATCATATTTCACGGTTTTTACGTATAATAAATTCTGGTTTAACTATGTAGGGGTGTTACAGAAAACTCACAAAATCCGAAGCGAAGCGAGGGCGGGTTGCTAGTCTATAAAAAGTATGCTTTATCTTAGCCGTAGAGCTAGAGCAATAAACGCTACTATGTAGCATATAATACGTAATAAGCAGCTCTGCTCGTTTGAAGTAAAGGTGTGTAGCCAAGCTTGCCTACGCTGCGCTGTCAAGTAACGTCGAAAGTGGTACGTTGTATTTGTGTTATTAGAATGCAGCAAGTCGCAAGCAGCTCCGTCACGGGGCACTGCAGCGCGAACACTACCGTGCCGGATTCCTCTCACGCTCCAGTTGCCACCAAATGTACCTCTAATTGTATGTCAACCGGCGCTCACTGCGCATTGCCATTATAAGATTATAACAGTTGTGCCAATAGTGCTTATAATGGTTTTAGTAACACGCTATCATGTTAAATGCCAGTTCATTAAACGTACATATAAAGGTACGACAAAATGTTCTTAGATTAACAAGTATTAAGAAGAAATATAAAGCTGCATAATCGAATCTTCTAGTATCTTGTTTAATTATTCCTCGATCACAAAATACGACAACACTGACTGACTTGCAACCTAGCCAGGGAGACGTGTGGTGTGATGAGGTGTTGAGTGAGTGCAGCACTGGCGTAACGTAATCGCCGGGCAGCCCGCGCACGTGGCGCATTGCACTCGTGTCAATTACACGTAGTTGTTGCGATACGTTTCCTGCGCAGTTAGGACGAGGCTCGGTTTGCCGTAATTCGACACCCAGGAAATTGTCTGTTTTGCACCAACTGTTTAGCTAAACATTGAATTTCGTACGGTAATTATGACTGATCCTGCTCGTTATTCTGACCGCTGGCAATGAGGATGCACTTCGTCATTCATCAATTCATCATACAAACTCTACAAAAAACCAAGTCACAGTACCTATTGCATTCTGACTTCTGAGCTACGTACTTGTTGCTTAACGAATAAAGCGTAATTTGTAATGAAATACAGTTTCCTTTGTTCCATAATAATTATAGAACTAACTCATGTCGAATAATAAGTAGTTTCCTTATGATTTTATTGCTTCGCTGAGTACAAACGATCTATCATATATGAGTGAGTTATACAGTAAGTTCTTAAATAAGTTAAGGCGGTCGGGCGACATAAAATTGGCTGTTTATTATTCAATGTGTAAATCCGTCACAGCCTTCAAGGTTCGATTACGCAGTTGGGACCAAATCGTGTATGTTGATGATAGTTTGTGTAATGCCTTAACTAATAGGGAAAATAGTCGGTTGGTAGATCGCAACTTCACGCCCACCGCTCGGCTGACACTCTGACAGTTTGCGATCAGCGAGCACGCCGCCTGCACGCCGCGCGAGCCCTCATCAGTGGTATTTCATGTTTTGGTTCGCGAGTGCTCTTGTGCGCGAATTGCACGTCACGTTATAAATAAACAAAGCATCCTCATGCAAACCGGTGACTCACCACCGCAGCCTAACGACGTCAAGTGTGTTTAAACGGCTGCTAAGTGTCCTTTATTTCGTATGCAACCTTACTTGCTCATTGAATATAACGCAGTAATTGCAGTACTTCTATAATCTCTGTGATACCATTAATGGATGTTGACAATAGAACCGTATTGATATTGAGGTATGTGCCATTTCTATAAACCGGCGCCCTTTATTATATTACTAGAGGACTCCCGCGACTTTTTACGTGTAGAATTAGTTTCCCGCTACTCCCCCTATTTCTTTCCGTCATAAGGAACCTACGTGCCAAATTTGGAATCTCTATAGACCCAGAGGTTTGGGCTGTGCGTTGATATGTCAGTCAGTTTCTTCTTTTATATATATAGATAAAAAAATGCCCGGTGCCTTTGATGTTTTCAGTGAAGAGTTTTTGTAATACGACTTCTTTATGATTTACGTCAAATTTTGTTGTTTCTGTTCGTGTTGGAGACTCTTACTGTAGCTAATTTAAGAATTTGGATGTACGTATACGTGTATGTCCATGCCAAATGTCATAACAATCGGTTGAAGCGTCGTCGAAGCATGACAACAGTACAGCCGTACTGGTACTTAAGACAGCTGAACATATTGATAGTTATTATAGATGGATATTTATTATAAATCTGCCGTCAAAACATTTAACCTCAATTATACATCGACAAAATATCTCTTATGAATGTGGTTTAACCTTTTCGCCGTTTTCGCCATATCCATTGAATCGTAAGTTAATAAAGTTAATAAACTTTTGTTCCTTATAAAGTAGATCTAGGATTTAATAAACATAATGATAATACAGGTCAAACCAGAACAAATACAACTTAATATAAAAGTCGTGAACCAGCGCCAGTTTGATCCACGAGCATTCTTAGCGTCTCTCCAATATCCTTATGTCGCGGGGATTTTCTAAGTTAATCTCCGTGAGCTGTTATAGGAGCTGACGCATATAAGAATCCCCTGAGATTAAAATCTTGTTTTACGTTTTTCCCACAATTGTCAAGTTTCATACGATACCAATACCAAAGAGGAAGAGTCATACACTTTGTTAACTCAGTTTCGTAGGCGTGAGCAACCTTGATGTGCGCAGTGGATCTTGACCATCGCGTAAAGATGTTATTCCTTCCTCATACAAAATGATTTAGATTATGTCGGGTACCAATTTGGTATTTATTCGTCTTAATTATCAGTATCCAACAGTCTTCTAGGTCGGCCCCAAGGATCGCCACAATGAAAGCCCTCGTCATCGCCACATTCACCGCCGGTGACACGCCTGGTGTGGTTACATTACGTACAACTGCCAGTTCGTGGCAGCAAATGCGTCAATCGCAGTCAAATAGTTATATTACGATTTCCAAAAATCGAAATGCAGTAGGTACAGTCTATGGTAAAGTTCAAGCGTAAGCCTTGTACAAAATTCTTCTAGTCACGTAGTCAATAGTGGTGCTCAACGCGGTCTACAGCTAGTCAAAACACGATAGTTAAATATGTTTTTCTGTACGATGATTTGGATACCTATGTATTTTGTCACTTGACATACGTGTGGTAAATCGTATTTATTGCAACAGATGAGATCCTTAATCTTCAGATAGTGCAGTTGTTTCGCAGATACATGTAAATTTTATTATTTGTAAATTGGCTGGTCATGGTTCGAAATTAAACTACCAAGGTTCCAATACATAGCGAGAACCCATTTTAACGCGAGGGGTTGCTCAATGTCGTTATGATTTATAGCCGCGCCGTGTCAAAACAGTATTAATGATCGCCGACCATGAAAATGCTGTTAGGTGGTTCGGAACTTTTATTTACTGCGTGAATGTAGTAAGAGTTTTTAGCGAGTGGCTATTAGGGGTGCCCTTGCTGTAACCAAACCTCATAATTTATATCAGGTGAATCGTTTATAATATAATTTATGAATCATTTAGTGAACGCTAACTTTACGAACTGCGTGGAACGGTAACCATTATTGTTTATTCAACTGGAATGCTGCCTATAAAATTGTTATTTTCCTTTGTACCGGCCTTCTTGAAGCGAAGGAAGTAATTTCTATTAGCACTAAGGCCATATTGTATTATCTCGGTGGTTGTTGCGCGGCAAAACCAATTTAAAGGGGGAGACGTTTCGTCGGGAATTAGTTCGGGGAATTTAAGCGGTTGCTACTAGGTAACGTTTTGTTTACTTTGTAGTGTGTAAGTAGATAATGAATGAGTATAATGACTAATCCAGTAATCAATATATTTTTTCGGTGGAATGTCAACAGATTTCTTTCTCTCATTTTAAACCCAATATATAATTAGTCCAATAACACGTAGGTACAGTTCTTTATTTTAATTATCTTGGTGATCGAATGGCTTTACTTGGTAGCAACAAAAATATTAAAAATGAACCAACTTTTTCATCAAAGTGCCTCGATTTTAAACTCCTAAATCTAATAATCCTAAATAAAATACCTAAGATGCTCTTGAAAACCAAAGCTCTGTGAGTATAATGAATGAGGCTCTTCTACTGTTTCATTTAATGTTACTGTCGTCGGACCAGACTAAATCAGGGAATACAGAAATAAAATAATGTATAAACAAACTGGTAAAGTAAACAACTGAGTCGGGGATGTGTAGAGTAGACCAGAGCCGGTATCACTTCCTACATTTTATTTAAAGGCCGTAAGTCAACGACCTTCATGACTGTTCCATTTACTCCCATATCTTAGGAATTCGATGTAGATTGTGTATTTTATTAGGTTATACATTGCTCCTTGTATGGTCCGTCAAATGGCAACATGTTACCCGCGTCGTCACCGAGTGTTTACATTAAGCGACCGGTTATTCGAGAGTAGAGCATCCGAGCGCTGCCTACTACGCTCCATGTGGTCAACGTTACGTGAATGCCGAATGCCGTTTCGATAGTAGTTTTGAATCAATGAAATCTGTCGCCCCGCGAAAGTCATCGGAGCCGCGGTTTTATTTTGTCGATTTTTCTGAAAAACTTCAGCCAATAAAGCCATAAATATAGAGATACGTATTGCGTATGGTACCTAGATAGTACTTTAAAAGGGTTACAGGAAGATTTTATTTAGGTATTTGATGATAAAACCTAACGTGTGTTGAGTTAAGACAAGACGCTAGATTTTCTTAGAGCTTCTAAGGATCATAAACCCGTGGAACTAATGCGTTTAATACGCTTCGGATGGGCTTGAATGATAGCGCGGAAGTTGCCGGGATGGAACTATTAGCGCAGCAAGGATCCTTGGCCGTTAATCATACTGCAGTGAGTGGTACGAAAGTGAAACGCGCGTGGTCGTTCAACTCGGCACGCGCCTGCATCCTCTGACGACCAATCTCGTTGTTCGTGTTGCGGTTACGGCTCACGGCCTGCCGCCGCCGCGGCGATCCTGCCCGCTCCGGTATTCGAGAGAACCGCTCATAACATTTCATGCGAAACTTTAGGTAATTCGCCTCGAACAAACGTCACCCTACCCTTCAAAGTTTCGTCTACGACTCTGGAGATAAATTTCAAAGCTGTGTAAATGTTATTATTCGTTACTAATTAATGTAATTTATATAAAAATGCTTGTTTGTCTGCATTTCATGACTTCACGGCGAAACCAGTTTCTCGTTTGGCTGTAAGGGTTTGGAATCTGGAGTAGGATGTGTGTACCCATAACTTTCACTCATTTTGTTGCGAAAAAGCTCTAGCGTTTATACGTATGGAAGCCACTTGCAATGCATGTAAAATAATAACTTGTTTATGCTTGGCTTCCGTACGTATTTTATTTAGTTATGTTGATGTCGTGCCATCAAAAATACGTACGGATCTCGTTTACGTATGCATTTTACTTCCTGTTCCGAAATGTCACGCGTGTCTAATAGGATGGCATTCAAATCCTTGGGATTACCTATATCGGATGGTCGAAAATTGCTTGGTCAATTTGTTTTTCGCAACAACGTTTTGCTTACCAACGTTTCTTCGAATGATTAAAATGTCGAAAATTGATTGATCGAAATTGTTTTGCATAATATTGTTTTTTGGTTGAATTTTTTTTGTATAATATTTTTATGGTATAACGTTATTTTGTCGAATGTATTAATGGTATAACGTTGTTATTCCGAATATTGTTACCACTAATTTAAAATGAACCCTGACTCTGAGGGGAAGTCGACGGAGCTCCGCTTTGCGGAGCCCCTATTCCGCCTTTAGCGCCTTGACACAAATGTAACCTAACCTAACCTATAGATAGATTAGTAGTTGAGCAATCATATGTTTTTTTATGTTATGCTAAATAACAATTCGAACTAACAATATTATGGATTTAGCTTTTTAGTCATTAAAATTAATACTATACAATTTTAGACCAAAAGTGCTTTAGAACATAAAATATGTATCCAAAAAAATCTTTATGCTAAAAAACAAGTATGCCATTCATTATTATACCAAACATTTTCGACCAAAAAACTTTAGCACATACAATTTTAGACCATGCGAATGGCACCCAAAATCTTTACTTCATCGCTGCTTATTAGCAAATTTATATCTTGAAAGTAAATGCAGACCCAAATGATGAAGTTTAGCAAACTCAAACTTAATTCCAAAAGACTTATCAATGAATATTCTGGTGCTGCGGTGAAGTCCCTACTGTTTCCATTAGTTTAAACGCACAAATTTAGTAGGTAGGTATATTACGTTTATGTCCTGTATAAGGTTGCATGAATGCCGTCGGTTCGCTTCGTGTTTTGATGTGTCACGCGATGTGGTTGATCTCCTTGAGTGATCATCCGTATTTGGTGCTGTGTTAATGTATAACAGTTCTACATAAATCGTGCCATAAATACTACCTACAGTCATATATACATTTAGATTTACGAATAGGCTGTTTACAGTTGGACTCTGTACCACAAACATAAGCACCGCATTAATAATTAGTATGTAAGTACCCATTTAAAAATAATTTGGAAATAAAGAAATAAAACAAATTATTCAAAGTGAACGCACACAGAGCAAAAGTAATAGGTTATATTAATTAACGTGCCTAATTTTGTGAGCGTTGTTCGTAGTGCATAAATTTGGCCATGAGCCCCTGGCGTGTTGTAGTGTGTACAATACCTTGGCGTGATATAAACAAGTTAATGTACCCTTCCCATAGTTATGTAGAAAATATTGCACGCAAATGCATGCGCGGCAGAGGCGGCGGCGCGGGCAGTCACGCGTGCGCCACAAAAACTGCAGCTAATCGAGTAATCACTGTTGCGTTAGTTGTGCAACTCGCGCCGAGCTACTGTACTCGCGCTCGAGCCAGGTCAAGTAGTCACTCGGTAAATCACCATATCCGCTGAATTGCGACGGTAAACCTACTTTCACAACACGAGCGCTCTATCTAGGTAACCGCTACAAGCGTCTTCATTAAAGTCATTAACAACCTTAATTGAAATAATTGCAACGCTTAAGCGTAAAATGGAGAACTTAAATGATGTAAAAAGCTGTCGTGGAGAGCTAACGTAAAGCTCGTAATGCGTGGCATCGTGTAGCAAACATGTAGATCGAAAGTAGGTGTCAGGCTTCAAGATACATTAAGTTTTCCTGGTCAGTAGCCGTCGCTGTTGGCTCGTTCGCAGCTGTCGGTCGCTTGTGTCGGTCCTCCTACATTTATAGGCCGCCGCCCACCCCTCCCCGTCGCACTAGATTGCCCCTCGCTGCTAATTCTGTACTCAATTAGTGAGCCTGAGTGCCTTAGCTTTTATAATTTAATATAATACAAAATCTGTGCATCTCAAAGGCCGTCGCGATTTAAGGTTAAGTAGGAACTTCATCTCTTGCGAGACTAAAATATTATTATTTATTGTTGACAGCAGCGGCCTTACAATTAGAGAATCAGTATTGTCGATACTCTCACTGACTACTCATCCTATTATGGAACATGCCGTGTTCATTTTGCTATCGATATTATTGCACCTGTGCCGTGTGTACCCGGTTAAGTTACATAAGTTGGTTCTCGTGTGCGCCGGCCGCGGTGTCGTCACGAGCTCACGAGTGCCGTCGCGGTCCAGCGCCACTGCTCCCTCTCCTCTAATGATCGACAGTGAATCAGCTCGAAAGATCCCCCATTTGTCATTTGTCTTAGACCTGAAATCCTTAAAACCACGTCATGCTATTCATTCAAAGGAACATTTGTAGTTTCTATAGCTAATTTATGCTCATCTTACTATACATTTTTAAACAATAACTTGTCTGATAAATGTCTTACACGACTTTGTCATTGTGCATAATTATTACCTACTTGTCCACGTTCCACGTTTAAATAACATAGATATATTAAAATGACTAGCTACGTGTAGGTATAGTCCTGTCGATACATACAGGATAATTTATTGTTTTCATTATACAGTACATATTAGTCAATGCATCACGCATGTTCGCCAGAAACCGCAAGACCTTTAATGATAATAGGAGCCATGTTGAAACTGTTACATTTATTGGCTTGTAAGTTGTAAGCTCTGGTCGCTTTAGTGAGGTGTTGCGGAACGATCATGGTCGCACGCGCCACCACAAATGACGCTAACAGTATTTCGATTGGCCATTTCCACCGCGAGAGAGCTTGACTTATGCGGGCCGCGCGGCGTCTCTCGCGAGGCTTTAGTGGCGCCTAACTGACCTACATAAAGGGAATGTGATGCATGCACACTCAATTAACTATCGCCAGCCGGCCGGATTTTTCTTCCACGCGTCCAAATCTCACATTGTTTAGCCGTATTTTAAATTGAACAACCCATGAATTGAATATAATAATACGGTGCCTGTCTCAAAACATTACATCGTGACGAATGATTATACTCTATAAGGTGTTTAATAGTATTTCTATTAACAATAAACATATTTTCTTTTGTTTACAGATGATGAAGAATAAAAATACGTGGTAGAGCCCGATATGAACTCGGACGTTCACCGCCACCAGGCGCATCCACCGCTCGCACAGGTAAATATTGATTGGAACACTATTGGATTGGATGCAATGTACCCGACTAAATATAACAGTTAATATTAGCTGGAACTGTCATTCCTAGGATATCATTTTAATTGTATACCCGAGATGTAATTTGCTCGCCGCGCTTTTCTTGTTAAAATCGAGGTCTGAAATTATCGTGGTTCTACGACTGTATTGATTGGTAAGGTTATTCTGATCTAGCTGCCCAATGCTGGCTTTTATGTAATTCTGTGTATCGGGAAATGAAGCGATGGGCTTTAAAATATAGCTTTAGCGAATATCTCTCGGAATATAAATTCGCAAGGTTCCTCTAATAAAATTATTGAGGAAGAAGCAAGTGAACTTGATCTCAATGTGAAGCTTGAAGGCAGGGTAAACCTAAAAATAAGAAATTTGCGTGTACAAAGAGCAGTCGTGCAGAATTTATTGCTACGTACCTGCATCGCGTCGTTTTTGGCTTGCGGCCAAGGTTGTGCGTTTCATTGTATCATTAAATACCGTGTGTGTGAAGTTTATCTCAAAATCAGCAATTCACTATGGCTTGTGAGTTTATTTAATTTACTTACTGAACCGTTAACGCGTTATCACTAAGTGTCTCTCATTCTGCCGTCCCGACGCGGATGCCATTCGGTTTACTTTTTCTTTGATGAGCTGTTTGATATTCATTATTCGTCTCGGAGTAAATGCCTTTGTTTGACAAACTTGTCACGATTTCGAGCTACTGTTTAATGGAGGTCAGAATCTTTGGCACTTCTGATACGTGTTACTTATTTATCAGTTTACTGCCTGTCTCGAACAACATTGTATTGTACTACACGTTATTGTGTGAGATTTTATGCCAGTTGCGTTTGTCATCTCTATGTAGGTAGGTACATGCGTAAACATGCAAGCAAAGTCGAATTAAGCTATACCTATCAAGGATTACCCGACATTTTAAATGAGCTAATGGCACGATTATATTTGACTGTTCGCCAAATGCGATTGGGAAAGCGTACGTTCTCGACGGACATGTGTAAACGCGACGTCAGTCGGTCTGATTAGTTAGACACAGATATGACCACCTTATTAACCAAGTGTACGATGTACTCTAAGCATGAAGATAGTTGACCAGAAAAGACGATCGTACATACTAGTGTAATAACTACATTAGTCCACGGGATCTGTTTGGAAGTCATTCGGCCTTCGTATTATTGTAAACACTACTTTAGTCGACCAAATTCGTGTCATGCGACCGCCGTAAGAGCCGGCCAAAGCGATGCTCAGTCGACCAATAAGACTGTTGAGCATGTTGGAACCTCGTCATTACAAATGCCATCATCATTACATCATCAAGTCTTGTCATTCTATGATTAGTTGGAAGTTGATAACGACGAGGCACTCAAGTGCGGAATATTCTCTTTAGGGAACTGTAATTGAGCTATAAACCAGTAGTAAATAGTAGTTGAAGGTGTGCCGTGTGATGTTGCAGCACAGCGTGGGCCCTTGCGGCTGGTACTCGGCGTCGGCGACGCCCGCGCCCACAGCACCCGCGCGCCTCAAGCGCGCGCTGCCGCCGCACCAGCTGCCGGTCAGTGTCCCTACCTTGATAACATAATACAAGCAATATAATGAACGCAAACTACGCAAAGTAATATCATAGCCGCTACGGATTAGTAATTTTAAGTGATGTACCTAACGTGTTTAGTTCTCTAGGGGATGGCGTGGATCCTCCACCAAAACAACAGTCAGGAGCATGCCTAATGTAGAGTTCCCAAGCAATAATTACTTAATGTTAAGTATTTTTGTACCTTTTTGGTTCTCAGTTATAATTAGTTATAAACAAGGCAAAACATTTATTTGCGGAATAATAACTTATTCACGTCGTATTCCAAGTATTCGAATGCACAAACAAAAGTTACCAAGAAAACGCTCTGGTGTTTCTAAATTTACTTCAAACATACAGTTATCCAGTGTCTAAGTATTCTTGTAGTTACGTTACTAGAGTAAAGTTAACAATAGATTCAAAACGTTTTAAATTAAAAGCAGTCTAGCCCCAGAGCGCTCGTTTCGCAAAATATTTCTATACCGCTGCATTATTTAGTGGCTGGGGCCAGATTGGTACAAGTCCGTTAATAGTTAATATTCACTGTAGCACGGGGTTATTTTTAACTGGAGTGGTTTGGTTCTAGTCCGGAGGCGGTGTCAGCAGTAATGGGCCGCACGCGCCCGTCTCCCCCACCGCATTGCAGAACCCCCTACCACACAAGGTAAGTGCGGAATGCTTTACATATTTCGAACTGCTTTTTCTGGATCTTTCATTTCTGTCACTTCTACGACCTGTTTCAAATAAAATATCAATTGATTAATATTAAGGATAAAGATAAAGATAAAGATAAAGAGACATTTATTCCCAACATTACAAAATTACTTTACATAGATGCATAAACAACAAGACAGAGAAATTGTTCCGAAACAATTGTTTGTTTGTGTTGTTGTTTTGTTTGTTGTTGATGTTATTAGATGTATGCTCATATCATTAATCAAAATATTAGAAAAACTCTAATCTAAAGAGCGAAAGAGATTTGTCAAGATCGTAGCAGGTGGAAAGAAGTGGTCTCTGCCTACCCCTCTGGGAAACAGGCGTGATTTAATTGGATTGTATGTATGTATGTCTAATACTCTGTTTATTAATTCCAGTCTAGCAGTTATATAAAACAGCGCATTGAGGATTTTATTGTTCCATTTAATTATATAACTAAAACACTCGCGGGTTTAATCTTGTTTATGTGATGGTACATTTAAGACAGAGGGACGCTTGCGTCAACTCGCAAAACGAAACGCATTGGGCAAGTAATACTGATCGTCTGTTGTTGACACAGACTCTGTAAACAACCCCCCAAATATCATGAATCATGATATTACCGATGTGTTTGTGTAGTGTTGGTAAATATGTAACTGATATTTGGAATTTGTCATCAATTTCAGATTCCAAACAAAGATTGAGATTAAACAAGATTTGTTATCTACAATCCATCTCAAACGTTGTATACACATTTGGTAGGTATTGACTTCAAAACAAACTATTAAAAAGGCCTCACATTTAGATACAATAGTTACGTGCACGACAACGCCGAAAGATAAAGTCATTAGTATTTTAAAAACAATGACAGCGTCCTTAAACATTGGTTAGGCACAGTGGTTCAGTAGTCGCATTTGACACGGTCCAGAGACGCGTGACAACAATGGTAAATAAGTATTGTTGCGCAGAATGTGATGCCGTCATCGGCGCGCGCGCCGGCTCCCGCGGGCGCCGCCCCGGGCATGCACACGTCGCAGACTGCTTCAGGTATGATACACTATCCATAGTTGGATCGATCTAGCTGGGATGATCCCTAGTGACAGCTCATGTTCGTACATATACTTGTTTCTTTGACTATTTATAAATACGACATTGATACAAACCTAGCGACGACTTTTTGTTTACCTTGTTTGCGAATGTAGTTCGTGTTTGCAATTTTGAAATATGGCGATCATCCTACATTGACCGAGTTACAATCATATTAATAACTAGGTAATATGTATAAAACATGTTTTTATCGCCATGTTATCGACCATCGTTTTTTCAAACCCTCTGTTCTATGGTACATTTTATGTTTTATCAGAACCCCTCGAATTCATTAAATGCGATGCATTGACATGCTATGTCGTGCAAATAGCGCTAAGAACATGAAGTTCGCGTTTGAGTACAATACAATGGGAAAAGTTGTATCTCATTGACACGTTATTGAGAGAGTGGGAAAATTACCAAGATTTTCTCCTCCATTCAAGATAAAGAGATTACAAAGGTTTCAAAGCAAATCCTATCCGAACGACGACATTTGCTAATGAACATGTTATATTGTGATTTGCTAACTAGATTAGTTAATTAACCGTGGCGCATTATAAAAGAAATAACCTAGATTGTAATAAAAGTTCAAGAACAAGTAAGCATTAGCACGCTACGCGTGTGATCGGCTCGTTTCTCACGGGTGAACGTTGCAGTGAGCTTGTGTGCGTAGGGGGCGCCAAGGGAGCCAGCGACCTGCTGGTGAGCTCCACATGCGCCGCCAGCCCGCCGCCGCTCGCCAACCGGCTCGGCAACACCACGCAGTGGCCGTGAGTATACTCGCATATTTACTATTCAGTTTTAGGGATATATTGCCCTATGAAACATCTTGATGAGTCTAACAGTAGCAGTTTTTAATTGTAATTAATGGGTTTCTCTCCTATTAGGGTGTATTTCGCCAATGTCGAGTTATTTATAGAAAATCGCCATGGACTTATAAAAGAAAAAAGTCCATGTATATTAGATATTACACACGTAAAGACTATTTTCATTTGTGGATTTAACAGACGCACAAATATCTTCCGTTTTGACAGTTGGTATATGTCAACTTTGACGCATGCCCGCAAAATTTCCAGTCGAAATTACAGTACTTCAATCTTATTTGACTTAACAGAGAAACGAAGCCAAGAAGTCGATTCTGACTATAAACGCTTATCGCAGTACAATTTATAGTCTATTCAAGAATAGACTAGACTTGGTTGAGGTTATAATTTGCAATGGAATAGCAGTTGTCAGGGCTGACTTCTTATCTTCCTTTTACTGTTAGTGCATAAATGCAAAACTAAACCCACATCGGCGATGCCAATTCTCAATAAAAAAACATCAACGGCCGCCGGTATATAACGCATAAATAAAATTGCCGCTATAATCCGATATTCGACGGTCCGTCTCGCCGGGTGACAGACGTTAGGGGAGGCGGGGTAACTGTTGCGTTGGGCAGTTACGCGTGGGTCATACGCCCGCCCCCGCTTACGCCTAGATGTCTCTTCGCTGCCGACGTCTGTTACCCCGCGGGATGGTCACTTACAAACTTTTCATGCTATAAGTTTGCCACCTCCGATGTGTTGTCTTGGTTTAATGTTTATATGTACAATGGTGGCATTATTCCACTTTCAACTACCAAACAGATAAGTTTGGCACTATAACGTCGTCATCTGAATTCTTATACGGGTATTTTCAGTAAATGATTAACTTAGATCAATTACGAGAAACCTCTAGCGTGGGTTGATCTGAGTAGAATTATGAATCAATTCAAGTTTTGGTTACCTCGAATGACACGCGCGTGATGTGACGCACTGCTCGCATGCTATTTATGGTCTAACATTATCCCTGGCAACAGGTACACATACCATATAGAGCCATATAGTGACTCAAATTATCTTTGCGGTTGGTTAGATAGGTAGGTCAATAGGCTTGGTTGTTGCCCTAAAAGATAAGCCTCTTCATGTGAGAGTTAACAATTTAGTTAACTTTACTAACATTATATTATATACTAGAGGACGCCCGCGACTTCGTACGCGTAGAATTAGTTCCCCGCTACTCCCCCCATTTTTTCCCGTTGGGGGTCGATTTTCGGAAAATCCTTTCTTAGTGCTCACTTACATCATGAAAGGAACCCCTGTACCAAATTTCAAGTTTCTAGGTACAGTAGTTTCGTCTGTGCGTTGATATGTCAGTCAGTCAGTTTTGCCTTTTATATATATAGATTACTAGTCTATTGTGTGTGGGTAAATAAACGTTATAGCCTAATATAGTAAACTGCGGTTGCAATATTACTACTAGTAACTTCGCCCGAAGTTTATTTTAGTTAATATAATAATATATTGTCCGTTTTTACTATCTAAGCACTTAATTAGAGCTCAACGTGTCTTCTGGCAGTTTCACTTTATCTATAACTGGATGTTATCGCACGTATCGGAGTGATACTCGTGCACGTATCTTGCAGTGGTGAATGATGACCAGCGACATAAGCCAGTGTTTCTACAAGCCCCACAAAGTGTTTCTGTTTATACCACCGGTCGGATACGACGAACTCGAGTAAATATTTTGCTATTTTATGTACAACCACTAACTTCACATGTTTCATGTCAGGAATGTTGTTTTGTTTGCGTTACACAATCACTTAGCCGGCTCGATGCACTTCAGTTGTTTCGCGATTAAATCATTGATTTATTTAGTAGCTGATGTTAAAAAATAATGTTTTTTTTTTGTAAAATAGTGTTTCATTGAGATTGAAACACTTGCTCGTACCCCGTCGCCAACATGACTCCTCTTATCATTCATTACGATAACAAGGCTTTGTCGTGTTCGAACACAATATTTCACTTACACAATTGGATTAATTAAAGATTAGAAAAAACCGGCTAAGTTCGAGTTTTCGCTCACGAAGGCTACTGTGTTATTCTTGTACTTTTTCTTTAGGTATTTGTTATTATAGAAATACACACTCTCAAGACATAATTCTTACAACAAGTCATTGAGATTCATTTCATATTTCTAAAAAATCAATTTGTTTTATTATAGAAATGAAGAAAGGGCCGTATTAATATATTTATCTTCTGTTTTTATAACATGTCAAAAAATGTCTTAAGACTGTCTCGCTAAAGATCAGTTCAATATTACAACCCTTAGGGCCGAGTTCACCAACCAAATTAACAGACGGTTAAGTCTTAATCACCTGTTAGGCCCGGTTTTATAAAGGTCTGTTAGTAAATATGTCAGATCAAATTTTAGTAACTTCATACAAGTTTTGACATTCCTGACCGAAATTTGATCTAACGGATCTTTATAAAACCCAGCCTTAGTCAATACATTTGACAACCGTTAAACCGCTAACTATCCGTTTAATTGTTGGTGAACTCGGCCCTTAGTGTAATTTTTCTGTCTTTATTGAAAACAACAAAATACCAATGTTGACGTTTTTGAACTAAGGGAGTTGACCTCGCAACAAAAACCAGAACTTAGCTTCTACTTCTGAATCCCAGTCGCTCTAGGCGCCACGTGGAAAATGGGGAAAAATGTGCTAGTATCGGCGAAAAAGCGCCAAAGAACCATTTTTAACGTAACGCGTACAACACGCGAGGGAATGAAAGACACAAAATTATAGTAGTGCCTCCATCTACATAGAATGCCACAGCTGTATCCCACTAATGATATAAATGCCAAAGTTTGTGTGTAAGTTTGGTTCCTATTCCTTCACGCTGCAAAAACTTGGAGGAATTGGAATGAAGATAGCTTATTATACCCTTGATTAAAATGTAGGCTACTTTTCATCCCGGAAAATTTTAAAGTTCCCGAGGAAATAACGATAATCGATATCTATGCGTCATGGAAAACTAGTAGAAAATAAGTTCTATTTTGGAATGGACCATGTGTTTTCCATCCACTCGCGTACTAGTCAGTTTTACTACTGCATTACCCGCTGTTCCTCGTCATTCGTCGCAATCACACATAGGTATTGCCTCTTTTTAAACACGCTCGGGAAAAAATCCTGATTAATGATCAACATCGCCTACCATCCATCTTCACAATAAAGTGTAGGAAGGTGTTGATGATATTTATGGTTTTAGAAGTCTTTTTCCAGCTTCAGTTATTTAATATATATGCATTGGTCAGGCATGGAGCTACAAATTTAAAGGCGAACCCCGATTTTATAGCGTTATTTTCAATGAGACAAATTATGCTATGGAAAGGGATGCACAAAGTAGGCGCGTTCGACCTACCTAGCTTTTAGGAAGAACGCTATTGGTCCTTATACTATACATTATGTGGCTAGGCCTGTATTGTAAAGCGTCTGTTTGTCAGCTGGCACCATGGCGCCATCTCGCGCGAGCGCGCGGAGGCGCTGCTGTCCAGCTCGCCGGACGGCGTGTTCCTGGTGCGCGAGAGCACCAACTTCCCCGGCGACCACACGCTCTGCGTGCGCTTCCGCGGTCGCGTCGAGCACTACCGGTAACTATTATGGCTGCTTTACATTGGCCCAGCAAACGCGTGCTAGTAGTAGTACATTGACGAGTTAGTTTTCACGTTTGAGCTATTGTAACGACGCAATGTACTTCTACTGGCATGCCTTCGCTGGACCAATTTCAATTAGCCATTACTGATGTTTATAGCGTGGACAAGGCTTTGAAGATTGGTAATTCGTTGCGAACCCTGACCCCCTTAACCAGACGCCGCGCCGTCTTCCTTCAGTGGATCATCACATCACAGTAAAAAGGTTAGCGGATATAATGGTGAAGTTCTGGACAGATACTGTGCAAGATTTGCACAATATAACCGTATAGGATTATAATGACGATGTGATCAAACATGATACATTCCATTTATTTAGGTTATGATTTCTCAAGCACAGTTTAGCGACCGTCTTCAGTCTTCAGTCCTTTGGTGATAAAGAGAAGATTTATTTACCTTTTTTTCTCAATTTTTTCATCCAAAAATATTAATGATGGTTTCGTTTCAGTGTGAAATGGGCGACGGCGCCAGATAGTCAAACTCAGCGGTTAACCATCGACGATGAAGAATTCTTCGATAACATGACTGATTTAATACACGTGAGTAACTTAGCATATTTATATTTCGGCTGTAACTTACGTTCCACCTTTACTACACCAGTGACCACTAAAGAGCCGCACGCTGAACAGTTACTGGCCACTTCGTTACATTACTTCCCTACTAATATTTTAAATGGGGAAGTGTGTTTGTTGGTGTATCCTTCTTTTAAGAAGCAACGGAGTCACAGATCGACGTGTGATGGATGTGATGTAGGCTATTTATAATTTCCATAAATTACAGTTTTCGCAAGCATAGCAATAAAACAATTCTACGTGGACGAAGTTAAGCAAGAAATATGATGATATGATGAATTAAATGTATTAAATGATTCTCAGAACTAATTTTTAAGAAGTTTGAAGTATATTTACATTTTTTTTACAAAATTCACTTAGCGTTTTCGTTATAAACATTTTGTTATTACTGACCTTACTGTTAACAATTTACATCATATTTTGCCGGACAATTTCGCATTCATCTTCCTGGTCTTGCTCTTTTCGTCAACTTATCCATGGATACTAAACCTGAGAGAGCAAAATAAATAGGAACTGATCCGACAAAACACGACGTCGTATGCAGTAGTCGTGTATAGTTAGCGTTAACGCGTGTGGGTGTTGTGGCAGCACTACCTGCAGGACGCGGACGGGCTGTGCACGAAGCTGGTGCGCTGCCTGCCGAAGGCGGCGCCCAACGGGGCCAGCAACAACGGCGCGCTGCAGCCGCCCTACCCGCCCCACCCGCAGGTAAATATTACGCCCATTATAGAGTTTTGACATTACAAATTTTCTATACATGTTTGATATTCAATTGTTTCCCTTTAATCTATATATATAAAAGGCTAAACTGACTGACTGACATATCAACGCACAGCCGAAACTACTGTATGTAGAAACTTGAAATTTGGTACAGGGGTTCCTTTCATGATGTAATGTTTTAATAAGCTTTTACATATTTAATTTGCTTCGTTCGTATGTTTGCCATTCAAGTTCAAATATTGCAAGGAATACGAGATATGTAAACCTGATAGCAATGTAATATTACGGTGTCTAGCAGCTGATGATAGATTCGGAAGGTAACGACAGGATCCTCGCTGTAATTAACGTAAATCCACCGAAGATGAGTTTTATGACTGTAGAAATAAAATTTAGTCGGCAATATAAGCTTTTTTTTACTGAAACTTTTTTAGATTTATGATTTAGATGGGATACATGACTCGACGCTGTAAAGGACAGGGTTCTATCGTGACGCAACAATGTTTATAAAATTAGGAAAACTGATCCGAATTGACCCCATGAATATTCATGTTGGCACAAGCCTATAGCTTATTTAAAGACTAGGTCCTTGCGTGCAAGTTATTCCTCCCTGACGTGACGGGTGTGTCGGCAGCAGCCGCCGCCGTACCCGCCGACGCCGCACGTGCCGGCGGCGGCGCTGGCCGGGTTCCAGCCGACGTACGCGCAGCAGCTGCCGCCGCCCGCCGACCAGGTCGACGCCGCCAACTTCCTCGACGCCCGTGAGTCACCGACCACACTACACATTACACCCGAAACGGGACTGTATTGCTAAAACATAACTAATTTCAAGCCTGAGTAATGAACAGAATGGTGTGACTGCCAGCGTTACTATCGCTGCCAGATTTAATAGTCGATAATGAGGCCGTGTATAAGCTGTTAAAACTGATCTTTTCCGAAGCACCCGTAGATTCACTCCATGTGTAATTTAATTTAATTAAGCTCTATTTGATTCCACACATAATGGAAACATCATATAGATCAAATTGTGTATTAGCAGTTAGATCAAGTAGTAGTTGTCCCTTCATGTTCATGCATTTTTTTAACCCTTATTTTGATAAAAAATTACAAATCTTTATTTTAAGCAAAACAATATTTCATGCAAAAAATAACTCCACATTACCGAGGTGTAAAAGAAATCTTTTTTTGGCCGATTAACTGTTATTTTTTCTCAATTTGATGTGTTAAGCAACGGACGCATTCGCTGTTTTTTTTTTCTTCATAATTCCTTGTTTTGTTTCTCAGGCTGGGTAATAAACGAGCGGGATCTAGAAATCCGTGAAAACATCGGTAAAGGCGAGTTCGGAGACGTAATGCTCGGCATTCTGAACGGCAACCTGAAAGTGGCGGTTAAGATCCTGAAGGACCGCGAGGCTGCCAGCAAATTCCGCGCCGAAGCGACCGTCATGGCGTAAGTCGAATTGCTAATCAAAAAAAAAAACTTCGTTTCAAATTATTGTAAAATAAACACCTCTCTCGTGTAAAGCTTGGTGTCAGAGTTAAAAATGTAACTAGATACAATATTTTATAATAGCGCCACTTGTTTTTTCTAAACTGTCATATAATAAACGCTCTTGAGGTACGAGTGATGAATTTAGGACACGAGGCGTAAAGCACTTGTCCCACCGCCGACGATGAGCGAGAAGCGAGTAGAGTCAGTGATTAACTACTTCGACTAGTAATGTATGTGTCTCTTTTATTACCATGAAAACTATATCTTTTGTTTCGACAAACGGCAAGCGAGCGATCAACTATTAACACTTTTAACTGCCACCAACTATGTGTCTCTTTTATAGATACGGGATCTATATCTTTTATTCGTTTCTTGAGCAAGAAAATAGTCGATAGCTAATCGCTTTCTCGCCGGCATCGGCCCAGATGGCTAATACAACGTCCATTCGGTCGTTTGGTCCAGGTCGCTGAAGCACGAGAACCTGGTGCGGCTCCTGGGGCTGGTGTTCGCGGCGAGCGGCACCTGCCTGGTGACGGAGCACTGCGCGCAGGGCTCGCTGCTCGACTACCTGCGCAGCCGCGGCCGCCACTACGTCACGCAGCTCAACCAGATCAACTTCGCATAGTGAGTACATTTAAACTATAAAATCCTCTGTTATTCAGTAAAAATTTCGTAACATAAGTATTTATTATGAGAACCTTTAATTGGCTTTTTGTGGTGTAATTTAATTTCTGCCTTGTTTTGTAAGCTGTTGGATTCCTAATAAATTATAAATAAATAAATAAAATAGATCTTCCGAACCTTACTTGCTTTATCGCTATTTCTTTTACTTAATTCTCTCTTCTTTTTGGCTAGTTTAGTAGGGAGGCGTATACCGTGATTTGAAAAAGCTAAATTAATTAGTTCACCCTCGCGAAACAGGCCACTGTTTCAGTTTAATCATGTAGTGTAATGGCCCCATTACATTATCGGCGATTATCGTTGATGGTCTGATCGTCTATAATCGGCACGATGATCGTGGAAGCATCCAGACTATCTACTCGCCCGTAATCGTCTGTATTCGCCGATAGTGTAGAGGACCTATAATAGTAACGTGCGTGATCGTAGCGACGCGTGTTGCGGCATGGAGTACCTGGAGCGCGCGCGCGTGGTGCACCGCGACCTGGCGGCGCGCAACGTGCTGATCTCGGCGGAGGGCGCGGCCAAGGTGGCCGACTTCGGGCTGGCGCGCGCGGACGGCGCGCAGGACGACCCGGCCGACGCGCTGCGCGTGCAGGCCAAGCTGCCCATCAAGTGGACCGCGCCCGAGGCGCTCAAGTACAACGTACGTATTGACCCATCTTTGCGAATACCTCGTTGAAACGACTGGTGTTGCCATACGTCGCGATTTACCCTCGATCGAGCCGCCAATTGTCCCAATTTTCAGCAAATTGCTGGCGTTGAAAAAATGTAAATTACATTACATAATTTCTGTTTGTTCTTTAGTGCTGACGTTAAAAGTATGATTATAACATGTTTTACCCTATTTTATTCATTTATTCATTACTAATAAATAATAGTTTCCTTCTGCTTAATTCCAGAAATTTTCAAATAAGTCTGACATGTGGAGCTTTGGTATTTTGCTCTGGGAAATCTACTCGTTCGGAAGAGTGCCATATCCTAGAATCGTGAGTATTTTTAAGTATAAATCATACTTAATAATCAAATAATTTTCCTGAACATGACAAATAGAAACATGAAATTTCCTCAACGGTTATGTTATGACGCATTCATATACTTCATATTATTATTACTGAAGAAAGACCTTATTTAGATTTGCCAAGCCTTCTTGCAGGATTCGTACTTAAGCGACTACTTAACGCTTTTAGGGAACTGTTAAAAAAAGACCCAACTCTATCCTAAGATCAAAGACCCAACTCTATCCTAAGATCAAAGACCCAACACGTCAGACCCACAAACCTATAGTGCGAACTGCGAATAATTCGTGCGCAACAGTCCCACGAACAGAGGGATGAGGGATCTAGGCGTAAGCGGGAAGGGAAAGCCAGCCGCCGCTCCCCCGATGTCCGTCACCCCGCAGGACGATCGCGCATAAATTTGTCGCACTATGAACAAGGTCATTATCAGTAATAGTGGAGCGAGAGCTTAATAACGTGTGGACATTATCAATTCAAAGCCGCTGGCGGAAGTGGTGCGACACGTGGAGCGCGGGTACCGCATGGAGGCGCCCGAGGGCTGCGGCGCCGGGCCCTACGACGTGATGCGCGCCGCCTGGCATGCCGACCCTGCGCAGCGCCCGACCTTCGCCAACACGCGCCGCACGCTCGCGGCCATCCGCGACCAGGCGCACGCCGCGCCGCCCGCCCCGCACGACCAGGTACACGCGCACACACAGACAGACACACGCGCCGCACGCTCGCGGCCATCCGCGACCAGGCGCACGCCGCGCCGCCCGCCCCGCACGACCAGGTACACGCGCACACACAGACAGACACACGCGCCGCACGCTCGCGGCCATCCGCGACCAGGCGCACGCCGCGCCGCCCGCCCCGCACGACCAGGTACACGCGCACACACAGACAGACACACGCGCCGCACGCTCGCGGCCATCCGCGACCAGGCGCACGCCGCGCCGCCCGCCCCGCACGACCAGGTACACGCGCACACACAGACAGACACACGCGCCGCACGCTCGCGGCCATCCGCGACCAGGCGCACGCCGCGCCGCCCGCCCCGCACGACCAGGTACACGCGCACACACAGACAGACACACGCGCCGCACGCTCGCGGCCATCCGCGACCAGGCGCACGCCGCGCCGCCCGCCCCGCACGACCAGGTACACGCGCACACACAGACAGACACACGCGCCGCACGCTCGCGGCCATCCGCGACCAGGCGCACGCCGCGCCGCCCGCCCCGCACGACCAGGTACACGCGCACACACAGACAGACACACGCGCCGCACGCTCGCGGCCATCCGCGACCAGGCGCACGCCGCGCCGCCCGCCCCGCACGACCAGGTACACGCGCACACACAGACAGACACACGCGCCGCACGCTCGCGGCCATCCGCGACCAGGCGCACGCCGCGCCGCCCGCCCCGCACGACCAGGTACACGCGCACACACAGACAGACACACGCGCCGCACGCTCGCGGCCATCCGCGACCAGGCGCACGCCGCGCCGCCCGCCCCGCACGACCAGGTACACGCGCACACACAGACAGACACACGCGCCGCACGCTCGCGGCCATCCGCGACCAGGCGCACGCCGCGCCGCCCGCCCCGCACGACCAGGTACACGCGCACACACAGACAGACACACGCGCCGCACGCTCGCGGCCATCCGCGACCAGGCGCACGCCGCGCCGCCCGCCCCGCACGACCAGGTACACGCGCACACACAGACAGACACACGCGCCGCACGCTCGCGGCCATCCATCCATCGGTGATTTGTACATGTGTACAGAATGTCATTGGCCCTACCTAAGTATAGATTTATCTATTTCAGTGAGGGGATCCGGAGCGGACCAGGATAGCAAAGAATATAACTTAGACTGTTCGTCTCACGCAGGATTAGGTAAAGTGCTGTGAAGTTGCAAAATGTATTTTAAAAATAACTTATAGTTAAGTACTAAATTATTTTGATATTATGTTTAAAGACACTTCCTCACTTAAGAAGTATTCTAATCTAGGCTAGGTAGCGTGTACAATTGGTGTGTTATAGAGGGCAATTGACCGAGTTAAGTATTATGTGTACTATTATATTATTTGTCTTATTTGAGGCCTAAATGTAACGAATTATTATCATAAAGTCCACCCATTGCGACCGCGGTTCGGTCGTTTGTCGGTACTATGGTACTGTCTAGTCAAATAAAGTTTGTAATAGTGTTTGTATCATACTTTAATTTCCACAGTAAACCGATAAATACGACTGATAACGTGTAACGGAACCAATGCACAACAACTGTAGGTCCTTCAAGGTTCAGGTTCGCAGAAGTTGTGTTTCTTGGAAGAGTTAATTATTACAAATTTACTAGTAAATACAAAAAGAATTCCAGTGACCAGTGTAGATAACCCGTTAGTGCTTAGTATTTCTCGTTTTTTTTTCTATTTTATGAAATTAAGCATAACAAGCTCATTTCGTGAGAGTGCAGTTGGAGAGTGAGAAACCATTCCGGAGTGAGGCGAGCTACGCAACGCGCTCAACTCTATGCATTTTAGGAAATCTTTGTTAGTGATTAATTATAATGTAATGCGTTGGTTTTGCACTTGTCTCGTAGATTAATAAGATTCGCTTTAGTCATAAAGTGTCGAGAAGTTGCAGCGGCCAACTACAGGTTGTGCTATTATAACATTGATAGAGTATGAACACTATGGTTGATTTTACGATGTATAAGCTAATTTTAATAGAGATATATTGATTATGACATAAATTTAACGTCGCATTGTCCACGGTTTTGAATCTCATGTAGAGTTCTATCAAATTTTAAAGAATGATGAAATTCATTGGTTGTTTGTGATAATGTGTTGTGTAATATTGAAGTTGGTGCAGGTCTAACACAAATCCACCCGATTGCCAGTTTTAAATGTTAAAGTGGCCATATTATATGTATGATGACTGATGAGTAAATAATTATGTTCGTATGCTACAATATACCGCTAGCCTAGCGCCGGAGCGCGCCTGCGCCTGCCGAGTTGCACTGCTGCGCCGATTCCGGTGCACTTGAGGCATACACAAACTGCATCACAACGCTGCATTTAGCTGCACCCGCACGACCATATGTCTGTTGCACCATTATATATTATATGCCTGCAAGACTATGTGCTACGCATTTATTTATGTTTTCTTAATTAAAATATTAAGAAAGCATCAAAAATGCAGCTCATTTATTTAATCTTTCAATATGCAATACTAGCTTTAAGTGTTAAATTGTTTACGATTTTTTATTTATAACTCCTTTAAAAATTAACAAGGGACGAGCGATAGATGAGTTTTTTCTACCAAAGTATATTCTATGTATTTTGAAAGAAAACGAACTATGTTTCCACTACCTAGAGTCTTCCTTTTGTCGGTTATATTGATTATATTTTCTCGAGGAGATAACGCGATCACCGGTCAGGTACAACTGTACTAGTCTGCGGGCCCAGCGAGATTGACACCGGGATAAATTAATGCTGTCCCATCCCGTAACGCATATGAGCTCGTCCTGTGCTTCACTCGGTGCCTTGAATGAGTGTGCTCGCTTCCATAAATGCGAGCTTCGTATAAAACATACAATGTGGCAAATAGAGAAACTCCCGGGCGAAGCGGCGGCGGTTAATGCGTTTCACCTCTATCTAGACTAGAGATTCTAGAGTATATCTTTCGTTAGATCGGAACAAAGAAAGGAAGGCATTTAACGTAGAGGTAGGGAGCGGACGTAATTTATCCACGTGTAATTTTTGCTCGGCCGCTGGGTTATTATATTTAAGTAGCCTAAGGACTGAGGCGTGTTCGTATTGTATAGTCGTTTCCGTGTGCATTACGTATTTAAACCTAGAGAAGCAAATCTCAAGTTGTTTTTGTTTATAACTGTACTATTATTTTCATTGTAAATACATGTAAGTTAAGGGATAAAATATATGTATAATAACAGAATATAAATCGACTCAACAGCATTTAGTAGTTTTACTGGACTATTCACACGGGCAGCGCCTCTATTCCCGGCGGTAAAAACCGTATCGTGTTTGACCTGTTGCTGTTTGATCGTTTCGACGTCAAGAAATAAGAACTATCGAAACGTTGACAATACGATAACAGATCAAAGACGATAAGGTTTTTATCGTTTTTAGTCGTCGCTGCCGGCCGCGCTGGAGGCGCCGCTGTCGCAGGCGAGCGCGGCGCGCGCGGCGGGCGAGGCGGGGAACCACAGCTCGGGCGCGGCGCCGGCCGTGGCGCGGAAGAAGCTGCTCACGCAGCGCACCGGCACGCCCGCGCCGCAGCCCGTCTGCGTCGCGCTCGCCTCGCCGGGGCTGCCCGTCGCCGCCGACACGTACGTCGCCGTCGTCTGGTTCACCCGCTCCCGGCACTCCGAGTCGCAGCCGCGCGAGCTTCTCGACCGCGACCTCCGCAACCTGGTACTTTTCTTCTCGTTATCGTGCAGGACCTCGAAACGCGGCGATCGTTCGCCGGTTTGAAAATCGCTGCGGGGAATCTGTACTATGTTGTTCTTTTCGGGCTCGTAGGTGGTGCCGACGAATATGTTGTGGACCTGGTCGGGTCTGCTGTAGCTGTTGAAGCAGTGGCACGGTTTCTCGCAGAGGCACGGGTGCACGTCGACCGTCTGGCAGCCGTCCGAGAGCGGGGCGGGCGCGAAGAACTGCGGACTCGCGACCTGCGTGCCCGTGTTGTACGCCGAGACCCAGGCGCGCTGCCTGAACTGGTTGATGTCCGTCGTTGATGTCCAGCTGTCGTTGTGAAACTGCAATCGATAGCGGGATTCTGACAAAATGGCTCGGGACGACTTTGTCCACAGTCCAATTTCGTCACCTTAAGGATGATTTCCACCAAACGGCTCGCATCGCATCGGATCGGTACGGATTTAACAATCTTTAAACGATATTAAATCATGTACACAGTATTTAAAGTCTATATTACTGAGCCGCACACAGCAGCTTGAAGGCGGGCGTCTTCCGCGACGTGCGATCGGAGCCGTTATGCCGCGACACGCGATCGGCTCCGTTCGCTTGCGATCGGCCCCGTTCGCTTGTCGTCGTGTGCGATCGGAACCTTTCGGCCGTGACCGGTCGAGCCTACTCATTCTCGAAAGTGCACTCAAACACGTGGTAGGAACGAAACTATTTGACCGAGTGCGGTTACGTTCGCAAGCAACCTTACGGTGCCGATCGTGTGCGTCGACATCCTGTCCTCCGCGAACGGCTGTTATCGCCCGATCGTATGCGTCGACATGCTGCCGGACACGATCGGTAGTCGCCGCATCCGTTCGTATTCTTTCCGTTCCGATCCGTTGCGGGCCGTTTGGTGGAAATCATCCTTTACTCGTCCACAATGCCATATGGCCCACTATTCCAATTCGCCGGCATTCCTATATTGTCACCTTCCTAACTCGTCCACTTTCCTATATTGTCACCTTCCTAACCTGTCCACATTCCTATATGGTCCATTGTGCTAACTGGTCCACATTCCAAAAACACACCACATTTCCAGTTCCACATTTTTTTAAAAAAACCTATTTCATCCACAGTGCTAACTGGTCCACATTCCTATATCGTCCACATTTCTATAGTGTGGTCAACTCCTAAACTCGTTCACTACTCTTCACAAATTCCATGATACGATGCCGCGGGTGTGTTACAATTTATAAATTTTTGATATTTACAAACTCATCCTTTAATACAAAAGTCGTTATCGCGGGAGCAAGAACAAATCTATCAAAGAACACATATACCAAATTGTCTGTTTAGTATAAACGGAATAGTCTGCCTATACAGTCTAAGCCTCTAAAAAATCGATTTAAAATTGAACATCACATTAAGCAACGTTTGAGTCATATGGACGAGTTAACTTTGTGAACCAGTTAGCACTGTGGACGATATAGGTATGTGGACGAGTTACCACTATACTATGGACAATATAGGAAGGTAACAATTGAGAAACTACATGCTGACGACATGACATTGTGGACGAGTTAAGAAGGTGACGAAATAGGACTGGACAAAGTCGCCCTGAGCCCAGCTTAGTTAATTGACCTAACCACAAACTAAGCTTAGGAGCTAGTACAACTGTGGCAAATGTAACCAAAAGCAAATATGCCACCATAAGTAGAGATATCTAAACAGGTGCCAAGTTTGGTACTTACTAGATTGTTTACAGCCAGACCATTATCGTCGGTTAAATTCGCAACCCTCGTAAGTCCATTTGACTCAAGTTTACAGGAGACACAAAATAAAAGTTTAAAAAAAACAAAAAAACCGCCTTCAAAAAGCAAAAAATAACTTCATTTAAAATGGTCGGTAATAGGTCAGTCCAACTGAAGTCTGCTTTTGGTTAAAATATTGTAGGACGCCGACTTCAGTTGGACTGACCTATTACCGACCATTTTAAATGAAGTTATTTTTTGCTTTTTGAAGGCGGTTTTTTTGTTTTTTTAAACTTTTATTTTATTTTATACTTTTTAGTGGTCATAATTATGCTGTTTTGTAGTCCCACTTTAATTACCTAATAAGATTTAATAAGAAACTATAGAACATTGAAATTCAATCTCGCCGCAAGCAACGCCGTGGGAAAGTCATAGTCATATATTTAAACGTACATATGCTTCGTCATAGTCGCTCAACTATCTTAATCGAAATATCTTGTCGCCACCCTTGACATATATACCGTTTAGGAGTTCCGGTGGCCATCTGTGGTTTTCATCATCAGTTCCACTTTACCAAATAGTGCTTTCCAAGAGCAAATACACGAGTTACAATGAAAAACACCAAAATCCTCCATCATCAAATGTTCATTTTGAAAAAAATGGGACCAAATGGGAAGCAACAGCTTTCAAATAAAAAAAGAATCATCAAAATCGGTTCACCCAGTCGAAAGTTCTGAGGTAACAAACATTAAAAAAAAAAAAAAAAAAATACAGTCGAATTGAGAACCTCCTCCTTTTTTTGAAGTCGGTTAAAAAAACAAAATTACAGCATGTAGGATGACGGCACCAATGATGGACACTTTTAATTGACAGGCACCAGTAATGGACACTTCACTCTTAATTCAAATTTCATACGGTCCTAAATTGATTGTTGCAAAACAAATGAATAACCCTTATCTTCCGTAAAATAAGAATCAAGTGTCCATCACTGGGTGCTTGTCCATTACTGGTTCCACCACCCTAGTTAGGGAAGCTTATTAATCTTACGTATTCATATAGGTAAAAAATAGTGAAGTTATCATATTTTTAACTCAAAATACCTAAAATGTTTCGAAAACTATGAAATATCCCTGCTGTCTAATTGCTTCAATGCAGAAATCCACGTATCTTCGTCATGACATGTGAAGCAAAACTCGTAAGTCCATACTTACAGGAACCTACATTATTCCTGCCTAATTTTTAATTTGCTTCAACCAAAGCAAAGTGAGCGCGGATCACTAGTAGGTACTAATAGATCAATATTGAGACACGAGATTGGAGTTTAACCATTTTCAATAAGCTACTAGTGTTAAGGCCCGGCAAGATCTAATACCTTTAAACGAGAATTCTTCTAAATATAAATATAATTATATAATCTGAATCTCGGAAACGGCTCCAACGATTTTCATGAAATTTAGTATGCAGGGGGTTTCGGTGGCGATAAATCGATCTAGCTAGGTAACATAAAACTTACCAATAAAAAATATATCCAGGAACTACTATTTATCGCAAACTTTATTTATGGCAATAATAATAAAAAACTTAGAAATAAAAATCAAACCTTTAACTGATAGCCTGTCCTGCTTTGATATCTGCTCTGTAGAAACAACGGGTTACTGTTGTCTGGTTGGCATTGTGGTCGGCTCACATTTGGGTTTGGGCATGGTATTAACCTACAAAGTCACAGAATTACAGCGCACAGTCTACCGACTTCGAATCAGGTGCCGACGTAATTGAACCAACTTACTGGTCCGGGACGCTACGTATCAACCAAGCTTCTGGATAGCTATTCCAAGGAGGTTGTTGTTGCTGGTTTATGAAGGGCGGGTAGTTGGAGCTCGGCGGGCCGCGCGGGAACGGTACGAAATACAGCTGGATGCTGCCGTCCGGGAGTACCAACGACGCGACATCCCCCTCGCCTACAATTTGCGGAGGCCGACAACTTGCCTGCGTTTCTGAAACTAACCAGATAAGAGTAGCTAAACTTATCTAGGTACGGCCTTTTTGTGTGGGCTTACCTTATCTGGGCTTTCGCCACGTACACTTCGACCCTGTAGGATTACATTTTGATTGTGCAATTACCCCCTTAGGTACACATCACGCTCACTGTTCGAATATGCAGGTTACCTCACGTTTTTCTTACGACGTAAGAGCGTCTGGTAACTTGCTTAAGTAAGGAAAACTAATAGATTCATTGCAACTGCTGGGGACTCTATACACCAATGACCACTGACACTGAAGACGCTCTCATTCTTGGGTTACTCGTATTCTGTCACCGATTGGATGAAAACGCGTTTTTCAACAGTACCTACCAATAAGTACATCTTGCTAAAATTAGCTCGATTTTATACAAAAATACTTACATGGATTGCCAGCGTGTGCCTGCCCACCGCTCGGGGGCGGTGTGTAATACTGCATTGCTGTTTTTTTGGTTCTGATCCGTGGTTCTGATATATTACATTATTTCATGGGCTTGTGTGAGTGAGGCACATGCTGTTGAGTTTCCTAATAAATATTGAGTTCCCATTTTTTTGGTTTTTTTCCCAGTTATGGTACTTATGATTTGAGGATTCAGTGACAATGTCATGTCAGTACATAGTAAATATGTTATAATCTCTTTGGTCACTGATAACTGTGCAAAGGTTCGTGATGGGATAGAAAGAGGTTAGTTAAATCGAGTTTATTCTTATAAAAATTAAATAATCTATAACTATGTACAATATCTGTACAATTTTACAAAATGTGGTGTGTGGGTGGTCCGATTCCCTGCGAGCATCAGCTGAAGACTGCGTTCCTGATGTGGAAGTTGACGATGTACTCGGCGTTGGTGCGCTGCACGCTGATGGCGAAGGGGTCGGTGGGGTGGAAGGTGAAGGCCACGAGGCGCCGCGCGCTCGCCGGGACCGACTGGCCCAGCACGCCCGCGTAGATCTTGAATTTCAGCAGGCCTGAGTCACGCGCGTAGAACCTACCAAATACAGACCATATCTATAAGAGCAATGTTTGTTCACATACTCTTTTAAGAATAACTTTCGCCAGCAACTCTGTCTGCGTTGTTTACTGTAAAAACTATCTCTGCACCAGATTCCACAACAATTGGATGTGGCGAATATTCAATAAATCGATTGAAGTCGCTGAACGACGCTGACGTCATTTACGACACTAATTGTCACGAAAAAAGGGTAAAATCGCATAGCATGATGTAGTTCTGATTTATTGGTGCATTGGGCTAGCGCACACCGCGAAAGTGTATTAGTAGTTGTGATATTTTATGTTATTTATTATGCGCGCTCTACATTCACACGCAATTCACGGGCTACCTACGTTACGCGCGTGAACTCTTCTAGGCTCCACATTAGCAGTGTTCACAATTGTGTTCACAGTATAGTCCGCGCGCTCGACGATGTAACTAGTTCTATTTACGTTAAAAGTAAAAAACAAATTAAAAATAAATGGAGGAAACGAAGATGGTAGATGACGAGTATTAATCGTAATAGAAATAATGTTTGTAATATTTTGTCCAGAATTAGTTAGTGGTACTGGGCTAATATTTTATAAAAGTTGCACGTGAATGTGTAGCCTTGTTGCGTTCGCAGGCCCTTTGACGCGAACCCGCGAACGCCCTCCACATTCCCACTTTCACGCGTTCGCGTATTGCGTTCGCGCGTGAATGTAGAGCGCGCAATAAATCTTACAGAGACCAAGCATGGCCCTCTCTTTCGCGTAGTGCACACGTTTTTCGAAGTTGCAAATTTGATCAACACTAAACTAGTCAATACAACATACTAAAAAGCCAGAACTACATCAAGCCTCTCGATTTAAATGTTGATTTTAACTCAAAATTGAGAGATATACAAAAAAAAAACTTACCGTATTGGATACTCTCCATAAGCTTTAGGCCTTTCCATAACTGAAACCCATTTATCATCATAACTAAATAGTCCTAAATCTAAATACGGAGATCCACTGTACGACTGTGCGCTTATCGGAAGTTGAGCCAGAATCCTCTTAGTTGCTTCTGTCCGACCACCATAGATAGCTCTCACTATTGTTTGCTTGAACCTTTGCTGCGTTAATCTAGCGTATAAGTTATTAGATGGCGAGCAGGTAAATTGTGAGTCTGCACACAGCCTAGCATTTCTGAAGCAGTCACAGTAATTTTCAAACAACTGCAATAGTCCCTCTGAGGTGTTTTCGTAGACCTCTAATATTTTGCTTTGACTTATGTTGTAAATAACGAAAAATGACGACTGGCTATTGGGCTCCGCCACTCTCAGTGTGACCACCTCCTCACTGGCATACTTGATAAACAGGTGGTCTTCATCCAGTAACTGCATCTTCCACATCCTCAGGCTTTTGAACATATCAAAATATTTATAAAACTTTCTTAGTTCCAGAGGGTCTTTAGTCTCATCACTTATTGATTTAGCTCTCCTGAATAGAAAAACAAGTAGCCTGTGCTTCAGGCTGTTTATTGTCTCTTCATGGAAAGGCCTCTCATTCATTGCTGGTGCAAATACTGAGTTAACAAGAAAAGGGTCATCATCATAACAAAACCTGCCTATTCTTCTTATTTCTATTAGCATGCCTTCGACAATCTGGAACAGGTGTATAGTCTGGTGCTGGACTGACAACACAGCTAACACTTCTTTGTATAGATAGATGCCTTGATTATGTGATAGATATATTTTATCAATTCTGAAATGTTTGGTGTCACAAAGTTTTCCATGATGTAAATCCACCAAATGTAGGGAATAGTCTTCCAGGGCTGACCTGTAAGGAGAGATGACAAGTTATAGATAACCATCTTGGTCCTAGGAAATAAAAAATGATTTTGGTACTATGCGTTCCTGACATCTAAAGGTTACTTGTCTCTGTAATAGCTATAAATAGAAATACCTGATTGTTGGCGTAACTGCTTCATTGTTGCTATGTATATGATAGAAGTGTGGCCTCAAGTCATCAGGGATGTGGGCTGCAGAGCCGATAATCACATAGCGGCCATCCTCGGTGAACAGGCTGCATTCTCGGTTTAATTGCTGCTCCATCTGGAGTCCCGGGTTCCGATCAAATACTTCTCTTTGTAGGCAAACATTTACTGTAAATTTTGGCTGTATAAGCCAATATATTATATTAGAAACGAATGTTAAATGGTAAGAACTTGTTGAATGTCCTAAAGTTGAGCTGCAGGTCTATACATTTACAAATTTACTAAAAAATATTATTAAATTTTTTTTCTACAAACTTACCTTAAAAAATCTATAAAATATGTGTGTTCTTATCCTGTAATGCACATCAGCATCAGCATTCAACAAATCCAACGGGTATCCAGCCACCAAGTCTCCGGCTGCTGAGGCTCCTCTGTACTCATAGATCTATAAACATTATTTTTTTAATATTGTAACTTACTGTATACATTTCAAACATACAGGTGTTTACACTTACTTCAAGCGATGTTTGGTCGGCAGAAAATGCAATAAAATGTTTGCCATCAGGACTAAACTTTCTTAGAAAACATGGAGGCTTCTCAACATTTACTATAGTCAAATTAGGAAACACATTTTGATAGAATTCCCTGACAACATGGAAGTGGGAGCCAGGCTTTCTTGAGCCGTAAATTTCTCTATCCATTAGTCTCACAACAATGTTTTGAGGTTTGATTTTTCTTGGCACAATTTTCTCTGTGCAAATAAAGTCCTCTTCATTAAGAGTGCCGGGTGGGATGTCCTCATAGTATACATGACTAGCGCTTGTGGACGCCATACTTATCCTAGTAAACAATGCTCCAGTATTTACTATATAAATAAGAAACAAGTAATTGACCGACTGCCCACCCGGTCGCACTTGGTTTGGCTGTTTTGGTAATCTACTCCGTGATACGTATTACAGGCGGCGTTATTGATTTCGCTTTCACTCCTGAGGCCGAAAGAGGTTGTAAGAAAGGAGAAGCTCTAGCATAATTTCGAAGTTTAGGACTTCTAATAGACACTCCATTCGCAGTTTTGTTTGGGTTGAAATTCAGCCAAAGCTGTCATCTCAGACAGAGCTGTCATGTGTGTTTAAGGCACAGGTTTAAACTTCGTTCACGCTTCGTTCGTCGTGTTTTACAAATTACAAGCGGAACTCTCTTTTTAGCCATAGGAGTATATTAAATCAATGCATAGGAGTTAGAAGAGACTTCCTCTTGTAATTTGTAACTAGCTTCGTGAAACGGGCCTCAGCAAGTCTACGCACTATCGTTTTGCGTCGTGCATCGTGCGTGGTTGTCCTTCCAAGTTAGCTAGTGTGTAGGGGCCTTAAAGGTCCAACCAACAAATCCAAAAAAAAACTGACAGACAAGACAAAACAGACAGACACATGTCATTTTTGAATTTACCATCGTTTACGTTTGAGTTGTGTTTTAAAAGGCCAACGCACCCGAGATGAAACATGTACTAAGTAGAATGAATATTTTACTTGCGGCAGTCGCATAATGATATTAAGCTAAATCATATCTATTAGAAGTAAACTATTTAACAATAATTAAACACAATGGAAGAGCCTACCTTGCGCTATGAAAAAATTGATTTCCTCGGAGAGGGACAAGTAAGTATAAGGATGTGACTTTATTTTATTTCTAATTAATTAGTCATGTAGTAAATTCGATCTATATATATGCTAAATTATGCTTGAATGCCAAAACTTTTTTAACGCATAACCTCTACATTACTATTTTATTCAGTACCTCAAATATTTCAGTTTGCAACAGTGTACAAGGCTAGAGACGTGAAAACTGATAAAATTGTTGCCGTAAAGAAGATCAAAATTGGTTCTCGTTTGGAGGCACAAGATGGTATCAATCGAACTGCTCTTAGAGAAATTAAGCTGCTGCAGGAACTTCAGCATATCAACTTGATTGGACTTCTGGGTATTACTTTAAATTGTCTTAGCTTTTTTATTTTAAAAAGATTTTCGCTTCTTATGCCTCTTCCTATAATTCAAACTGCACATAGATTTGGTTAATTCATGTTTAAATTGTACACATTTTGTATGTCGCAAATGTTAAAGTAACCATCACAGTTTGAATATTTGAAGTGGGCATTAGTCAAAGAAGGCATAGATTAAATGAAAGAATTTTATTACAGATGTATTTGGACAAAAGTCAAATGTCTCGTTAGTGTTTGACTTCATGGACACAGACCTGGAGATTATAGTTAAGGATAACAACATTGTACTTACACCGGCTAATGTAAAGGCTTATACAATCATGACCCTGAAAGGTACTAATCCAATAATAAAAACTGAAACTTTTAGGTTAACATAATATATTGTTATTGAAGTACCAATTTTACCTAAAATTTAGTTTTTCTTTTACTTTTAATATTCACACTTCATTTAATTCCAGGCTTAGAGTATTTGCACCAGAATTGGATACTTCACAGAGATCTGAAACCCAATAATTTATTAATAAATCGGGAAGGAATATTGAAAATTGGTGATTTTGGATTAGCTAAGGCATTTGGATCACCAACAAGAATAAATACCCATCAAGTTGTTACAAGATGGTACAGGTAAAATAAAATATCCACATTATAATTTCCATTAATTTTGGATTTACTCATTAAGTATATCCTCGTGCCGCCCAAGAAAAAAACGCGAGGTCAGCTAAACGCCCAGTGAACAATGTAATATACAAAACATTTTTATTTCCAAACTGCCCATGAGTACAGTGTAATGTACACTGGGCGTTTAGTACATTTATTTTTATTTTTTAAGTCTGTGCAGTTATGCTAAGTGTCCCTTTGTCCCAACACAGACGACAACAAGTTTATTTTTCTTCATTCCTAAAAAATAGGATTGCAAGAGTTACAAGCGAACTTTAAATATTAGTTAGTTTACTGCTCAATTGGTTGAAACAAAGTTTGGAAAAAAATATATCTGTCACAGGCCCAATAACATATTATCCTGCCTAAATGTCCATTTCTAAAATCAAATCATATCAGAAAATAATTTGTTTTGTTAACAGTGGTGTAGGCAAGTTATAAAGACAATGTTTCTGCCTAGAAAGAAACAAAATATATTAATCTAACAGTTAAGTAAACATTTTTTTCTAGTGTTTTATAAATAATGAAAAATTAGATGAAATATTCATTAACAAATATTGAATGAACTACTTAAAGCTAAAACAGCTTAATGCTAATGTAATCTTCATCTAAATACTCTTTAATGGTATAGTATGGAATAGAAATGGTTCTTAATGAGGTAGTTGAACCACTTATTTTTAATTGTAACAATATGTAAATTAAATTACTGTTGCAGTTATTTTACAATATACCCTAGCTGCCATGACACTGACATTCTTCTGTAATTTTACAGCAGTCAAGACAAGATTTTCATGATTCGATTTTCTGTCCTAAGTCTTTAATGCATAAATTCCCATTAATTGTATGTCAGTCGATTCAGTGTGAAATTAGCTACAATCAGACATCAACCTATCATAACACTTAAATGGAAAAAATCTAAATATGGTCAGGTGAACTCATGGTGAACTTCAGTCTACTTTATCCAATCCTTGCATGAGTGAATGTGCAGTGAAAAAAAAGTTTCTTGTCATTTTTTGTATGAAAAGTATACATTTTTTAATACACATAGCTAGAAAGAAGATTTTGTTATCTATATACTATAATAACACTAGCTGTCCGCGCCCGGCGTCGCCCGGCTGTATTTTTTTTTTCATACAAACCTTATGAAAAATAGTTTACGACCTATTCTCAGACCTACTGAATAAACACACAAAATTTCATAAGAATCGGTCGAGCCGTTTCGGAGGAGTTTGGTTACAAACACTGTGACACGAGAATTTTATATATTAGATTTATAGGGGTAAATATTAGCATTTCATCGGAAAGCTCGAACAATTACACTTTTAGCTTTAGACATAATTTTGCACCATTCCTACGGATTTCCTTCACTACACCTTTTGTTTACCTCTTTAATGAATTCTGTTACTTATTCACCCTAATTAAATAGGTTATCTAGTGTGGAAACTATTTTTTTTATAAATTTGAATAATATTGACTTTACAATAGGGATTGCAAAAACACTCCACACTGTAAATTTGCTTTCATTTTAATCTGATCTACTATATTTTTTTTATAGAATAAAACATAATTCAAAAACATTTTTTTATAGAGAAATAGAAAATTAGAAAAAAAATGAATATATAATTGTATTTTTTCATTTGTACTCACAAATGTTTTTGGGAAACTAACTTTTCTCTGAAATCAATTGACTGCATACCAGGGGTTAAACATTGTGGGCTTACATTTTACGAATACACAACTTTTGTAGATGTACTCAGTACTTGTGATCCTACTCTCTTACCAACTGTATGCAGTACTAAACAGACATTATATCTATTTTCTAGGTCACCAGAACTCTTATTTGGAGCTAGACAGTACGGCACAGGAGTGGACATGTGGGCCATCGGCTGCATCCTGGCAGAGCTGCTGCTGAGGGTACCCTTCTTGCCGGGCGAGTCAGATCTCGACCAACTCACCCGTATCTTCCAGGTGTTTGGGACACCCAGTGATGAAAACTGGCCAGTAAGTATATTTAATGATTAAAAGAAACAAGTAAAACTTTGTGAAATGCTCTGGTAGCATGTGTGTGATACTAACATACTTAGTATTACCTGTGGCCTGTTTCATGAAGCTACAAGTTACAAATTACAAGCGGAACTCTCTTCCTAGCAAAAGGATCTAGAATGAGACTTCTCCGCTTGTAATTTGTAACTTGTAGCTTTGTGAAATAAGTTTATGGGTACAAAGGAATCCCATTTATCATAAAAAATTATAAACCCATTCACCACCAGCCAACGCTACGAGTGCTACACTGTAGCCTGTAACAAACATTTTTCCACTATGTAGCAGAAATCTGTTACAAACAGTCAATACGATATCGGATTGTTTTCGGGCAGAATGTGTTAAAGCCTCAATGAGTTGGGTTATGAGGCTTTCATACAAGACAGTCTGAACTTGTATTGACTCACAAGTCACAATTCGATGGTTTTCCACACTACAAGCGCATCGCCATTTCTTTCTGAGCATATCCCGTGGTGTTACAGACGTTTGGAAAGGCGAGACGGCTCGTAGTTCGCGATATTCTTTCCTACTACACCGCCTGCGTCCGCTAATACCAACAAGGTAGTCGCGCTACTTGACAGGTCATCATGTCAGTTTATGCGTGAAACTAGATTGTATTTGTGTGGCAGGGTATGAAGGGCCTGCCGGACTACGTGCAGTTCAAGCAGTTCCCGGCGCAGCAGCTGCGGCACATCTTCAGCGCGGCGCCCGACGACCTGCTGGCGCTGCTGGAGGCGCTGCTCGTGCTGTTCCCGCCGCGCCGCGTCGACTGCACGCAGGCGCTGCAGATGCCCTACTTCAGGTACCGAGCCTTTACTACATTACCTTACCGAGGTTGTACTAACTGCCTGGACACGGCTTTAGGCTTAAAGCGGAGCTGGAAGTTTTCTGTATGCAGTCAGAACTGTAATTTCTTTCTGTATACCTGATGTCTTTTTCAGTCTTATTTTAAGTAGCGTGTGGTCAGGGGTTCGCGGCTATCGTGTGAAGGACACCCGCGCTATGTATTCTCGTCTAGCTCTATTGCGTAATGTTTGTAAATTTTAGAAGGAAACAGAAGTTGTCAATAGCTGTAAGAGTGTTTCAACTCGAGCGGAGCTGAGTAGAAAAATGGAGACTACGGTCGATCAGATTGTCTGACAGGAAAAAACCGAAAAGGCTATTCATTTCGAACAATCTGATTGGTCACTTGTCGCGGTCGCCCAAATGTTAGTGAATTTTTCTATGCTTCATACACTTTGCGTCAGCATATTATATTGTGTAGGCATCTATTCCACATTGCTTCAGTATCGTAATCATATTGGTGATGTAAAGACAGATCTTATTTACTACAAGAGTAAGAGAACCGTGTGAATACGATGTCAAAGCAAAATGGTTCTAATCAAAGTGGAATAAAGGCCGTGCCGTCTGATTCGGGTACAATTTGCAGTAGATCGTGGTGTTCAATATAGTTTAATGACGATCATTCATGCAGGTTTCGCCGATCGATATATATCCGCCGACGTTGATATATCAATGGATATTTATTTTAAAAAGTAGTTTTTTCTATCAGGTAGTACACAGGCTGTCACTAGAGCAAGGTTTCACTTTATTTTCTGTTACCGAACTCAAGTTTCGGGGAATCACCTAGTTTCGGTCGTATTCTATTTGCTTTCAAACCTTATCACCACGGAATAACATTCATAATAAATAGGTGGTATACAAACAAGAAATACTTAAAACCCCTAAAAATAAAATGTCTACCTCTAGGTATTAATGGGAATCCCCGCGAGTTCATTTGGAATTATTTTGCTCTGATCGTTTATTTTTGTTTTATTAAGTAAGTTTTTTCTTTTAATAAGATCAGATCAATCTTAATGCTTATTTTTTTATTAGTAAAGTAAAGTAAAACCAAAACTCAGATTTAAATTAATGTTTCATTTCAATTATAATAATTGCATAAAATTTATCCAATATATATAAAAATATTATGCATTGATATATTTATCCGATATATATCGGATGTATATCAAATATCAAATAATCGGATATTTATAATAAATATCTGATTTTTTCGAACCCTGCATTCAAGTGCTTATTGCCATAAAGTTATTATTTTACGCAATCCAACAATTAGTATGCTATCAAACGATGCCTTGTTCCAGCAACAAGCCGGCTCCCTCAGTCGGCGCCAGGTTGCCGATGCCCTCGAACGTGATGAAGCTAGAGACTGAGAAGCCGACCCTCAAGAGGAAACTCCTAGACAGCATCGACGGAGGCTCCCTGCCCAAGAAACTCCTGTTCTGACGCTTCGACGCCAGCTAGTACCAAGACAGTGCAATTTTATACTGCAAGTGTATAAGTGAATGAAATGTATCTATTTGTTGATAAGTGAACATAATAACATGAAGCAGGACTTGACATTTGTTAACAAATATGGGATAGTTGTATAGTATAGGTTTTATAAGGTGCATTTATGTGTCTATAGTACTAAAAATATAAAAATATCGATAATTTAGAATTTTGTTTTATTAGGAACAACCATTAGAAGGAGCCACTTGTTGGTCATGTACTATTTTTGCGTATTCATGAATGCTGTATGGAAAGCGGTATAGTATCCGCAGCGCTGCGGATACTATACATGATAGGTATGAATCAACAGTTGGTAGTATGATCTCCTAAAACAAAGCTTGAACTGAAATGGATCATGTAGTTGCGTTTCTACACGACATAGAAAGGTTAAATACGGCTTTTTTTGAACCAAAGTTTTCCTTTGGCAGGATTAATACTTGGGTTCCTAAGATGTTTTTTTTTCATGCAGGGGGGGGAGCCCCGTGCGATGTGTGTGAAAAAGTTTATTCATCTCTGTAGGTACTCGACTGTACTGCGTGGTACATCCTGGGTTTTTAAATGAAACTTTTCTTAGTTTCTGGTGAACTTGATTACCTTTGGGGACTTTGTGATAGCAAAGCACAACGCTGCTGTACGTTACGTCATGACGCGGCGTCCTATGTCTATGCGTTGGAGCGGACTGTTGATTTTACACAGTTGGTTGAGGAATTTCTCGTGCTTCACAGAATTAGGAATAGTCCCAGTGATATGTTTTTACGACGAAAGAGTGAAGAGTGTTATAAAAAATTGATAAAAAAGCATTTATTCGATTGTGAAGAGAAGTTCATGGGTTTCGAGGTTCAAGGGAGAAATTTAACAAGATTTTTATGGCCCTAAAACAAGATATTACTGACTCACAGCCTAGGACGAGAATGCGCAAACATGCTATTACTACACAAGAAAAACTCACTTTTAGAAATACTTACATTCACTATTAAACGTTTGTGATTTTTGTCTTTATTTCTATATAAAGAAGGGTAATTAAGGATTACCTCAATTAAGTCATCTTTAAACAAATCCAGTTTGTTTAACCAACGCACACCGCAGCGATTGAACGGGGCATTGGCCGTGGTCCACCTATGTTGGTCCACCTATGTGGAATTACGGAGAGTAAACTGGACAAAATCAATAGGTAGGTTTAGGTTATGTTAGTTCTTCAGAGGGCCCGAAGGGCCAAAATAATGAAGAAGTAGGAGCTCCGCGACAGCGGAGCTCTATCGAACATGCTAAGGTTTGCTAAAATGCCCAGGTGGACTACATAGGCGGACCACGACCAACGACTGGATTGAACAAGTACGACGCCGCGCTGTGCGGTGCTTCCCTTCCCCACTCTCCCGCGCTTGCCCCTCGCCGAAACGTAACAACTGGCCATTCTCGACGTTTTTCATACAATTAGGGCGCCGCGCCGCATACCGCGTACCGCAGCGTTGCGCGTAGCGATCACAAGACCAAAGCTTAAAAATGTCATCTCGCGCTGTCGCCGCTCGGTTCCAAGCGTGTTGTCAAATACATAATATTAAAGGGTTTGGTATGGTTGGTAATTGTATTTAATATACGCAAACGTATAAGCTAGTAGAACTAACAAAACGCAATACACAACGCTTATTGCAAAACATTCACTCGGCGTCTGACTGAGACACCAAAAAGTATAAAATAAATGTTTTAAAAAACAAAAAAACCGCCTTCAAAAACGCAAAAAATAACTTCTACTACTAGGTACTTAGTAGTAGGTACCTATCCTATTAGGTTAGTCCAACTGAAGTCGGCTTTTTGTTGAAAATATTGTGGTCGCCGACTTCAGTTAGACTAACCTAATAGGATAGGTACCTACTACTAAGTACCTAGTAGTAGAAGTTATTTTTTGCGTTTTTGAAGGCGGTTTTTTTGTTTTTTAAAACATTTATTTTATTTTACACTTTTTAGTGATCATAATAAGCTTATGTAGTCCCACTTCTTAGTTGATATATGAAACTTTAAGACATTTCAAGCTCGCCGCAAGCAACGCCGCGGGAAAATCATAGTCATTTTAAAACAATTAAATGTGCTTCGTTGTAGTCGCTCAACTATCTTAATCGAGATATCTTATCGCCACCCTTGAAATCGGTACCGTTGAGGAGTTCCGGTGGCCATCTGTGATCTTCATCATCAGTTCCGCTTCACCAAGTGACACTTTCTGAATGCAAATGCTACACTTGTTACTAAAAATACTAAAATCGCTATATGTTTGCATACAATATTTGAGGAGTTCCCTCAATTCCTCACTGATCCCTTCATCAGATTCAGATTTGCTGACAATGGGACCACCTTGGAAGTATACTCTATCAAACCAAAAAAGAATTTTTAGAATCGGTCCACAATTGACGGAGTAATCGGTGAACATAAATAAAAAAAAAAAAAAAAAAAAATACATACTGTGGAACGTATAACCTCCTCCTTTTTTGAAGTCGGTTAAAAAATGAAACTACGTTTTTGTTGTAAACAACAGTATATATATATATATTCGAACAAAGAGTTTGCTTATTTTTCTATTCACCAGAATTTACAGATCAGTAACAGGGAGGTGCTGTGGCTGTGGCATTATAAGGAAGCTTAGAAAATAATTAAAATATTAGGAATATTTCGTATTAACATAAGATTTAAGGCGGTTACATCTAAATAGGTTTACAAAAAGAAATAACAATATGCTTAAAAAGAATACGTAGTTAGTCCAGATAGTCGCATTTTTACAAGTTACAACTACATTTGGCATATCATTAACACTTACTCGTTCGATAAAAGGGAAAGTCCCAGTTTTTTAAACACAAGGCGACACAGGCGAGTCGCGTATTCTTATCGGCTGCGAGCTTCCTTCCTTTGTGGTGGGATTGGCATGGGCAATCTGCAGAGAACAAACCTCGATGAGTTAAGACTGCGCCGAGCGTACGCCGGATGTACAGTCAACAGCATAAATAAGTGACCATTTATGTACTTTGTCACTTTAACGTCGTGTTTGAAATGTAAAATTGTGAAACGATTAAAAGCGACAAGGTACGGTCAGCGTCATAAATATATATACGTTAACAAGGTTTCAGAAATATATAATACACCCTTATTCCCTCGCAGCAGAGTCGTGTTTACATATTTTTGAAAGTTTTACTGTGTCTATATATTTGATGCTGACCGTACATAAATCGCCCGATTTTAAGGAAATTCTTTAGTTAATTAGAAAACAGAATAATAGTAATGAAGGCGCCACTGGACGCTGAAGGTTTGCTCGGTGCAGTACCTACAGTCCTCTTAATTTGGCTAAAATAAAAAAGGTCGGGAATTCAAACCCTTTTTATTTTGAAACAGCTAAAAAATAAAAACAATCCAAACAAAAAAGTGGACATTAAGGTATGTTCACTGTGACGAACATTGCCAAATTAAGGGTGAACTTTGACGCAATGGATTCATATTTATAGTATAGGACCAAAGACTGATTTTTGCGTCACGGTTCGCTGCCAACATGACAACAAAATGCGTAAAAAGGATCTATCTTCAAGGCTCATTTATTGATACCTATTGAATACGGCTGCTGCACGTGATTTAGATGACCTGGGAGGTTATTATGACATGGCTATGCAGTTCATTTTACGGTGAGCGTAAAGGACAGAACTATAGCAGTTATGTAGCTGTGTCTTTTTCTCTCCGCGTAAATTGAACTGCATAGCTATGTCATTAACCCCCCTGAACTTGACGTTCGTTTATCTTTTTCCCTGAGAAGTGGTTCAATGTTCCAGGATGAAAAGTATCCAGAGGGTGCTCTGCTAATCTAACAGTTAAGAAATAAAACTATTAGGCTGCGCTTCCATCAGAGTTATTGGTGGAAACGTAGCGTCCTTCGTCCATCTGACCTTGAGATCTGAGGCCCTAGACAAGATGCAATCGGCGTTCGATATCGTAATTAAAAATTTAAGTATAGGATTGCCGTAAGCCGTCAGACGGTCGCGTCGAGCGCTTACGTCAATTCCTTAAATTTTGTCGGTTTTCTAAAATCGTTTACGTTACCGTTAAGCAACTTGCCTTTCCTCACCGTCACCGTCACCGTCCAGGGGCTCTACTTTGAAATCAATAATTCGAACTTCGGATCGCCCCGTCACTTTCTTGCGAATTAGTGACGCGTCGAGAGCAAAAGGGATAGCAATAGACGAAGTTTGAATGACGGATTTCAAAGTAGAGCCTCAGGGTCGGGCGGGCTCTAAGTGCTGGTACTCACGAGTAGTCACGAGGTCATCTTCCATATGGTGAGGTGCGAGCGAGCGCGGCGCACGCGCGAGTCGCGCGCCGCCGGCCGCGCGCTCATCACCAGGTCCAGGCAGCTCACGCGCTGCTCCGGGCCCGCTCGCTCGCCACCTGCCCGGAGTTCACCTAACTAAGCCCCCATTTACACTAGCTACTTACCCCCTTACTAATAAACGTTGAGTAACGGTGGTGTAGCTAAACCATGCTTTGTCCTTATCTGTCAAATTCAAATGTCACAATCAGTGGCGTAGCTAGCGGGGGTCGGCAGGGACGGCCCGCACCGGGTGTCACCCGCTTAGGGGTGACACCCGACCCGACCGTGGACATCAGTAGTGAGTGCCATTGCCATCTACAACAATTCATAAAATTGTGGCAGATTGCATAACCACAACCAATGAAATAATGTAATTGAGTTTTGGGGTGAAACCTACAATATCCGCACCGGGTGCCACTCATGCTAGCTACGCCACTGGTCACAATGACAGATAAGGACAAAGCATGGTGTAACTACACCACGGTTACTCAACGGTTATTAGTAAGGGGGTTAAAGTATTGCTGTTAGTTGTGAAACGCTACTATGGGTAAGAGTGGCAAATATCTTGCACGATTGCGTCTTATGGACTACAAATATGACAATACAAACTCTATAATTTTTGCCATGGAAGCCTGCCGTTTGGCCGAAATGTTTGCCAAATACATAATATTAAAGGGTTTGGTGTGGTCGACTCCTAAGAAATGACTCACCTTCGGAGCAGTGATCCCCGTCGATTTTGGGTTCGAGTTCTTTACTGTAGGAGCTCTTCATATTAGCAGTCTGTACATAAAATTTAAACTGTTCCATCTGTAAGTCCTTACATCTATTTTTTTCTTTTTTTTATTTTACTTTCGTCCAGCATAAACATTCACACTTTCTGTAGGCAAACACAATATTTCGTATTAATATCATTAGGTTAATAATAAGTTAGTATTTTTAGTTTAATGGTAAAATAAATATGTTCGAACGCCAATTCATAGATGGGTGATTAGATTATACAGGCGTTTCAATCGCCGTCAGTCCGCTGTCCTAAATATTTAAGAAATAGGCGATAATATATTTAAAATTCGATCAATTGTGGCAAGTATTACGATAACAGTATAGCTCTGCTGTGAATGTTAGCTGCTTGGTGTAGCTCATTCTTTCAATATTTATGACAGCGGACTGACGGCGGTTGAAACGCCCGTATAATCACCCAGATGCAAAAAGTAATAAACAAAAACATTGTGTTGGCCTTCGAGACTAAGAAATAAAACAAAACTCATGAAATGGCTTAAGAACATCACAACACTAATTATTGATACCAAACAAACTAAGGAATACCTACTAGGTATAAATTGAACACGAGCCGTCACCACTAGAATTTGACCGATCTTTGCCAGACGGCCTTTCAGCTCCCGACCGAGGTACAATACATTAATTAGCGAGGTGCAATATGCCCATCAATGCAAAGTGTACATATTATATTTTTGCAGCTGACTATGGGTAATTCCATTTACCTAAATTCGGCCAATATATATAAATGTTGATCATATCTAGATAGAACCTTGTTGTATTAAACGTCATTGATTGTAAGTCTATTCGAAACTTTATAATAGACACGATTTTCATATTAGAGTTTATTAATTGTATTATGACAAGGTATTGTCGGCCTTATAAGTAGCTAGCACTAAATTGTGCAGCTACTTACCTACAAGGTCGACCGTACGGCGTACTGAAGTTGCTGAACTTCTCCGTTGGCCACCGTACAGACATGGACAGTAAGTAAACGTTGCAGTTGTACCTCAGAGGGGGCATGAAATAAGTATCGGTTAAAGGCAGCAAAAAACCGCGAATTAAATACCTATTCGACTAGAGAAAATAAGGAACGATACCTATACCTACGCGGAGCGTCCCGTGGCGCCCTCATTACTATTATTGTGTTTTCTAATAAACTAAATTTCGACATATATGCAACACATTGCGTATTCATTTTAACAACAAAAAACTATGCTTCGATTTGAAGTCAATAGTTTATTAGAAAACACAATAATAGATGGCGCCACAGGACGCTCGGCGTAGCCTTAAATAACGTGTTTTAAACATGAAGGATTTAGAATCAATGTAGAGTGGATGTTCAGAACACAATTTTTGGAATTCTCAACAAAATTTATATTTTGGGGGTATTAAAAATTAATACGTCTTTAATGCGCGTCTAACTCTAAACTTACCGTTTCATGACAAAATCTGTAAGCATTTGACATGAATTTTTAAAATTCGTTACGGTCACTAACTCTTGTTTTACTTTACATTTTTTTGAAAAACGCTCTTGTTTCATCGCCGAACACCTTATTTTCAAACTTACGAATATTTACAGAAAGTTGTAGTTTAAACGCACTTTGGGCGTGTTGGAGACGATGGACAGGCGGCCGTACACTCCGTATTTGCGCTCGTCCTCGGGCCTCAAGGTACCCATCTTTTTCATGACCAGGTAAATCTGATAGGACAAACAAAATATTTACTTAGTACCTACATACGCGAAAGCGACGAAAGTGACAGTAGCTACCACTTAAATAAAGTACTGAACAAGTATCTGCGACTGACCTGCTCCAGCATGCCAAAGACCTCTGCATAGCTGGTTGCTGCGACTGACATGCTCCAGCATGCCGTATTTCCGGATGAGGAAGACTCTGCGGAGCTGTTTGATGAACGAACAAGTCTCTGCATAGCTGGTTGCTGCGACTGACCTGCTCCAGCATGCCGTATTTCCGGATGAGGAAGACTCTGCGGAGCTGTTTGATGAACGAACAAGTCTCTGCATAGCTGGTCCTTTAACTGACCTGCTCCAGCATGCCGTACCTCCGGATGAGGAAGACTCTGCGGAGCTGGTTGATGAACGAACAAATCTCTGCATAGCTGGTCCTGCAACTGACCTGCTCCAGCATGCCGTAGCTCCGGATGAGGAAGACTCTGTGGAGCTGGTTGATGAACGAACAAGTCTCTGCATAGCTGGGTGCTGTGACTGACCTGCTTCAGCATGCCGTAGCTCCGTATGAGAAAGACTCTGTGGAGCTGGTTGATGAACGAACAAGTCTCTGCATAGCTGGGTGCTGTGACTGACCTGCTTCAGCATGCCGTAGCTCCGTATGAGAAAGACTCTGTGGAGCTGGTTGATGAACGAACAAGTCTCTGCATAGCTGGTTGCTGTGACTGACCTGTTTCAGCATGCCGTAGCTCCGTATGAGAAAGACTCTCTGTGGAGCTGGTTGATGAACGAACAAGTCTCTTCATAGCTGGTTGCTGTGACTCACCTGCTTCAGCATGCCGTAGTTACGTATGAGAAAGACTCTCTGTGGAGCTGGTTGATGAACGAACAAGTCTCTGAATAGCTGGTTGCTGTGACTGGCCTGCTCCAGCATGCCGTAGGTCCTGATGAGGAAGACTCTGCGGAGCTGGTTGATAAACGAACAAGTTTCTGCATAGCTGTTTGCTGCGACTGACCTGCTCCAGCATGCCGTAGCTCCGGATTAGGAAGACTCTCTACGGAGCTGTTCGATGAACAAACAAGTCTCTGCATAGCTGGTTGATAAACGAACAAGTCTCTGCATAGCTGGTTCCTGCGACTGACCTGCTCCAGCATGCCGTAACTCCGGATGAGGAAGTCTCTCTGCGCGAGCTGGTTGATTCGCTCGCGTTCCTCTTTTTCAACAATAGGGTCCGGCTCGAATGAGCAAAGAACGTACGGGGGTTTCACCTCCTTTTCTTCAACCTGAACAAGAAAAAATAATGGAATAATCTCCGGGGAAACACGGGGAAGTCTCGATATCTTATCTTAATTGAATTCTAATGCTATTTAGACCAAAAACTGTCGGCTGCTTCATCTCTATAGAAACTTAGATGATAATGGATAATTTGGCGTTTAAGTAACAATATAAAGGCCCGCTTGTCGCGATTCTGTTACTAGTAGATACACCTGTCGTGGCAAGAGACCTGTACTGTACCTAAACAGTGGGATTATGTACCAGTATATCCAGCAGTACTGACCGTTTGAAGCGGCTGCGAGGGCTTTGCGGTGAGCTTGGTCTTGTCCTTTTCTTCTTTAATCCTCTTAAGCTCAGCACGCATCTTGGTCTTCGCCTTCTCGGGCAAGGTGCTCGGCGTCGATGCACCCGCTTCTTCACCCACCTTCTTCTCGGCATCTTTTAACGCCTTCGGTTGCGACGGTTTTTTGAGAGCTTCTGCTTTAGCTTTGGTTTGCTGGCAGAGTTGTTCAAGAGTGGTTTGTAAAAGTGCGAGGATTAGAGGAGTACCGTAAGATTTATACCTCGAAATCCAGGGACAGTCAATGATTTTTTATAAAAACTTTTGAAATGTGCTTTTAACAATATATAGAATAAAGTAAAAAATAATAATATGCGATCTTAATTTTTTAAACTTTTGCATTTATAAAATTCTAAATTCTAATTGATATATCTGTGCGTTGATATATCAATTAGAATGTAGATAAAAAAAATCCCTAAGGAGTTAAAATAGGGGGTAGAAGTTTTTATGAACTTTGGTCATTTTAGTAGTTGGAAACTTGGTATTTGGTATACAGTTAATAAATAAAAATAATAATAAAAAGTAGCTTAATTACCAATTACCACGTTTCCAAGTACTAAAATGACCATAGTTCATACAAACTTCTATCCCCTATTTTAACCCCTTAAGGGATGAGTTTCCAAAAATCCCTTCTTAGTCCACCCCTTGGGTACCCAAGGAATATTCCCTTCAAATTTCAAGTCCCTTCAAAGGTCTAGCGGTTTGGGCTGTGTGTTGATATATCAATTAGAATTTAGAATTCTATATATACGAAAATAAAAATAAATAATATCGCATTATTATTATTTTTAACTTTTTCTTTACATACATATATTGTTAAAAAATACATTTCAAAAGTTTTTATAAATATTCATTGGCTGTCCCTGGATTCCGAGGTTTTACAATTTTTACGCCTTATGGCTCTTCACTAGATTGAGTTGATAAATAAACTGTTTTCAGTTTTAACTCGCTAGTCCTGTTAACTGTATCTTACAATTAATTAAAATAATTTGAAAAATATGTATCACTTAGACACTAACAAATATTAATGAAGCTCTAAACTTTTTCGAAGAGGCACTGCAAAATGTTGCACCTATGTAATAAAATAAAATCACGGACCAAGCAGACTAGACGCAACAAACTAAGAACTATTAAAAAAAGTAGATAAAAAAAAAACCTTGAGCGTTATGTAACAGGTTCGAAGTGGCAATACCTGGAACTCTTCCCGCTGCAGCCGGGTGCAGTCGCCACGCGCGCGCGAGGACGCCGTGCCCGTGTACAGAGATCCCGAGGGCTGCTGGAACAGGCACGCGTACTGCTCGCCAACTGGGTACACGCGCCTGCGTCCAAAACAACCCTATAGTCGAACAAGTTCCCGAGAAGTTACAAGCGTTGGCGGCCACTAGGAGGTTAGTTAGGGCGGGGGAGGGAAGTGCGTGCAATTGTCCGCCATGGACTAGCAGTCGCCGCGTCCGCCCCAACGTTTGTCACCTCGCAGGACTGTCGCGTATGCACTTTCTTTGAACTTAGTGTCAGAAATTCCAATAGACTAGTCACCCGTATAGGCCGATGGTCCAATTGTGGAATTATTGTGTACTATTTAGAATGGAACCAGGCGTTATTCTGGTTCTTGAGATACAACAGAAATATAAGATGTTATTGCCAAAGTTCATTTGCGCTTTGACTGAACCAAGAACTTTCTAACTTAAAAATGATTGTCACGTAGGTATCGTAAGGAATGTAAAAACGTTACCTAAAGTTACCCAAATGAGTTTCCTCCCACTGTATTTGCGTTTGCCACGGAGTTTTTTCAGGTTCCTTGTCGTCTCCAGGCCCGAATTCTGAAAACCTATTTGAAAATTTAAACACTGAAACCATCTAAATTATGTCCTAACCATAGAATAAGGCAGAAAGATTAAAACAATATCGATTGTAACACGTTAAAAAATAAGGGACCCAGATATGATCCCTGAGGAACGCCTAATACTTAAAATAATGTGAGAAAGAAACCTTTCTGGGTACCAGTGCCGTTCATTGCCATTGCATAGATACGTACTTGTTAGTCTGCAGCAGGCGGTCGCGAATGCGCTTGCGGTCCTCCTCTAGCACGCGTTTCTTGTCGCACTGCCAGATGTTGAGCATTGTAAAGGTGTCTGTGAGCAGGCACTCCTTCACCTCGCGGTCCAGCGGTGTGTCCGTGTGGAAGCTCGGTGAATGATTCACCTGCGCGCGCGCAATGTGTTTTTACCCGACTGCGTCAGAAGGAGGGTTATGTTTTTCGAGCGTATGTATGTATTGGTGCTGACCCACAGTGTGAAGTAGTCTTAAAATAAGGTTAAAACCTCAAATAAACTGGCCGAAAAGAGAAACTCGGGCAGTTGTCAAAAATAAAAAAAATAAAAAAAGACAGGAGCTGGAAAAATGAGATCGCGGAAAAATGAAAAATTAAAGATATATGGAGTGGGAGGCGCGCCGCGTATCGTAATTCGGGACCTCCTATAATATTAATTCGTGCGGAGTCGAAAAAATTGTTGCGGAGTTGTAGGTCTAAGGTTTTGGTTTGTTTGGTTTGGTTTGTGAATTACGCGATTGAGTATGGACACGAATAGTGATTGTGTCGCATAGATATGATTGTTTCACCGGCTTTCAAATAAAAAAAGAATCTTCAAAATCGGTTCACCCAGTCGAAAGTTCTGAGGTAACAAACATAAAAAAAAAACCTGCAGTTGAATTGAGAACCTCCTCCTTTTTTTGAAGTCGGTTAAAAACTAAGTAGGATGATGGCGCTAACTCCAAGCCAGACATGAACCATCACCTTGACACAATATCACACAAGCAAAAGTTAAGTACCTACTTACAAATAAGAAGAATTGAAAACAAAAAAACACAGAAAAAAGAGAGTTTCGCTTGTAATTTGTCCACACTGGTCTACACGCCCAAGCTTGCTCGTAAACGTGAAAACGTCGAGCAAGCTTGCACGGGGGGACTAAATCTGCCGTAAAGTGAAGTAACAACAAACTTACTTCTAGAATAAAAGGATGTAGTTTATGGTCAAGTAGTATGTCGAACCCAAGTATTTCGAAGCAAGCGTGGACCTGTAAATTTTAAAAAATGTATAATGTTCAGAAAAGGGAATTGTAATGTTCGTCAAATAAATACAGTACAAGCGAATATGATTATAAATAGGTATCTAACTATAGCAAATGTTATGTGTTCATGTGTAAAAGTAGCGCTTATTACAACGCTTAGGAGTCCACCAACAACGGTGAGTAACGCAGCTGTAATGTAAGAGTGAGATACCTACAATAAGCAACCAGATTTAAAATAATAACACGATGTAAAAGAACAATATCTAAAAAGTATGATAAAAATAATTAAATTAATGAAGAAGTACCTACCAATATACTTACTTCCGTTTCATTCAGAACCTACAACGTGTGTTAGGCCGGATTTACACTTGTAAGTTATTACTGTAAGTTCTGAGACGCAACTATGGGTAAGAGTGAGTGGTACATATCTGCATCTCAGTCTTGCATATAACTTTGTTTCAAAAGTTACAGTAATAACTTAAAAGTGTAAACCCGGCCTTATATAAACCTACGTTGTAAGTTTAACAGGTAATGTAAATGATATTTAGAGGCACGAATACCAGAAAATTTATAATAATTAAAATGTAACTAATTAGTGGCTCGGCGTCAATAAAAGCAAATCCGCTTAGCCTAATTGAAAACAATAAAAACGGTTACGTAACTCAGATGAAAACCACAGAAATTTTCACGCGTCACCACTAAACGATACGGACAAGTCTGATGAAATGTTAACAAATACTAATTAATAGTGTCTAATGGCAGTGTTTACGTATCGACAAAGTGCTTGTATGTATGTGAGCGGTAACCATGTCGTGCGAGGGGAAGCACGCGTGGTAGCTGTGTTTGAGGATCGGCCACGCAGAAATTATGGTCTTCACTATGACTTGGTCGATCGAGTGCCACAGGCGGTCCAGGTCGATGCCTTGCGACAACAGGATCTTGTTCAACGTTGATATCTTGCTGACGCCCCGGAAACGTAGCAAACGTTGTACAAAAACTATTTATTGTTTTTAACGACAACTATGGCCGAGTCTGAAGTGTTAATTTAAAAGATGTTAGAGGAAAGCCTTACAATATTGTCGAAAGTTTTCTTTGTTAAAAGGAAAACACTCGGTTCAAAATGATGTGCATTACAAAGAGTCAGTACAAATAACCTCGACCTCCCCCCCCAGAACTGACTCCTAGATCTGCCCCTGCAATACTGGGATAAAATGCAAATCAAGACGAGAAATATAGAAACTGGTTACATGTTGTCCAAATAAATGTCCGGAATGTTAACTCGTAACACCTAAAGGCACTGATATAAACTTGACCATTTCATCAAGCGTTCGCTTAGAATAATAGACGAAATGTCCGTAATGCTAGGTTCATCGAACTGTTCAGGCCTATCAGTACCTTAAGAAGATTACGTAATTCGGGAAAAAGTTCAAGGACAATGTTTAACTTTAAACGTTGTCCGTTTAACAAGTTTTGAAGGAGTGAGTCCTAATTGTAGTGTTTACATTTCAGGTTGTGGCTTACCGTTTGCTGCCAGCTTCTGAATCGTAGACGTAGGTCCGACTGTGCTTGTTCAGCGCGTAGTTGGTGAGGTGCATAAACACGTTGGTGGTATTGTTTACATTCGGGTCGGCGTATCTGCTGGTCGCGAATCTGCGACCACAAAAGCCTTCATTATGACTATAACCCATATTATTTTTCGGCATGATTATGGCTGGAGAACAAAACTAAACGACTGTTTCGATTTAATTTGTACACTAACGTTTTGTAAATAGGGCATTTACCAAGAGGTGAATTAGGCTCCACCATAATATTGCGATGATTCAATACTTTTACTCGCGGTACACACCGCTATCTTGTTTTAAATACTTATTCGATATCCATAATAATATTTGTAATAATGCGAATTGTTAGTTATTACCCTGTACAGGTAAACCGGTGTACTGATTTTAATGAAATTTGGTATGGAGATTGGACATTAGTTTTTATCCCGAAAAATTTGACAGTTCCTGAGAGAATAGCAATAAACGACTTAGACGCGGATATACAGGCAACTATTAAAACTTTAAAAAATGTGTAAAATTCTCAAGTACAATGGTTCCTGTCGTAAGTATTAATCGCAGAGCTAAGCTTATCATTGCGAAAATTATTTAATAAAGTACTTATAACGAAACATAATTGCATACCTAACAAGGCCTTCGTTGTATACAAAAATTCTGAGGGGATCGCAAGACGTTATAAGAGTGTACACTCTTATGTCGAACTTGTAACCATCCACTAGAAAAGGCTTTGACAGGTACACCTGAAATGAATCACAACATCAACTATGGTACTGTGTCAAATAACCTGAACAAATGGTCGCACAAGGATTGGTAACGAAAAAGGTTCTATACTTACTACGATTTTTATTAATGTTTGTACCTGGCATATTAATTTATCCGTCGGCCTAATCTCTTTAAGCGATTTGGTCAAATAAATTCCTCGTCCTTGGCTGCCGCATTCGGGTTTTATAATAAACGTTTTGTTTTTACGCGACTTACTGTAGTTTAAAGCTTCACCAAAGCTGTAAATATATTAACCACATAACAATATAGTTTGAGTAAATCATCAACGATAAAAAAACCCATGTTTGTAATACTAACTCCGCTGGAAGGCACCAGGTTTTAGGAAAAAAGTTGTATTCCTTGGGATAAATTTTCTGCATCCTGTTCAAATTTCGGGCCAGTAGATCTTTTCTGTAACAGTAAAAAAAGGCTATTGAATGCTGGTCAAGATTTTACTTGCATGCCATCAAAGTCTCAAGTTTTGTCCTTAAGTTTGTAGAGATCAGCCTGTATGAGAGCAGAGTCCTCCTGTACAGACCTAATCTGCGGGAAGATTTTCATATCATCAACGAACCAGAACAATCCTGAGAAAGTGAAACATGTACTCAACAAATATATTAAAAAGTAGGGGACCAAGCTGAGAACCTTGCGGGACGCCACTGGGAACGGTAACCCATCCAGAAACATAATTACTAATGACAACAGCCCGTGACCTGTTATCAATGCATAGCGAGAAGCATCTCAGCAGATCAACGCTAATTCCCATGTGTTGAAGTTTCATGATAAGCAATTTATGATCTACACTGTCAAACGCCTTAGTCTAGTCCGTACCTGAGTAATCCTGTCCGTAGCCTTAGTATCGTAATTATTTCATAGCACGAGATTGGACACTGGATTTGAATAAAATCATGCTGACTAAGGCTAAATGAACTTGCATGTACACTGACACTTCGAGAATTTTGGTTATCATTTAAGGAAATTGTTTTGGACCCCTTTTGTAGACGGGTGTAATAAAAGCAGCCTTCCATATAGACGGCACTATATACAGTCTGCGAATGACCGCTTAACAATAGTTCCACCGGCGGCACCGTCTTAAAGGACCTTTAAAACTAAAAATTGAGCTGGAAGATCATCTGAACCTGCTGATTAAGCAGGATCGAAATTGATAAGTAGTTAAGAGAGTAATAAACCGGAACAAACAACCCTGTTTCAGTGATCTGTGGGTAGACTGCTTGATGTCGAAAGAGTGCTGAGGAAATAAGCAGGAAAAGCGTTACAAATAATATTTAAGCAGTTTGGTTTTCTTTTTATTTAATATGTTTAGTTTCCATAGTAGGTAGTTTAATTTCTATAATAGGTATGTATAGATAATTGAATAAACCAAGTAAATTAAATTGTATATAATATTATTGCTGTATTGTATTTTGTGGGTGGTAGGACCTTGTGCAGGGTCCATCCGGATCGTTACCACCATCTTATCCATTAACCTACCGCCAAACAGCAGTGTTCGCATTGTTGCGTTCCGATTGGGGGATAAGACAGTCGGTGAAATGACTAGCACAGAGGCATTCCATCTTGGTCCTCAGGTTTGGCAACACATTTGCAGTCTTAGGATTGCAGTCTTGTGAATGCGAATGTCTATGGGTCACAGTTTCCACTTACCAGGTGGCCTGGTGCTCGTTTTCCTTCTCTATGCCATAAAAAAATACTTACAAATATACTTAAGACTACTATATAGGTATGCCGTGAGAATTGCCGCTAGAGCGAGAATGAATTTGCGTCCAAAACTGCTTTGGTTATGTTCTTGCCCCATTTTAAGCTTCAAGCATGCAATTTGACGTTACTCAGTAGATGGTCGTTCAGAGAGCTGTGGTACCTAGCCATCGTGTAAGACTCTCAGGTTTGGTTGTTCTTCACAAACACTTCACACTTCACAGACATTGCTAGTGGCGTAGCGTGGGGGGAGGTTGGGGGCTGGGTTGGGCCATGGCCCCGGGCGGCAGATAAAAGGGGGCGGTATACGGAAAATGTTATATTATTATAATATCAGGGAATATACTTACTGACATAAAAAAAACCCGACGAATTGAGAACCTCCTGGTTTTTTTGAAGTCGGTTAAAAATAGTGGGCGGCGAATTTCTGGTCGGCCCCGGGCGGCGAAAACCCACGCTACGCCACTGGACATTGCAGACTATACCTGCAGATTTCAAGCATTCCCGGAAAATGGTTGATGCGTTGGAATCGCTTCATTTCCTTGGCTCGCTCGACGGAGACGGACATGTCGGTCCAGTAGAAGTTCCATGCTTCCTCTTCGCACACCTCGCGCATGCCGAACGCGCTCGCCACCCGCCGGATCGACTCGTACCGGCAGTTGGTGAGACATATCGATATCTGGGATCTGGTGGCGCGTAAAAGCCTACTTTAAAAAAGACTGTACCTAGAAAAGGACTAAAATTAGGAAACGGTAACTTTAGTCATGTGAGTAACGATTAACTAGACTCCTTATAAGACAAATCGTGGTATCTCAGACAAAACTCCTGCAGCAAGTACTGCCATAATATATTACTAACGGGTGAGAATTGGATCTGCTTCGTTTATTGAATTTAACGTTCCGCCTAATGGCGTATGACACTTTATGCCTAAATGTAGACATGCACAATTTTTGTTACTCACAGGACTAAAGTTACCGTCTCTTAATTTTAGTCACAAACTAGGTACACTTTGTTTGAAATCACCCTGGTAAGTGCCGCTCTAACATTCTGAGCCGAGAACTCCGAGAAGCCATGCAATAGACAGAGTATTACCAAGCTGCCCGCGTATACCCTTTGAGATAGCAATACATACCTCCTGAACAAATCATAATATCACCTATGTAGCAGACAAAGCTTCTGTCATTGAGTGCCTACCTTAATAAAGGCGGTTTATCGTGAGAAATTACTACAGATAAAAAGGTTATTTTTTTTCATCTTTTCTAGCACTGCTTTTGCAGCGTAACATACGACAATATATTCAGATCACAGATGTCAACAAAATCTACGAAAACACATATAAACACAAATAACACATAATAAAATACTTAGTTAAAAGCAACAATTCACTTCATTGTTTGGCACCGGTTCTAGTAACAAACAAATCGGTCTTGAAAAAACGTATTACCCAGAGTGAGGTAGTAAAGATGCCATTTCTTTATTTAAATGTCTTTCCGTATACTCGTTGTCTTGTTTATTTGATGGTAGGTAAACCCGCCGTTATAATTATTACACATTCAGTTTAAAAACAAACATACAAAAAAAAATACAGTCGAATTGAGAACCTCCGCCTTTTTTAAAGTCGGTTAAAAACAACCGGCTATCTATTATATTTAACAAGTTACAGCTTTTAAAAGTTAGGATGGAAGAATCACAATCACAGTTGCAGCATTATAATACTGGCCACTGGGATTAAAGCATCGTGGTAAGGTAGAAAGTAACTGTTTGTGTATAAGATGCTGTCAAATTTGCTCTCACGCTCGTTAACTATGTGTAGGTACCTCTTTCTTTTCTTTTTCTTGCGTGTGTGCTCTGGCTGCAGCACGGGCGCGGCGCGCGACGTGGGCTGCGACGTGTCGTCCTCTCCGAACAGCTTGTTCTCGTAGTTATGCATCATGATTGACGCTATCGTCTCTGCGGTCTCTCGGTCCTCTTTAGCGATAATGTCGCTTGTCTTTTCTTCTGCTGTAAGGCCATAAGTACACTTGCATTTTTTGTATAACATTGTAGACCAATGCCACAAATATGTTTATTAATTGCTGATTTGATATTACCTAATCTACAGCCTAGAAATACTATTTGCCGACTACTGTACAGTCGTGAACTTTGTTATGCCTATTACAATTATTTCACGTTATTTTAATATGACAGAGTTCTATGGTGGCTCGACAAACCCTCATTATAAATACAAAACCTTTGCTTAGGCTCACATTAACAAACAGTTTACAGACCAACGTACAGACTATTTTGCTCGTTGACATCCTTGGATCAGACATCTTGATGGTCTCGAGCGGGATCCACGGCGCGCGTGCTACGGAAAGACTCAAGCGCATGTAATGAAGCGAACCGTGCACAGCTGGAACACCTTTAAGGGTACCGCAGATATCTTAATCGATATCGCCTCAACTCGAACCGTTCAGTATCTTTGCATGAAACGACGGGATTCGAAAAATATTCGTTTTAAAATACCTAATATTTATTTCTTAATGTTAAAGTAAGAGATGCCTTTACAAATATTTGCCGAATCCCAAATGTGGCTGCAGGAAATGAGCACTATAACGGCATTTTCTCACCTCGAGGCGATAAGGCGAGGCGGTGCCGATCCGATACCTATGTGAGAGATTATCTTTAAAATGTATCCAACTATCCGACTAACGTACGCCACCACGTCATTTGCAGAAGAGGAGCGATGCAGTCATGAATCGTAAATCGTCGTATTGTAATTCCAGCAACTTCTTAAGAGTGATGTGCAGTCTAGGCGAACGCTAGTAGGGTAACGGCAACAAGGATGGAAACTTTTAGCTGACAGGCACCAGTAATGGACACTTCACTCAAAACAAATGAATAACCTTATCTTCCGTTAAATAAGAGTCAAGTGTCCATCATTGGGTCATTGTCCATTACTGGCTTCAGCACCCTAGGAAGCTGTGAGTACTAAGGGCCTAGATAAGATGCATAGATCCTCAAACCTGACATAGCAATTTTCGAAAACTGTCAAAATTTGTGAAATTGGCCTAGTAACGAAACGCCCGACAGGATACGTTTCGTTAGTTTATAATTCGTCTCGAAAATCGCTAACGTTAGTGACGTTAGTTTACGCATCTTGTCTAGGCCCCATAATGTACGGTCAACTCGGAAGTAGCTGTTCATTTCAGTACCTTGTCGCAGTTATTGATATACTAAATTCAAATTCAAATTTATTTTTTGTTTCACTTTGACGATCTTAATATGAATTCTGTAAAGTTGACATGTGTGCAATATAACTGTAACTTATATTATGAACAAAATAAATCTAAATCTAAATCAGACCACTCTCACTTAAATACGATACTACAACTACTAAAATGTTCAAATATACTTAGTTCGACTGTACATACCTGCAAGAATACCTACACACGATTATAGTCTCTATTCGTATTAAGTTACGAGACAAACACATTCAAGGTCAGCGTGCGGTTTACGTAGGTTACGTGTAGTGGTTGGTTTTCACTAGTCGTGACCAGATTGAGAGAAAGGGATGGAGCGTACGCAACTACGGATTCTATTTATTCAATGTAGGGTCCCTAAACAAGTTGGACAGAATATGAGAATACTAACTATTGGCTTACCTATAATGGTGGTATGGTGGTGGTGGTAATAGGCAGCTTTAAGCTCTGGAGCACAAGCAAGTTGCAATGCGTTGTAATTCTGTTGTGAAAATAATCTACTACGTCGAAATGGAATCCCCAATAAAAAAATACATACGAACGACAAGAATAAGATTATTTCCACAGACACGCTTTTAATGCACCGAGTTTAAATAAATAAGCTAGCTGTATTTTAATGCAGCAGTGTCACTGTGCCATTGCGGAAAACTAGTGATGTGAGTGAGTGGTACCTTCTTTATCATTTTTTCTTTTGTTTGGAACTGGAAAAGCTTGTTTGGAACTGCAACTGGATGGCCGGTCCTCGTCGCGCAAAAAAGTGTCTCCCAACTCCAACTTCAGGCAAAATATTTATAAAGATATTTCTACAAGAGTCTGCCACTATGGGTAACGAAAAAGCATACAGCAAGTACTTAAATATACCTCCATTAGATGTTTCAGTTCATGAAATCGGGGAACCTAAAAAATTGAGACAAGCATTCTCCGGAATGCAATAATAATGTTTCAATACAAGGAACTTATTGCTAAAAATTGCCTCCTACCAACGGAAACCTAAAACATGAAAATAAAACCATTACTATAGTTTGGTCTGACCGCAAACATGTTGTAGTTATATTTTATATTTAGTTCACAGAACTCACGTTTATTTAATATAATCATTAAAATTTTGCGAGAGACATTATTGGAAACTGTTTTTTGTTTTTGTTTCATGCCAGCCGTCATGTCAAATAAACTACCGCAACGACATAATCATTTCCGTTTTTCACAACATCCGGAAAACTGCGAAGGTTGAATTAGTCGACTGTATTTAAGCGCGCTACTCACGTTCCGTTGTGTTGTGTAAATATCGCGTAGGTTATGGTATCCTGTGGCAACATTTCACTGAGCAGTGAATTACGTAGCACTACGTATTTTCATACGTAGAGTAAAATTGCAAATGGTGAATTCACAATGAAAAATATACTAGAAATATAATCGCGTGTTAATTACTAAGAGCTGCGATGCGATAAAACAAGCAGTTTTGGATCAGTGACCAAGTAAACATATGACTTGACATACCTACAAAAAAAATGGCGCTTCCCTGTCCTAAGGTCGCCGTCAATAGAATTTGCGAACTATGTAAACAAATTAGTACTGTTTGACATATAACCTCAAATATTCACCAAGCGTGTTTTTATTAAAAAATAACGTATAATGAATAGTTGTTTCAAAATCAAGCAGTTATTTTTTTGGTGTATCCCAGTTTTATAACACTATCTATCCATGCTAGTGTTATAGTGGGACTCCACAGGGGTAGGGTTTCCCTTAATAAAACAACGTAACAAAACAAACAACGAATGTCAAATTATTAATATTGGCATTATTACACTGGCTGACGTACTGTCATCTCTTTTCATTTAGGCCGGCCGCATACATTCGTTTTCCTTATACGGTTTCCGAATACGTTTTCCGCATTCGGACATCCGCGGCCGGCCGAATACATACGGTTTCCGCATTCGGAAATTCGGTGGTCGATGTCGGAATGCATAGTATTTGCATTACCGATAAGGTGTATAGAACAATATGCCGGGTCCATAGACTTCCTTAGTCATTGTCTTTATTTAAGGGCGCAAAGCATGGCAACATTGGCTACACGAATAGATCATAGACAAGAAATTTATGAGCCGTCAAGTCAAGTCAACGAGACTCGTCAAATTCTATAGTGCTTGTACATATTTTCAGTTTTCCGCCAAAGTCCAGAGTCATCTAAATTTGCCAAAATGGCAGAGGGCCAAGATGATCCCAAAAAAATTACGATTACAGTTAAAACCCCAAAAGAAAAACAACAGGTGGATATCGAGGAGGATGCCGACATTAAAAAAGTGAGTACGCCACCATCGGAAACCTTACTCATGGCGTAATAACACAGATATTGCATACGCAATCAGTGACGACATTTATTAAATCGGGAGGCAACAAGCGTATGAGTAATTGTGATGATTTTAGTTGAAGGAAGTGCTCGGGCCGAGGTTCGGGTCGGAACCGGAGCAGCTCTGCCTTATCTTCGCCGGGAAGATCATGAACGACGCCGACACGCTCAAGCAGCACAACATCAAGGACGGGCTCACGGTGCACCTCGTGATCAAGACGCCGCCGCGGCCCGAGCCCGAGGGCGGCCCGCGGCGCCCGCCAGGTAACCGCTCGAGCCGCTCGACGACTGACGTGTATACAACACTATAACTATCTGTTCAATATATGCTGTGTCACCTTGTCATATTCAATAATTTTGTTTACCTATGTAAAAACTTTGTCATTTCAGCTGATGTTGGTGCTACTCCATTTGGATTAAATTCATTGGGAGGTCTAGCTGGTCTAGAGAGCTTGGGTCTTGGACAGAGCACTTTTATGGACTTACAGGCAAGTGGTTTTAGAATTATAAAATGATCTTTATTTTATTAATCTGAAACTAAATTATTAAAATTAATTGTATATGAACAGGACAGGACCTATTAAATTAAATAATTTGTCTTGAAAAAACAGTTTGATGGTGGTATAAGATTGTAAATTAATCTTATTTCGTAATTAAGTTTTCCTTATCAAATTATCTAATTTTAATTAACTTGCTTAGTATACTTGCCAGGGCTGTATTATCCATAGTGGCAATGAAGGCAACTGTCTATGGACCCAGCGCTATGACTATGTGGTTTACGACAAATAAAATATAATAAATAAAACCAGGCCTAGCATTTCCCAGTGGCCTTTATATGACTTAATCTGGCTGTGTACTTCTGATATCAGGAATCAATAAATATCGGGGGACAATCTAGCACAAATTGACCCATAGTTCCAAAATAAGCTCTAGACTTGTATAATGGGTACTAGACAATGATTTATTTTTTGTTTTTATTTAATAGCCGAATAAATGAATCTATTCTATTCTATTCTATATAAATACTTAAATACATAGAAAACATCCAAGTCTCACTCTCATCACAAATATTTGCCCATACCAGAAATTGAACCTGGGACCACTAGCTTTGTAGGCAGGGTCAATACCAACTAGTGCAACTAGGCTGATGCATATTTAACAATTTTTTCTTTACACTTCCCATTTTTTACTTTATCAGAAACCTATGTTGTTGATATAATCTGCATTTATTTTAACCTGTCAATATATAGGATGTACATTATCAAGGCAATTTAATTTGAACTGTATTGCAAATTTGCAATGGGAATAAAGTTTATTTTCCTATCATTATAAATTGAAAATGGCATTTTCGAACAAACATAATTGAACTTTATTGCTCTGATCGTAGATTTAAAGTCCCACTGAAAAAAAACTTGCAGTTTGTAGTATGGTGGGCCTTATGAGGGTAATGATGCATGTGTTTCTGTTGCGCAGGCTCGGATGCAGCAGGAGCTGTTGTCCAACCCTGACATGCTGCGCCAGGTGCTAGACAACCCACTGGTGCAGCAGATGATGAATGACCCGGAGAACATGCGCACACTCATCACATCCAACCCACAGATGCAGGACTTAATGGCTGTAAGTGAATTTAGTTTTTGTATAATTATGATCGGTTTTTTCCGGTTCCGGTTGTCAAACAGTGATTACGCGAAACGATTGCTCTGTGCTATTTAGTGAAAATAAAATATTTAACTATCAGTGCCACCTAAAAATCCGATTGTTTCCCACCTAACGGGCAGCAATGCGAACATTCACCATAAAAGTTTCACCAGAAAAGAAATAACGTGATAATCGAGTGCATAGGATTATAACCGCACATTTTGAGGTTACAAGATAACTGTCAAAACACCACAGACAAAAAGAAGTGACATTACTGACAGTGTCACAGTGCTGCCAAACGCGAACTCCAACAACGTTCCGTTACACGCAAGAAATGAATCCCTCACTGCAGCAATTATTTGACAGCTTAAAAATTGAATTGAATAATCAACTCACGCAACAATCGCAAGATCTAAAACAAGAACTCCACACATCTATAACTAGGACTTTAGATGACAAGTTATCGCCGTTAATAGAAGAAAATAAGAAACTCTCGTCTAAAATAACGGAATTAGAAGAAAAAATATACAATTTAGAAAAAAATGAGAAAGAAAACAACATAATACTTTTTGGCATTCAGGAAGATGAAAGCTCAACAGAGGATTTATTTAATAAAGTGAAAGAGAAAGTGCAAACTGAGTTAAAAATAGATCTTTCATACAGCGAGATCAACAAAATACACAGGGTTGGTAGGATAAACGTGGATAACAAGACAAAGGGAAGGCCGGTCAGAGTTTCATTTGTTAGAGAAATAAAGAAAAGAGAGATTATGAAAGCGAAGAAACAATTTAACGAAATATATGCAAGTGAAGATTACCCCAGTGAGATCCAAAACAAAAGAAAGAACTTGCAAGTGAAAGTACGTGAAGAAAGGGAGAAGGGGAACACAGCTTATATAAATTACGATAAGCTGGTAGTGAAGCCAGGGAACAAAGAAAAAGATAACAGGAAAAGAATGCCCTCAGGATCACCTCAACAGGAAAGCCAACCAAGGAAGCAACAAGCCACCATAGATGGCAAAATAAACAGGGCCAACGCCTTTGATATGATGAGAAATCGATCTAATTCGCTGCCCAAGACCGATGAATCACCAAATGCAAGAAAATACTAGCAATTAAATGCCAACCGGACCACACAGAATCATAAGAAATGTATAAAACAGAAAGAAAATACCCCAAGCCGGAAAGCGGTCGCCGTGGGGAAAAATGACCGCAACCTTCCAGAGACTAACAAAGTCAAACTACCATCAAAACAATACAACCAATCCCAACTCTACATAGCAACATACAACACAAGGACACTATCAAGCTATGAAAGATTAATAGAATTGAAAACAGCAGTGAAAACAGTCAAACACGACATCATAGGCTTAGCGGAGGTGAGAAGACAAGGTGAATCTATAGATGAATACCCTGACTACATACTATACTACAAAGGAGAAACACCAGGCCAGTTCGGAGTTGGCTTCTTACTTAAAAAACACATAAAACAAAACCTTGAAAACTTCATTGGCCTATCTGAACGTGTGGCCGTAGTGAACTTAAAATTCGACAACTATCAACTATCAATAATACAAGTATATGCTCCAACTGAAACAGCCAAAGACGAGGAAATAGAAAAATTCTATAACACACTCAACACTGCAGTAGAGGCGGCACACAAAAACATCATAATAATGGGCGACTTCAATGCCAAGATCGGCCAAGGACTAACAGAAGAGGAACCTTTGATAAAAACCTATTGCTATGGCACGAGAAATGAAAGAGGAGAGAAACTAATAGAATTTGCCTTTAAGAACAAGCTGTCAATCATGAACACTCATTATAAGAAAAGACTCAATCGCAAATGGACCTGGTGCTCACCAAATAGCAAAATAAAGAACGAAATTGATTTCATACTAACGAACCAACCCACAATATTTCAGAATGTAGACATACTAAACATAAATTACCCATCTGATCATAGAATGGTTAGGGCCACAGTAAACATCCAGAAAACTAAAAAGAGCAGAACTGGCTATGGCAAGAAAGACGCCAAATCTATCCTATGTAACTCCGAGAACATTGAGAAGTACAGGTTGGGTCTGTCAAGCTATATGCCTGACCTTCTAGACAGAATGGAGGACGACACTGTCCAACAATATTATAATGACTTAACATCAGCAATCAACTCGAGCTTACAACAAATAAAATTAAGTCGAAACACAGATGGAAACCATATACTATCCGAGCGAACAAAATTTCTTCTAAGTCAAAGGCAAAAACTGCAAAAAAGTAATCCAAAATCACGACCGATGAAAAACGAACTAAAGGCACTTTACAAGCTAGTAAATAAATATATCAAACATGACTACAAAACATACAGATTAAGAACAATAGAAAATCATCTCAACCATTCAGGCAGCTTAAAAAAGGCGTACAAAGAACTCCAAACACACAAAACCTGGATCAAAAGCTTGAAAAACCAGAGTAAAACTACCTGTAACCGCAAAGGAGTCTTAGACACAGCAACAACTTTTTATAGAGAGCTATATAGCACGAACACTGGGAAGACTGAGAACAAAAGTCCAAGCCTAGCCGTACAAAACAGTCTCTTACCACAAGAAGAAAAGATAGATAGCATCTCAGAAGATGAAGTACTTAAGGCCATCCAGCATTTGAAACTGGATAAAAGCCCAGGCCCCGACAACCTGAGTAACGAGACCATAAAAACTGCAGATTTCCTACTTAGTGCTCCGCTGACATTCTTATTCAACAGGATTTTGATCACAGCTGAATTACCAAAACAGTGGTCTGAATCAAACATCATCCTACTATACAAAAAAGGCGATCCAAGCGACGTGAGCAACTACAGACCGATAAGCTTAATGCCAAATTTATATAAGCTTTTTGCATCTATTATAGAAAAAAGAATAAGCGTAATACTAGATAGACATCAACCTCTTGAACAAGCTGGCTTCAGGAGAGGCTTCTCGACCACAGACCACATACACACAGTCGAACTAATCATTGAAAAACATCAAGAATTCAAAACACCACTGTATATTGCTTATATAGACTATAAGAAGGCTTTCGACACTATACTACATTCAGCGATTTGGAAAACCTTACAAGACCAGCAAATACAAAAGCCATATATCGATATCATAAAAAATATCTACAAAAACAGTACCAGCAAAATACAACTAGACACCATTGGCCCAGCATTTCCAATTGAAAGGGGAGTAAGACAGGGAGACCCGCTGTCCCCAAGACTATTCATAGCCGTACTGGAATCAATATTCCGTAAACTAGACTGGGAAACCCAAGGCATAGACATAGGAGGAAAAAACCTGTCTCACCTCAGATTTGCTGACGATCTGGCACTATTTGCAAATAGTAGTTCACAACTCGAACGCATGATGAATACTCTGAATACAGAGAGCAAAAAAGCAGGTCTGGAAATGAACTACAGCAAAACTAAAATTATGACAAATAGTAACAAACTAATAATAACTATAGATAATGAACAAATAGATTATGTAGACCAGTATATATACTTAGGGAAACAAATTAGCTTCGACCCAAAAACAAACGAACTAGAAATAGAAAGAAGGACTAAAAACACGTGGAAGAAATACTGGAGTCTCAAAGAATCCCTAAAAAGTGACCTACCTGTACATCTCAAGAAGAAAATAATGGATATGTGCCTACTCCCCACTATGACCTACGCATGCCAAACATGGAAGTTTTCAACAAAGGCCAAAAGGTTAATAGTCTCATGCCAAAGGGGAATGGAAAGGAGCATGTTGAAAATTAGAAAAATAGAAAAAATTAATCACTCCCTCATTCGGAAAAGGACAAAAGCCATTGACGCACTTAGCCACGCCCAGAAGCTGAAGTGGAAATGGGCTGGCCATGTTGCCAGGCTACAAGACGAGAGATGGACGCACCGGGTAACAAAATGGAAAGGACCAGCAGGAAAAAGGAAGAAAGGTCGACCGCTAGCACGATGGTCTGACGACATAACAGAGGTGGCGGGGCCCAACTGGGTCTGGAAGGCCCAAGACAGGAAAAAATGGCAGGCTCTGGAAGAGGCCTTTACCAATTAGGGTTCTGGTGCACAACTAGTGTAATTTAGTGTATTTAAGTTTTTAATTTAAGTTAGTGTAATTTAAGATAATTTCTTCAATATCATGTTAATCCAGAAATTAAAGGCTTTTTTATTTTATTTTATTTTATTTTTATTTTATTATAATTATGATCAAGTTTACTTTATGTCCACCATGCTCTTTCTAGTTTGCTTACATTAAGTATGCAATTAAAAAGAACATGATTGTTGCCCATGTTCTTAATTGTTGTTATTTAAAAAGAATATGAACAACAACCATGTTCTTTTTAATTTGCATATTTTAAGTAAATATTCTTTAGGTTAGACTGGTTAGTTTCTCTGAAACATGTGATTAAAAACTCTTAAAACATTGTATGATGAAACAAAAAGAAACCAATTATACTCCGTTTAATCGTGAATCAAACCAAAAAAGTTTATTTAAGTTTATATGTAAGTATTTTTGCTACAGAGGATAATTTGTTATTTAGCTTTTTCATTCATTTTGTTTCAATACATTGGATATTTTTTTTTAAACAAGTGAATTAGTTTTTTCTTGTAAGTACTAAATAATAAAAGTATTTTCAAAAAAATACTTTGGGCATACTTTGTAATACCATCAATTATAATGGCTTATAAAATTATACCTGCTTCCCTGGCCTCTACTGTTTTTGTGATTGCATGTTTACTTGTATAAAAATATCTTTACCTTGTCCTTGTCCCAGTCATTTTGAATAAAAACTATTTAGTAATTGATATAACTTAATGTTGCTAATGTTTTCAGATTTTAGAGCTCATTAATTAGTCATAAGAATGCCATTGTCCAAGTCATTATGACACATTTTAAAAGTAACAAGCATTCACAAATAAAACCTTATTAGCATAATTGCCTTATTGAGGAGAAATAACTCTAAGGGCCTGTTTCACAATCAACAAGTAAATTTATCTGCCATTTAAAGTTGGCTCTCTCCTTGTCTATTTTTAAGTGTAAGAAAGAGAAAGGGCTAAATTTATCTGTCAAATATGCTTTGTCGATTGTGAAACAGGCGGTTAATAATATTGTGCAATGTTTATTTAAAACTGATTGACTTGCACCAAGTTCTTGCAATGTTTCTTCTCTAGCCATTATAGTTCGGTCACACTTTTAAATCGTCATAGCAATGTGTGGTCTGTCAGATTTTTCTTCTTATGGTTGCCATCGAATAATATCAAATTAGGGCAGTATAATATCCAAGGATTTTACACTATACTGAAAAGAGTGATCGTAATTCCAGAGGAACCCGGAGATCAGCCACATGCTGAACAACCCGGAGCTGCTCCGGCAGACGATGGAGCTGGCGCGCAACCCCGCCATGCTGCAGGAGCTCATGCGCTCGCACGACCGCGCTCTCTCTAACCTCGAGAGCATTCCTGGTAAGCACCACACCAGGGTCCCACCACTCGACGTTGAAGAATAGGGAGGTTCACTTCCAGGTCCAATCAGCTTCTCTTTGGTATGTTATATAAAGTTCTTCCTTATGTCGTCACAAGTCGCAATTGTCAAATATCGCTTATAAATCTTTGTGGTGTAACATTTCGTTGTTAGTGTAAAGTAATTACAATCGCTAGTCGTTATGGACGTCCGATTTCCTGGGATAAAAAGTATCCTTTGCCCATCTCCAGGCTATAAACTATCTCTGTACCAATTCACATAGATGGGCGGAGGAGTTGAACCTTGAAGTCGGAATATACAAAGTAACACACACTTTCGCCTTTTGTAATATAGTATCATCCTCGTAGTCCTACTTTTGCTAAAGGTACCTATTGGTATGGTTATGGTACAAAGCGAACTACTGCGCCGTTTCATCAGTAACCACTGACTCTTTTGTGGTACCAAAGTCAAGCTAGGAATCCTTATAGTTTCGCCATGTCCTTCTGGCTGGGTTTTAAAAGAGATAACGTGTAATTGTGTGTTATGTACTTATTGTTGAAGGCCCTAATAAATAAATAAATAAATTGTATCAATGCATCGAGCAACACGACAGGGAGTAGGCATTCGCACCAATTCCCCTCTGTCAAAGTACAAGCCCAAGCGGGCATGCGCATCTAATAAAACTAGTTGTCACTCGGATTGTCAACTAGACAGAGTCCAGTCGCGCGAGTGAACGTTACCAACACTTAAAATGCCGAATTGCTCTGTTTTCGGATCTGTTGAGCAACAAATCCGACTTCTCGCCGATGAAAGAGATGAAAGCCCTATCGTGTCAATGTGTGAATTGTGACTCGTTCGTACACAAAAATTGCTCGAGGTCTGCAAGTTTTGTTGGTGTATTCCATTTTTTAACCGACTTCAAAAAAGGAGGAGGTTATACGTTCCACTGTATGTTTTTTTTTATGTATGTTCACCGATTACTCTGTCAATTGTGGACCGATTATAAAAATTCTTTTTTGGTTTGATAGAGTATACTTCCGAGATGGTCCCGTTGTCACCAAATCTGAATCTGTTGAGGGAATCAGTGAGGAATTGAGGGAACTCCTCAAATATTGTAGGTAAACATATAGCAAAGCAATTGTAGTATTTTTAGTAATAAGTGTAGCATTTGCATTCAGAAAGTATCACTTGGTTAAGTGGAACTGATGATGAAGACCACAGATGGCCACCGGAACTCCTCAACGGTACCTATTTTAAGGGTGGCGATAAGATATCTCGATTAAGGTAGTTGAGCGACTACAACGAAGAATATTTACTTGTTGAAATATGACTATGACTTCCCCGCGGCGTTGCTTGCGGCGTGCGTGAAATAACTTAAAGTTTCATATCAACTAAGAAGTGGGACTACGTGACAGCGTACCTTATTATGATCACTAAAAAGTATAAAATAAAATAAATGTTTTAAAAAACAAAAAACCGCCTTCAAAAACGCAAAAAATAAATTTTGTTTTTATGTATTAGTGTCATCATTACAGTTTTGTTTTGGTATGTATGTGTGCAGAGCTGCATTTGTGTGCCCATTTCCCCCCGCAAGAAATGACAGAACTATTTGACTGTAATATTCATAGCTAAGGCGACTCCCTTCCGCTAGGATGGCCGTGTTGCTCGATGTATCAATGTGACACCGACTGTATTTTCAGGTGGATATAACGCACTGCAGCGCATGTATCGCGACATACAGGAGCCCATGCTGAACGCGGCTAGCAGTATGGCGGGCAACCCGTTCTCTGGGCTTGTGGATAATTCAGGTCAGTCTCATCATCTCGGTTTAAGATTTCACTACACCTGATGATTTAAAACATTCAATATGGTTACGTACTTGAAGGTCGGTACAGTAAAACACAACTGATATGGCTTACCGATGCACTTGCGCAGAAGACGAATTTTCGAAGCGCGGGAACCAATCAGCATGACCCACGCGTTGCGCTTCTGTATTCTGTCCTATTATCGGTTATTAGTGACGCCATGTTGACGCGCGCCCGCGTGTCATTCCGTCAGCCGTGTGACATGAAAAAAATACATGCAATTTAATTTGCACCTTATAACTATTACGTAAAAGTCTGATCGTGGATTTTAATCGTGCTTTCGACGCCATATAAATTTTGTTCTACTGTAACAGATACGATAATTAACACCTAGACTTAAATCCTACTTACTACCTGGCGGTCTGTGTAATCCTTCTAATTGCCATAAAAAAACTGTTTATATCAGATACTGTCTGGATTTATTAAACTACTTAACTTAATCTCGCCCAGTTTCCCTTAGGGCCTGTTTCACAATCGTCAAGTAAAGCATATCTGACACATAAATTTAGCACTTTCCTTTTCTTGCGCTTGAACATAGGCAAGGAGAGAGCTTACTTTAATTGGCACATAAATTTACTTGTCGATTGTGAAACAGGCCCTTAATTTTACAATTCAAGTAAAATTGCCGAGGCTCAGATAGTGCTTTTCTAAAACATGTACGTATTAAAAGCGGCCTGTAATGGTTTCTAATGCTTTACCTTGCCTTGTTGTGGAGGTAGTGAAAGCCGACGACGTTAGAATTACGGCCACCATAAAGTGAAGCTTAATGTATTCGTTATTTGTAAATAATAAGAATACCGAGAATGATCGAAAAAAAAAGTTTTCTCCAACATGCTCGGAAATTTTAACCTTACTGTTCTAAAAACAGCTCGCGAAGTTCCGGGTTCTAGGACTACGCATTTTTTATTATTATTTACCAATGGTAGCAGCCACGATAAATGTATGAAATTTCATTATATCCCCCTTTTTTAACCTTCTTTGAACTTTGATAAATAACTCCGAACAGCCACGGACTAAAAAGGTTAACGAACGGCGTTTACAGCGTATTTAATAAAAATAAAAAATAAAATAGCCTTTATTGCTGTTACTTTTTCTTACAATTAATACATGCCTATTTACTAAAAAACTAAGTTGATGTAATCAACTTGCATTTGTATGATCGGCAACTGGTTTGTGTGGAACAGCTTGTCTGTCGACAAAGGCCTCCTCTAAAGATTTCCACGTATACCTGTCTCTTGCTAAACGGGTCCATACCGGACCAGCTATTTTCTTCAAGTCATCTTCCCATCTTTTAGTTTGTCTGCCTCTATTTCTTTTGCTATTTCTCGGATACCATTCTGTTACTAACTTAGTCCACTTCTCTCTACTTTCTCTTAACATATGTCCCGTCCAACGCCATTTAAGCTGTCTGTAGGCTGTGTGTGCATTTTTGAATTTTGTTTTCTTTTTAATTTCTTGTAATTTTACTCTATCCCTTCTTTTTATACCTAAAATACTCCTTTCTATTGCATTTTGGCAGACTTTTAATTTATTTTCTTGTAGTTCTGTTAACTCCCATGTCTGGCACCCGTATAGTAAGCATGGCATAATGCATATTTCGTATACTTTCTTTTTTCCTTTCATTGGCATATCCTTATCCTTCATTATTTCGCTAAGAGACCAAAACCGTTTCCAAGTATTAGTTATTCTTCGTTCTATTTCTTTATTCATGCAAGCATCTGTAGATATAAGTTGGCCCAAATATATATATTCATTTACGTATTCTATTTGTTCGTTATTTACTGTTATTTGTTCGTTGGTTACTGTTTGTTGGGATTTCGTCATAATTTTGGTTTTAGTTAGGTTCATTGTCAGGCCGGCTTTAACACTTTCATCGGATAGTTGCTGCAACATTAGTCCCAGAGTACCTGCGTCCTCTGAGAACAAAATTAAATCATCCGCGAAGCGTAGATGGTTGAGATTTTCGCCATTTATATTGAGGCCAATTTTGGTCCAGTTTAGATTTCTGAATATCATCTCCAGCACTGCTGAAAATAATTTAGGTGATATAGGATCTCCTTGGCGTACACCTCTTTTAATAGGAAATTCGTTACCCGTAGATTCAAGTTTGACTTGTGCTGTGCTCGCTGTATATATGTTTTTAATTATTCGTATGTATTTTGCTTCCACCCCTTGTCTTTTTAGAGCGTCCCATATATATTCATGTTCCAATGTATCGAACGCTTTGTAAAAGTCAACAAACCCTATGTAATACGTTTTATTATATTCTCTATATTTCTGTAGAATTTGTCTTAGAGTGTGTATATGATCTATAGTTGAGAATTTGCTTCGGAAACCAGCGTATTTATACTGTATCAAATAGTTTAACTTTTTTTAAACATGTTGCGTTCATAAACAAAGTAAATTGCTGTATTAACTTTAACGCGTAATCTATATATACAGGGTGGTCAAAATAGAGACGTCCAATTTTTTTAAAATTGGACGTCACTATTTGACAAATAGGTTTAAAAACTTCGCTGATTCGTAATGATTGTAATTGTGTAAGATACCACTGAAAAACTTATGAAATAAAACATGAAATTAATGATTTTTCGAGACATGGACATAAGGGAAAATTACAAAAATTCCGATTAAAATGATCAATATCTCCGAAACTAGCAAAAATCGCTGAACATATATGGGGTATTTTCGGATACAACTTGGTGCGAGGATTCTAGAAAAAAAATTTGGACGTCACTATTTGGACCACCCAGTATAAAAGGCAAACCTGACTGACTTATATATCAACGCACAGCCGAAACTACTGTACCTAGAAACTTGAAATTTAGTGTAGTTGTTCCTTTCATGATGTAAGTGAGCATTAAGAAAGGATTTTCCGAAAATCGAAATGGGGGGAGTAGCGGGAAACTAATTCTACGCATACGAAGTCGCGGGCGTCCTCTAGTAAATGATATAATTGATCCCCAATTTCTTCATATTCGTTTTATTACATTTGAATTTGTGATCTAATTCAATGGTATTATTCAGTTTTAAACTGTAAAGTGCCTATTTCGAATATAAATGGCATTATTGTATAAGTGATGCCGATGATGATGGTGGCAATGTTTTTTTTTCGAAGGCAAATTTTGAGACTGAGCTTGAATATATTAACAATTGTGTTATGTTTTCTCGCATTGTTGGAGAAAAGCACTATACAAGCCTCTGCCGGGAAGGGTGGTTGCTGGACGGATACAGAGTGTCCCTAAAACCAGCGCCGAAATTGAGTTGGCTGATAGAGGAGCTCATAAGCTATAGAATTAAGCAAATTTGACCTTTATAAAAATTTCATAGTTTTTGCCACTTTTATAAAACTCGTGATTTGTGATAGGTATTTGAACCAGATTTTCGGGGGCTATAGGGACTGCAAATTTAAATATTTCGGAAATCTGTTTTGTCGTGGTACAGCATTTACTTATTTACGCAAGTAGTTTACGAGAAAAACATGTTTTACTTCAAAAATAACGTTTATAGCGCTCATTCCATAGTATGACAGAGTTTAAATTTTTAACAGATTCGAGCATTTAAAGAATAATTAAAAAAATCGAAATTTGAACACAATTCGAAATTCGAACTCAAGCCAGTCTTCGGGTTAAAGATTGTTTTAGTAATTTCAGTACAGTTCCTTAATTTGTTTGATGTGTGCATTATTTGGTTTGGTTTCTTGTTTTCTTAATGGACTTATTGCTATGTGGGAAACGTGATTTGGATTTTGTCCAACTAAGCGAGTACAGACAATGCTGCAAACACACATAGAGGATCGTAATCAAGCAAGGGTTTTATGGTCGAATGAAAGCACTTTTAAAAGATACGGGTTTATGAACATGTACAATTTACATACACACATCAAAAGTGCCTAGGGATTTTTTTTATTCTAGACAGTTTTGAACATTTCAATATGGGCATATTACTACTGAGTCAAAACATCGAATTTGTCTAGGGATACTGAGTATCCCAAGCCTTTTTTGATGTGTGTAGTTATGCATTAGAAAACCCTCATTTGATAAGAGAAGATCGGACGCAATACCTATTTAAACATTGATACTGCACTTTATGCACGACAAGTGAGAGAATTTTTAAACCAAACTTGCCTACAGAGATGAATCGCGCATCTTGGTCCCATTTTTGGCCTCCTCGATCTCCAGACCTAAATCCTCTAGATTTTAATTATTGGGGTAACATTAAAGAAAAAGTTTACGACTAGCCAATTTACCGAGTATAGCTAAGCTTAGACAATGCATTCACGCAGTGGCTCAAGAAGACTTAACCTAACCTAACCTTTTGAACGCCACAGTCGGCTCTGTCCGACAACTGAAAGTCGTACCATTGACGCCATCGTCGCCCATAGCCGACACAAGTGAAAGATTAAAAGAGACTTTGTTTCTTATGAATTAAGTTGTAAGGAGAACATTCATCCTTCATACATTTTTGGCCCTTTATTGAAAGTGCCGGCCAAAATAAAATTTGGGTGTACATCGCTAGGATTATTTATGTTGATCAACTTTTGTTATGGCACGAAAACTGTCGGATCATTGCCTGACTTTTTATAGAGGTTCGAAAGATCGACTTTTACATAGCACAGTCACGGACTTTTGATGAGCCGCCATAGAACCCGTGTAATTCCTTTTTTCCTGACTTGATGCTGTCATTATGACAGGGTTCTATGGCGGCTCATCAAGTGACCGTACCAATACCGGCATTTTTCAAAAATGTTAGAAAGTAAAAATAAAGCATTTTTAGCATTATACTTTCCAACATTTTTGAAATAATAATTCAGAAAATTACCCAACAGCTTTCATGCCATAGTAAAAGTTACTAAAAATAATTAATTCTAGCTACCTATACCAATTTTTTGGTCGGACCTTCGAAAAAGGCTCAATATGAATGATCTCCTTTTTGCACTGAGGTGAGGCTATTTGAAGTGAGGCGTTCAAAACGTTGACTACCCACATTCGATAGCACATTTTTTGGCAACACCCTGCAAAAAAACTGGCTAAAGGTATCAAAAATCCAAAGTTTTATAAGAGTGCCATTATCTCGAAAACTATAAAAAATTCACCGAGGTAATTTTGCTTAATCATACAGCTTATGAACTCGTCTATTAGTTTTAGCGTTAGTTTAAGGGACACCATGTATAGTACGGCCTTGATTGCATCTCGGCCGCGCTAACTCACACTCGTCCAGCAACGGCCTTTTTGCCGGTTTCTGCAGTAATGTACTGTTTTATTTTGTCTATTGTACAGTCGCAATACGGGATTGTAGAGCCACATGCCACTGTTAGTAGTTTGGCCGAGTAATGCGAATTGGGTTAAATCTGTTATATTCGTATATCCATTAAGTATGTATTGTATTACTCAGCTAAATGACTCGGAGTAGCGAAGTGGGTTAAGTTTCCCGTGTTGTGACTGTACAGATGGCACGAATCCGCAACAAGGCGCGGAGAACCGGCAGCCGCTGCCGAACCCGTGGCAGCGCGGCGGCAGCGGCGGCAGCGGCGGCGGCGCGGCGGGCGCGGCCACCGGGCCCGGGCTCATCAACACGCCCGGCATGCAGTCCCTGCTGCAGCAGATGTCCGAGAACCCGCGCCTCGTGCAGTCCATGCTGTCCGCGCCCTACACCAACAACATGCTGCAGGCGCTCGCCGCCGACCCGGAGATGGCCTCGCAGCTCGTCAACCAGGTACACCGATCAACCAAACGATCAATCCATATCCACCTACGCTAGATATAAGCTTCTCTCTCGCATTGAGCTGGTAGTCTTGCGTTCGTCTCTTCCAGAATGGTTCTGATTTGGTACTTTTAAGACTTAAACAAGAAGAAATATGGAGATAATACAACTATGAATATTGATTTTTTTAGTCTTTCCTGATAATTTAACCAGATGCGTCACAATATAAAATGTTTCCTAAAATGTTTTTCTTTCATTACAGAACCCGATGTTTGCAAACAACCCCCAACTGCAAGAACAGATTCGGACCATGATGCCACAGATGCTAACCCAGTTACAAAACCCGGAAATGCAACAAATGATGTCCAATCCGCAGGTACGGTCGAAGCTCGAGTTCTCCCTAAAGTATTGGGCATTCGGGTTAGGCGTAAATTACAATAGTAGAAAGTACAAATGTAGATAGAAAATATATAGTTTGGGGTTCTTTAGTCAAATAAACTTTTTTTTTTTACATTTCCGGGACACGTGATCGTTTCAGATATCACAACTCATGATCGGTTTAACCGATTTGAGCGGGTCGCCCGTTCGGGCACACGGAAGACAAAGACTTCAAACATTGGTTGTGTATTGAGTGTGTGTAGATATTGTAAAGAGTGTGTTGTGGGCAGGCACTAAACGCGCTGCTGCAGATCCAGCAGGGCATGGAGCAGCTGCGCACGGCGGCGCCCAGCCTCGTGACCAACCTGGGGCTGGGCGTGGGCGCCGCCGCGCCGCCCGCGCCGCCGCCCGCCGCCACGCCGCCGCCGCGCGACCAGCACAACTCCGAGCTCTTCTCGCAGGTAACCGACGCAAACAGACACCCCGGAACTGGGTCATTCAGTTTACAACTATCTTAGGCAGCGAGGCACATACACCTGGCATTGCTGACGTTTTTTTACAACGGTGACTTATGGCTATAAAAAAACCGATCAAGTGCGAGTCGGACTCGCGCACCGAGGGTTCCGTATTAAAATATCCGCAAAAGAAAATACTCATTTTGTTATGAACTTTATTTTCTATGCTATAAGGTCCATTTTGACTAGACTAAATTTTAATACAGATTTTCAAAGCTTTTTCGTTATTTCTCAAAAATTATAAATAATGAACACGTCATTTTATTTTTCCCATAAAAATTAAGTAATTATCTATAGGTCAGGATTTTTTCAGATTTTTTATTGATAAACTTCGGAGATAAGGGGAGGGGAACGGTCATTTTTCGAACATTTTTGGCTATAAATCAAAAAGAACATTAAATATATATTTTTTAATTGTTTTGAAATGTGCAGATTGAGCTCTTTCATATGACACCCCATTTGCTATATTCAAACCACTTTCATTTTTCAACCCCCCACTCAAATACGTATAAAAAAAAAATTTTTTTTTACACAGATGTGGGCAAGCAAGTTGTACAACTATGCCAAATTTCAAATTGATAGCATTTGTAGTTGCTGAGAAAACCTGCTGTGACATACAGACAGACAGACAGACAACGAAGTCTCATCATAAGGGTTCCTTTTTTACCATTTTGGTACGGAACCCTAAAAATCTGACTTAAAAGTGTAGCTTTTGAGTCAATGACGACTATTTTCTCTTTCACTGAAGCGCCTTCGGGCTAAAGCGAGGCAAAAGGATTGAGAACTAGACTTGTAACTCAACTTATTGTCTACCTAATAGGGCGAGTGGGGATGGCTAGATAACCGAACGGTGGTTACCCTACATCATATTTAAAAAAATGATCTGAACTACAGATCTTTAACTTCTACAGCATTTTTTATAAGCTTACTAATCTCTCTTTTAATTATAAACAGATGAGTTCATATTTCATGATGGATTATGATTGACCTTCTTTATACTTTATACGCTCAATAGTTCTAATGAGTCTATTGGTCTTCCCATGTACCCGAGAGACGAACGAACGATCCGAACCGGAGTTAACAAGCAATTGACGTTATCTGGTAATTTGAATATATAATCATATACCGGTAGCGTATAAATTGTTGTTTAATGTAATTTTGGCTTGAATTTTTATGAGCTTTTCAGTATTATTTATTCTTATTTTCAACTATTTATGTTATAAACAATTTAAGTATCAATCAAGAATTTCATTGTGTTTTCAGTAACTCAAACAATCACTGTCAAGCTGTATTTATGCACTAATTGACCGTCTTACATTTTATGGATCATTTCAACTGTAATGTGCAATTTGTATACAATTTTTTTACGTACTTACTCTGAATTTAGTCCCAGAAACTTACCGGAAATAACATTTGGCAAGAGTCCTTGAACATCCCTAACGCGCTCACAAACAACGAACTTATACGGGCCATACATACAGACCCTCCCATGAACTTCGGTCGTAACGTGAATGCCTCCTTTTATTAAATGTGGTCGAACTATGATGACCGACCTGCCTCAGGACCTTAATGGTTTGCCTCAACCTTTTCAACGCCAAGCAGCGAAGTAATACGACGTGTCTCAGACGCCAAGAGTCCGTATGAAGTTTGACGGCAATTGCCGACGTTTGGCGTCAGTACCACAAATTTCCGATGAAGTGATTTGCCGGCTTTGGCGCTCAAAAGGTTAAAACCAACGAAAGAACTTGTCGCATACGACCGAAGTGCGTAAAAAGTTCTTTGCGACCGTCGTAACGTGGTGCTTTTAGCATGGCAGAAACCGCGAATGTACACTGGCCTAACTGAAAAAGCATTACATAATGCGGATATTCCATTTTACAGCGTGCTCTCGAGCTCAGCTGTCATGCTTGAGCCGAACATTTAAATTACCTATCGCCTTTAACATGGCGTGTGTTGACAGTTCATGCAGCGGATGGTAGCCGCCATGGCCAACAACCAGAACAACTCGACGCAGCCGCCCGAGCAGCGCTACTCGCAGCAGCTGGAGCAGCTAGCTGCGATGGGATTCCTCAACCGGGAAGCCAACTTGCAAGGTAATTTGACCTTTATTTGATACCAGGATTCTGACAAATTTATTGCTAATTTTAAATTTATTATGCATGTTTGTAGCAAATGTATGGAAGTTTTTAAAACATTCTATGCTTTTTGTTAGTTTTACTTAACGTAACTTTAACCATTTAGGTGGCATAGTGTCCATAAATTTAGATACCACACCAATTGAGGAACATTTCTGTTAAGGACTACCTAAATTAAGAAACCAAACTCGTAACTTGCGAATAACTAGTAGCAAACTTTTGGGATTTTATATTACGTAATTACGTAACGTAAGCCCTATTATCGATCGACAAATCCGACGTATTATAACGATTGAATTGTGTCCGCAGCTCTAATCGCGACTTTCGGCGACGTGAATGCGGCGGTGGAGAGGCTACTGGCACTGGGGCAGCTCTCCATGAGCTAACACTCCTGCCGCCCGTCCGACACACACACTGTTAGCCCGCGTTTTCAATTGTAGGCTGCTCTCCTGCTATACACACTTATGCACTTTTACACAAACACCAAAAGTGGTAAACCTGAACGCACCTGTATGGCTGAAAGAGTTGAATACTTGTCAACGTTCTTGTAGGAACACCGTTTTTCCAACTCCACTCTAAATCAACATCATCCGTAAATTATTCGCATCGTACACACGTGTTCGTATCAGGGAAGCAGCTGTTGATTTTTGCACTATTTTTTTTACATTGTGGTGGAAGTTGTGTGGTATATTATTTGTCAGTAAAAACGAATGCTTGAAATGGCGCTGACGAAAGAGTCGAAACAGTAGAAGACGTTTTATTTCTAAAGAACGAAGAGGAATCGATTCATTTTGTATTCAGTTGCCTTACGAGGCCGAAAGTGATACGGGGCATTTAGTAGACGTAGGGGCGTTTTAGGACTCGGATTTGAACAAGAATGAATGTTTTTCAAAATTTCTTTAGTGCCATTTCTAAAGCGAAGTTTGTGCCCGTCGCCGCGGCGAGCGCCCGCGAGCGAGCGGGCCGCGGCGAGCCGGCCGCCCGGCCAGACGCTGGGTCACTCGACATGTCTTCTAGGCAAAATTACCAACCGGACTAAATTACAAACTGGCAAAATGAACGTTTCGCCAAGTAATTTAACGCCTTTAGCAAAAAAGAAACGGTAGTCTTAAGAAGCATTATGTTATGTCGATCAGGTAGCGCCCTCGGCAACATTCAGCTTGCTGGGTAAACATTCGTGCGTAATTATTAATTTCCTACATTTTCCACGAGTGTAACGGCACAGTTACAGTGTTCCGGTTGCCGTATGCGACTGGGTGGACGTTCCGTCAGGTCGGAGGTCGGAAGGTAACGTCAGTCAGCGGGATTCGTTAGCATCAGATGGGGTCGCCTTATTAGGTAAACGAATAAGTATGAACACGAAGTAAGCTGGCCGGGTAAGACCACCGTGTACGGCAACTGTAGGTACTATTATAAGACATACAATACGGTGGCCCGTATTAGGCGGACGGACGGTAAATATGATATTAGTATTTCGGATCCATTTGAGACTGATGAGGCTACCGGATTACTGTAATTGTTTATTTGATGCATAGAATTTTATCCAATGTCTGTAAACAAACAGTGACAGAATCACTTGCAGGTAAGTAATAAATATGGTTACCCATTTAAGGGATAACATTTCGGTTATATTTAACATATGTATTTATTCATGTTGCCATTTGGCAGAGTGGTTTTATAAGAAAATGACTAATTAGGGATTCGCATTTTGCCATTTTGTTCTGTAATTTTCATTAAATAGGACCGCCTTGGTAATTTTGCTTGATAGACTTCGATACTTATTCAAAATACTTATCTATTAACTCTATATAGGTGATTTCCTATGCCACTACAGTTCATTCCTTCTTGTTTTTTTAGTTTATAATGAAAATTGTTAAACATAAGAAACTTCGTAAATACGGTAGAAAAAAACTTCAGTTATTCCCTGTATTTTACTCTACAAAAGAGTATGTTAATATTTCTGAAGTATAATTTATATAATGATGATTGTTTTTTATTGACGAATTCAAATATTTCAGTTGCGTAAAGTTACAATAAGCAAGCCGTTTATGTAAATATGTTCCTGTCAGCAAAAAAGATGGAATAAGAAAGCGCAGTTTTGGGGCAATTATTAAAGACTCTAATCTAAACGTCTGTCTTTGTGCGAACAGCCATTGTTTTCGTTTTATCGTAAATTACTGGTCACAAATTTGTATTGGGACTCGATGTTAGTTCCAGCATTGATGTTATGACTATGGCTTTTTATGAGGGCTACTCGAAGCACTGCGGGCGGGCCCGCGAGCTCCTGACTGGCGTGTTTCTAAAACGCCCTAGTTGTTGCCCTGACCCTTGATGCAGTACTTGAGAAGTCTACAATTTATTAGCGCCATTTTTTTGGACCCGAATGGTTATTTTGTTCTGTTATTCCCTTGTAACATTTAAACGGACCCGTCATTCAATCGTTGTGGTGGTAAACTATTTTATAAGAGTTTAGCTTTTGTAGCCTATAATATTACTTTAATATTATTTTCTAGTGGTTTTATAGCGAATTCATTAAATTTAAGTTGTAAAAAGTATAAAGAGTACTGTTGCTCAGTTTTGAGGGAGTGTATTAAATTACCCAGAATTATATATGAGAAATGAATTTATTAATAATCCCTTCTGTATACATATTGTTTGTTCACGAATGGGCCTGGCTATAGGTTGAACAGTACTTTTGGTAAATTCCCCAATACACATTTGACTATTTAATCGCAGCAAGGAACCGTAGGAGCTTCAGTTGCAACTGCTATTATCAATGGCGCAGTCAGTTCTCATATTGTAATGTGATTGTTACAAGTCTTGACAGCGAGTAAGTTGATTGCAAATTTGCTTGTAAGTTTTACTTATTTTGCAATGTTTACGTGCATTTTCTACAATAACTGTAAAATATGCGCGTATCCTGTGTCTAGACTGCTAGAGATGTCTGAAATCGTATGATATGAATCTGGGTGTAACAATATTATTATGTGACAGAATGCAATTATTATTAACAAGGTAAAATACTTATTGTTTTATTTAACATACCCCTATAGTAATTGTTCATTTATTAGTACAACAAATAGGCGTCGTCCTAATTGAAGGCGAAAGCGCGATCATCGCAGGTTGACGCGAATTTTATTCGAATAAGTCTATTCGAGATTAGTATTACCGCGCGTGCGTATAAATAAAATTCGCGCGAACTGGTGAAGATAGCTCATTTGCGTTTTATTAGGACGACGCCGTTCAATCTAACAGCCTAGCCTCGTCTGGCCTAGTTGGTAGTGAAGTGACCCTACCTACAAAGCTAGTAGCGGTCCTGGGTTCTAATCCCGGTATGAGCAGATATTTGTGTGATGATGAGCGACAATATTTGTTCCTGAGTCATGGATGTTTTCTATGTATTTAAGTATATATTTCTCTATGTAAGTATTTATATCGTTGTCGTATGATAAATAAATAAATAGGCAACATGATTAATTTGTGTACCTACAACACGGATGTGTTTGTTTGTTTATGTGCAATAAGATGGTTGCCACTTGAAATACATATTGCACCGACCAACTATTTGCCAACTAAGGGCTGATTTATCAATCCCCAGATAAAACTATCCGTCAGTTAAAAGTATTACTATCCTTTTCTGAAGTCATATGAAAGAAAAAGACAGCTAAAATTTACCTTCCGGATAGCTTTATCTGGGGATTGAAAAATCAACCCTAAGTATAAATTATTTTGGCAATTTTATTTTATACAATGATATTATCAGAGGGAAAAACGGATAATTTAAATAATAAGGCAAGTACAAACTCTGCGTTTGAAACACTGACTGAAACGTGTTTAGTTGTCAACTCAAGTTGTCAAATTTATTGTCATTGATTCACTTGACTGACAGCAGCAACCAACACCAACCACCTCGATTCGCCTGCGAAACAAAACGAATCAAGTCAATGGCTTTTTTGTTTTGTAGCTTAACTTATAGTTGTACCTGAATGAATTACATAAAAGAAATATAATTATGACCTGATATAAATCACACTGAGGTATATACATCGTTTATTACACAGACCAGGCATTTAACTTTGACCGGTACGTAAGATGATTCTTGTTTTTCAGATAAATAATGTATTCACCGCGGCAAAAATTGTTGTGGTTCGCGTTTAGTTCACGAGTGGCGGTGTTAGTGCTACAAGCAGTGTCTAACTGTATAATCCCGGACCACAACGCGAACGTATTCATCAGCCCCGAGGACGCGGGCCTGCGGCGCACGTGGGGCGACGCCGTTGTGGACGCCGTGCTGGGCGGCCTGAAGCGCTGGGACGCGCAATACTTTATCCACATCGCACAGTACGGATACACGTACGAAAACTGCCTAGCCTTCTTCCCATTCTTCCCTCTTGTAGTCCGATGTGTCGCGTACGGTATTAATAGCATTATTGGCTCTTTTTTAAACTTTCACAGTTCCATCCTTATTTCATCAACTCTTATAAACCTCACCATGTTCGTAAAATCTGCTGATATATTACATAGACTGAGCTTGAGAGTTCTACGAAGTGAGAGCAAAGCTTACAAGTCAGTGGTTCTGTATTGCGTTAATCCTGCCAGTATATTTTTCTCGGCCCCATATTCAGAGACGTTATTTGCTCTCATGTCTTTTTATACAATGCTGAAATGCACAGATAATGAAACGCTCAGATTTGCTAATATAGACATTGTGAGTGGTCTTCCTGCAGGATTTTCTATGATTACTAGATCAAATGGCTCCGTTAATTTGGGATTCTTGCTCTATACTAGTTTTAAAAATGTGATTGAGAGGACTTTACCTGAGATAGTGAATAAATATAGGACTCTGAAACGTAGAATTGTTCTTCCATTCCTGTTGCTTCCTATCCTGACATCCTGCGTAGCACTATTTATAACTGTGATAATAGCTCTTATTCCTTTTGTTTTGGTTCAGATTTATAATTATTTAAAATTTTGTGTACCCAGTCAGCATAATTTACCTGAGTTCTTGTCAAACACAGAATATGTGCTCCCAGGCAGAGGGGACAGTCCCTGGTGCAACAACTCCTTGCCTCTGTCCTACTCGTACATACAGAGCCATTACTGGGATGTGGGTCTGTTCAAGTATTATGAATTAAAGCAGATTCCTAACTTTGTGCTTGCATCACCAATTCTCTTTCTAGTAATGTATCATTGTTTATCATACATCAAAAACAATCCTAAGTTATGTTTCAGATTAGGAATTAGGAGCCATATATTAAATTTTGGTTACTCTAATAAAGTGCCTTACAGGCAGAAACAGCATTCCAGGAGTTTTGGTGCTAATGACCCTGCCATCTTTGTATATGCTGTGCACATGATATTTCTATGTCTTTTCTGTATTATGTTTGTGCATATTCAGGTTTCAACTAGACTGCTATCTTCTGCAAGCCCGATTTTATACTGGATTGCTTCCTACAAGTTAAATGTGGGAGCAACTCCTACGTCTGATCAAAATACAATAAATGAACATTTCCGCCGCATCAGTATTGGTAAAAGAATTCCTTCACATTATCTGTCTATTGCTAACTTGGAAGGTATTGACAACATGTATAGTAAATGGAAAACATTTATTATAACCAGATGGATGACAGATTTTCAGTCTCGATTAATACAATATTATTTTCTTGGCTATTTTTTAATTGGTACAGTGTTGTTTTCAAATTTTTACCCCTGGACTTGAACGTTTCTCTTAATTGATTGCATATCACATGAACATATCATCAAAATTTACATGGTTCAGTAATGATTATGACGGACACATTAATAAGTACCTGATACATATTATTATATTTACAGACAACAGTTTATTGAAACACACCCAAGGTAATGAGTAATCTTTACACATAAATTAATTAAAAAATGCATGGATGTTTTATGATATAAATAAAATTGGATAGCCTTTTTTTTTTTGTGAATCTGCGATCAATCGGTGTATTGATTGCATTTATGACAATATTGTTTTCCAAATAGTTCGAGCCCTGGATTTACAATTTTTCGTATTGGGGCTTTTCTCCAGCGCACGGGGTGTGCCTCGTGAACCCCCCTTTAGATCCAGGGCTGTGCGTGGTGATAGTTATAAGTATTATATTTTAATGGTTTTAAATATTTTTTGATTTACATTTTTTTAATGGGTTAATTATTAAGATGAAGTGATCTTTAGATCATTATAAATAAATACGATAACATATCTCTTGTAACATTCCTCCTTTACTTATAGTGTTACTACTACTACCATTTCTTCCTTCAGTGTAGGTAATTATTGTTATCAAGTATTAAGCTTTATTGTATTTTCATCTATGTATCAAATGATTTTAAGTGACATAAGTAATTTGTGAAGTATTTGCATGAACTCTACTGATTCTGTATAGTATTTTCTGAAAAACTAAAACTTGATCACAAATCCGTCCGGATCGCTACCACCTTCATATTCTTTATCGTACCGCCAAGCATTAGTGTTCGCATTGTGATGTTCCAGTGTGGGGATAAGACAACTGGTGAAAAGACTAGCATAAAGGCATTTCATCTTAGGCGATTGTCACACTGCCGCCGCATCCTGTTGCGGCGTGCGGAGCGACGAATTCGCATGCGACAGTACGGATTTGCTCCGTATTAATTAATTATTATTTGTATTAGGGCATGCAATTCCGCAATCGGCTGTGATGTGCGGAGCAGTGTGACAACCGCCTTAGTCCTCGGGGTTGGCAATGCTTTAGCTGCCTTAGGTTTGCTCGTGTAAGGTTGTATTCTTGAGATTAAAAAATTGTATTATGGATCTCAGATCCCACTTATGGCCTGTTTTATAAAGTTACAATTACAATTTACATGTTACCTTGAGCAGTGTTGCCAGTCTAGACCTGTAAAATTGTTACTTGTAACTTTATAAAACGTGCCTCATGCTCCTTTACCATGCCATAAAAAAAAACAACTAGTGTTGTCCACTTTGTTATTGTTATGATTTTAACAAGTGGGTTTTTGTGATTGTTGTAAACTATAAGGGGGCTTGTAAAGCTCACTTTCCCGAAATGTGCACTTTTTCTAAACGTGCACTTCCCAATAGGTACACTTTCTTAAAAAGTGCATTTTCTCAGATAGAACATATTCTCGGAAGATATAGAAAGAAAGCAAGAAAGAAAGAAAAAGAAAGAAAACTGACAAACAGACAAACAAAACTCAACAAAATACTGACATAGACAAAATTCCTGTTGTCACGAAATGGTTCCAACTCAGCGTAATATATTATCTCAGAACGTGCCCCAATTGGGAAAATGTGCGTTTTTGAGAAAGTGCACATTTCGGGAAAGTGAGCTTTACAAGCCTAACCCAACTATAATGACAGTGTTCATGCAAATAAGACGAATTTTGCGCTTGATACCTAATAAAGGAAGGGGCCTTAGAATAGAGTTTGTCCATTTTACAATAATTAATATTGCACATTACAACTTTTAATAATGTTCATCTATCGCCTTTTTAAGATATTGAGATTATTAACATTTTAAGCAAGTTTGTCCATCAATTTTTAACTTTAATCATTCTAGTCGTAATTGTGTTCATGTAGGTTAGGCTATTTAACCTTTTCCACGACATTGGCACTTCAGCACCACAGACTCAACACCAGCCGGATATCCTTGTTTTCCCTTAAGGTTGAAATTACCGCTGCCTTTGAGCTGACAATATGTATGTATGCGTGTGGCGTGCAAAAGGTTAAATTAACTTTTAAATCAAGACAGATTTAGGTGTTTTGATTCAAATAATTAGGAAAGCTTTAATTATAAACATACACTGGGTATGTGCGCTAGGCAAATTGACATCGCGTCAAAGTTAGGATGAGCTATTGATTGATTATTTATAAAGTTCGACCAAATATACCTAGATGTAAGTTGTTAAAAACCAATAAGGTTAAAAATTGTCTTCGTAGAGTATTGAAATCGCTATAATTAGTGCTCATGACGTGACCTTATATAGTAAAATGGATTTGAAATATTTTCCCATATCCTGATGCTGCTGTATTGACGTAGTCAACAGCTTTAATTGTTGAGCCAATATAGTATTCTGTCGCAGAAACACAATCATAATTTCAATGTGATTTTATTGTAACTTGAAGATGTCACTGTGATAGAGTTCTACGACAATTAAAGTTTGTCAGCACCAAGAAAAATACACTACTTCCCTGTAAGTAAAAAATGCAGACTACGAATCGGCTATATTCTTTAATACTATTCGATCAATATTTGCAATTATATATTTGTTTGTAATCGCGTATAGGGGTGCCCCCCCCCCCTAGTAATAATGGCCGTTTTCTCGTGGTCCTACTATATTTGACATATTGCAAAAAAAGTGCACCTCGATTTGATCACCAAATACTAATTGTGGTTGTAAAAGTAGGTAGGTTAGGTTCGTTAGGTATCCTCAGATGCCCGAAGGGCTAACCGCCCAGAAACAGGAAGGGAAGGTAGGTCTCCGCTCTGCCACTCCGCGTTATTTTCATCAAAATCGTTAGATAGCGTAATGTAATACTTATTGTTGTTATTTAACTACTAAACTAAGTAGCGGCTTACACAAGAAACCTATACTGCAAATTTCATCAATATTCACCTTTGGCCTGTTTTATAAAGCTATAAATTACAATTTACAGGTTACAAGTTCCCATTTGACACAACCTCGACCAATGACAACCAGCCATTTGAGCAGTGTTGCCAGTTTAGACCTGTAAAATTGTTACTTGTAGCTTTATAAAGCGTGCCCCTTGTAGTTAAAATGCCTGTGACTACAGACGAACGGACGCCACGAACGTTTTTACCATTACGCAACCCTAAAAAACCGCATAAAGTTAAGGACTAAAATCCAACGGTAACTTTTCCACTACGTCTCGAAGATAAGTTATAAATTTATACTCGGTGAATTCTAATTGGTAATCACCATTATCACCTCTGTGTTCTACCCACGAATATGAACAAAATTTACTATGGAACCAACTCTGAGAACAAGAAGTTTCTCAAAAAGTATTTGTCTAATAATATTAGTGTTTTGTCTCATAAATACAACTAAAAAATGAGACAAAACACTAATATTATTAGAGAAACGGGCCCCAGGAGTTTTTTCAGAGATACCTACCCCACCACTTGCCTTATATTATAAGTTTATTTTTGTGGCGTAATGAAAAAAAGTTACCATTGATAATTTTTGCCATTAACTGTGTACTTAAAAAAAAGGCCGTTGTCGTCCATTTCATTGTTAAACAGTTGACAATATTATGATTAGGCGGGCAAATTAGATATTGTAATTTTAAATAATTATCATCACGAATTATTTAGAAAGAGATCACACGTTACCAACCGCCTTTTTTTAGAAAAAGAACTGTAATTGCCTGAAATCCCTGAAGTCTGTCACCAACAGGATGAAACATTATTGTGGTTGTGCTATAATTAGGCTATTATGAAGTTGGCTTATCTTACTTGCCAAGTAACCATTGCTGGTCATAGAAACGAGATTAATAGAAATAAAAAAATTGAATACAGATTACAAAAGTTTTACTTCTAAAATGCTCCTTAATTTATAGAAACCTTAATTATATTCTTAAAAATTACGAGATTTAATGACACATTTAATAATTTACTTAAGCTTTTTGCTTAACCTATTATACAGTGTGTGACATCCTAAGAACATAAATTTTAAGTAACAATAGCTTAAGTGTTGTGAAATGTTTAAAGAAGGAATTAAGTTAATAGCTCCAATAAAATAATGCAGCAATGTATAACATTAAGTCCAAGTTAATTGAGGGGTAATTGAGCTATTTTAGATACATTGCGTGGCGAAATAGTATGAAAAAAAAAGTACAACTTATGTTAACAATACACATGTTTTTATGTTAATTAGGATGCATATTAACTGTTGTCAAAATATATTTTCGTATGGGTGTCACACACTGTATACCATGCATAACGTTGTTATTTTCATCAGCATATTTATGTGTATCAGAAATATAAATAACCTCGCCATATAACAGAAAAGTTATGAAATATCTTTCCCATTACAACTCACGTAACACAGATGAAAAAAGTATGGCTCAGGGCTTTATCCACAGACCTATTTCGTTACCTTCTTAACTCGTCCACAATGCCATATCGTCAACATGTAATTCTTAAATTGTCACCTTCCTAACTCGTCCACATTTTTATTATCCCTTATTCTAGGCCACACACTGTATGGAGAAATAAATACTTATATATAGAAAACATCCAGACTCGGAAACAAATACTCGTGCTCATCACACAAATATTTGCCCTTACCGGGAATCGAACCCGGGACCGCTAGCTTCGTAGGCAGGGTCACAACCAATTTTATTTTATGAATGTTGTTTTGATTTAGGTGCAACTTCATGAATTATACGAGTTAGGAAGGTGACTAAATAGGACCGTGGACAAAGTCGACTTGAGCCAAAATTATTAGTGGTGCTCCTATTTGAGCCTTTTTTATATTCTTGATAAACCTACAAATGAGGTTGTCAGTGAATATTTATCAACAGAATTGATATATCTCATATCATTATTGCAAAACGCTACGAAAAGCCCTGATAAGTTAGGCCAACACCGATAAAAGACAAATACAAGATTCGTGAGTTTAGTCTGTAGTAGAGTCGACTGCTGAGGGGGACTGCGGCCTCGGGCTGCGCGCGGGCGGCGTGGAGGGCGCGGAGGGCGACTGGTCCGGCAGGTCGGGCGGCGTCAGCGACTCGGTCTGCGCCGCGGACTCGGCCAGGGCGGCGGGCTCGGCCCAGGCGGCGGGCTCGGCCCAAGCGGCGGGCTCGGCTCGGCTAGCGGGCTCGGCCCAGGCGACAGGCTCGGCCCAGACTGCAGGTTCGGCCCGGGAGGCAGGCTCGACTCGGGCGGCAGGCTCGGCCCAGGCGGCAGGCTCGGCTCGGGCGGCAGGCTCGACCCGAGCGGCAGGCCTGGACCAGTCGACAGGCTCGGCCCGGGCGGCAGGCCCGGACCAGTCGACCGGCTCGGCTCGGGTATCGGGCCCGGCCCAGGCGGCAGACTCGGCCCGGGGGGCAGGCCTCGCCCAGACAGCAGGCTCGGCTCGGGTAGCGGGTTCAGCCCAAGCGGCAGGCTCGGCCCGGGCGGCAGGCTCGGCCCAGGCGGCGTGCTCAGCCCGGGCAGCAGGCCCGGCCCAGGCGGGAGGTTCGGCCCGAGCGGCAGGCCCGGCCCAGGCGGGAGGTTCGGGCCGAGCGGCAGGGCCGGCCCAGGGGGCAGGATCGGCCCGAGCGGCAGGGTCAGCCCAGGCGGTAGGATCGGCTCGGGCGGCATGCCCGGTCCAGGCGGTAGGTTCGGCCCGGGCGGCAGGGTCGGCCCGGGCGGCAGACCCGGCCCGGGCAGCAGGCTCGGTGCAGGTAGCAGATTCGGCCCGGGCGGCAGGTGTTGCACAAGCGACAGGCTCCGCCCGGGCGGCAGGTTTGGCCCGGATGGCGGGCTCGGCGCGGGTGGCGGGCTCGGGCCCGGCGGGGCGGGCGGCCGGCGCGGCGGGCTCGAGCGCGGGCCCGCCGCCGGCGCAGCCCTAGGCCGCCGCCAGCGCCTCCTGCAGGCGCACCCGCGCGCGCTTCACGCGCTCCTCCTGCTTGCGCACGTCCTCCTTGCTGATCGTCACCGCCGCTATCAACGGCTGTTCGGGATTCAGAAACACGCCCGGGTTTTCGAGGATCGCCTGCTTCGAACCGGTTTGTCCTGTTGAAAAAATTATAAACTTGGATCTAGTGCTTGTTTAGCATTAGTTTCAAGTTTTTTTATTTACAATATGAAATGTGATGTTACGATGAATAGTACATTACTGCAAAGACCGGGAAAATGGCTGTTGGGGGACGAGTAGAGATACAAGTCCAGCAAGCGCCCTTCCCGGCTAGTAACACAATTGTTAACAATATTAAACAGTCCCAAAATTTGAAGAAAAAAAAAAGTACATTGTCGCCATGATGGCGGTTTTTTATAATCACGTTATTAAGTAATCACATAAAGTTTGTTTCTAAATACTAGGTATTCCAGTGTTTGTTTTTCACTTGGTATGGAGAAACAAACTTTATGTGATTACTTAAAAAGTTGATAATAAAAAACGGGCAAACGTATTTAAAAACTGCACTGATTTGTAATGATTCTAATACTGTGAAATACCACTAAAAACTTCCAAACTAAAACATAGCATTAAGGACTTTTCGTGACATGGACATAAGGGAAAATCACCAAAATACAGATTAAAATTATGAATATCTCAGAAACTAATAATTTTCGGCCAGATGAGCTCTACTATGCCTCCTTAAAAGGATTGTATCGACCTTCCTGTCACCCTGTATAGCTAGACACTAGAATAAATCTAGAATGATTCAGAATAAATTTATTATATGTTTTTTATTAAATATTCTGTATAGCAATGGTTAACCTTTTCAAAATAAGCTAAAAAATATTTCATACATTTCAAAATGAAAGTGTGTTCGCGAGCGTTCGTGAACAATGTGAACGAGAAAACTTGCTAAAGTTTCTCGTTTAGTATGTCTTGGCTCACTGTAACGTTCACAGAGTCACAGACCCAGCTGAAAGTCCACATTGCTCGAAGATTCAATAACGGATGCTCGTTTACGCGGTGTTTTCAGGGACTGAGAACATAATTCTTTCAGAATCGATCTTATGATTCAAAATGAAAAAAAATAAAGTAGTAGTATGTACTACTTATATGTATGTAAGTATGCGTATGTATGTTTCTGTGTAGCCTGTGTAGCGGGGCGTGATGAGTGAGTGATGCGGGCGGGACACCCGGTCACACAGAGCAAGCGCGCATCACGCTGGCCTCGCGCCATCAACAGCAGGCCGCGCACTCGCCACGGTACTGTCTGGCCGAGCCTTAATACTTTTACGAGTAAGTATTAAAATACCTCAAATAATATCAAAACATACCAGTAATAGACTGAGAAGATACGTGGAGCGCAGTGGCCAGCGATTGAATTGTGGTGGCATCAGAGATGTACGGGCCGAGCGGTTTGATATACTTGGGCAGTGACGTAGTGCCTATCACTCCGTTCGCGTCACATGCTGTCAAACCCTGTAAATAGTCAGTCAGTAAAATATATGAACGCATGCGGTAGGGCGATATCTCACCAACAATTTGCAAATTTATTGCAGTGAGCTTTTATCCGCGGCGTTGATTGATACGGCCTATTTTTTTTTTTAATCAAAGTAAATTATCTGCTTCAAATATGAGGCCGAGGAATGAGCTCTGCGTTTATTGTTTGTAGGGACCGAACCCATACAGCGAGTTGCGCTCGTCTTCACTCAGCTTGATCAAGAATTTGGCAAACTGAAGTGTTGCTCGCAATTACATTAATGAAGAAAACCAACAAGTTGATTTTTAACATTTAGTAAATGGTATACCTCTAGTCTCTTCTCCCAAAAAAGCTGCTTGGGTTTTTCCTGCGTGCCATGTTTGAGGTCAGTTTTCACTTTGCTCTCCTGCGTTTTGTAGACAGTAACAGGTTGCTTGAAAATCGAAGCAGTTTGCCGAATCGGAGGCACGAGCGACGCATCCGAACGAACTCCTCTGCAAGACGACGAATATAAGCGTATAATATAACGTCACCGGAGTTTCGCCAAAAAAAAAAATTACAATTAAATTAATAGATTCGAAATTTAAACGAGATCGTCAGGCTAAGACTGCCAAATAGTTTCAAAAGTTTATTAACACGCAAAAATTTAGGTGCCTCACCTAGCAACAAACATGTTTTAGCAAAAACTACCAGTGTACTATATACCACGGCCAAGTTAGAACAATATTATCAATGGTTAAATTCTAACAAATACGTTGTTTTTAGTACACAATAAAAAGCATGCCTGAAACACACATGCGCTGTATCCAACAAAAGCGAAACTGCTAAATATAATTAAACAATGATTGAATAAATGAATTACAAAACTGAGGTGCTAGCATGCTAGCAATAGTTGCGATTTCATTTTCTTACATGGTTTGCTCGCTTTGCTTTGAATGCTAGAAAACATATTGAAAGCTCCATCTTCCTTACCACAACGTCACTATGAATTTGGAATAGAACTATACTGCGATAGAACTTAGAAGATGCTTCGGGTTTATACTTGTCTCTCACTCGCTCTCATACGATCTTATTAAGAGCGAGTGAGAGGGAGGTACAAAACCGAAGCATCTTCTAAGTGCTCACCAACTGTACCAGTCATCAATTTAAAAAAAACAGACATTTGTTGAAAAATGCTTCTGTGGCCTCTGACCCCAGTGATTAAACTATATTTGCTAATGTTTGCTCAGACACAAAAAAGCATACAAGAAAAATATAATTATACATTAGCTGTGAATTTATGTGTATGTGTTATAAGTTTAAACATTTTGCAGTCAGCATTGATAGAAAATCACAGGATAGTCAGCATTTAAGAGGGTTTGTTCGACATATTTTCTGATATATTTATTTTCTGTATAAAAAAATTTGATGGCTTTCTTTCCCTATGGACATATTTACTGTTATATATTTATCTTGGTAGATCATTTTCACAGAAGAAGAAAAAAAGAAGAAGAAAATCATTTATTCGTGACAAACATAAGCAAGAACAGATAAAAACGTACAAAAAGAAAATAGCCACGAAATGGTCCCAACTCAGCATAATGCTGGCTTTAAAGACAGCGCTGGTCTTCCGGTGGAACCATCAGGTGAAACCACGGAAAGTTACACACACAATTATTTGTAAACATTGAATACATTTTTTTCGTAGTAGCGAATTTTTCCCAATAAGTCTTTACATCATAATTCGTAGGTAGGTTAGGTTCATTTTATCAGGCCTAGGGGACTAAAAAAACTCATAAATAGGAGCTCCGCCAAGCGAAGCTCCGGCGACTCTGTCAAATAGATTTTTTGGAATGGGACAAAATGCTACTAATAAAATAACTGGTAATTTCGGCGATAAAAATAAATGTCTTCTGTGAAAATGATCTAACAAGCCAACAGTAAATAGAAGAAGAAGAAGAAAATCAATTTATTCAAAGAGAACGCACACAGAGCTAAAGTAACAATGTTTATCAGCACAATTATATAAAAAACAATTTAGTTTAAAAAAAAAACAAAAAAAATAGGTATGTCTATAGGAAAAGAAGGCGTTCGGAATTTATTATACAAGAAAATAAATATAATATCAGTAAATATGTCTATAGGAAAAGAAAGCGATCGGAATTCTTTTATACAAAAAATAAAAATATCGGAAAATGCACCTAACAAATATTTAAGAGACCTAATGCTGCTCTTATTAAGTGATTTAGGTATTAATCTGTTTACACATATTTTAATGCTTAGTAGGAACTATGAAAAATGCTAGAAAAATTAAGCTCCCATAGTAATGCCTAAAATGACCAGACTATTAAGATTTGCCCCATAATCTGATCAACTAAGTATGGCGCGTAAACTAACTGCTAAAAAAGTAGCTGTGCGGAAATGAGAACTAAGGTGCTGCCCATTAGGCACAGTTATACATGCAAAAATTATTTGACAGCTTATATAAAATCTGTAAAAATAAAAATGACAAAATTACATTTGTTATTCACAAAAGATAAAATTTTAAATAAGTCTAAGGAAAAGATTAATAACCATGTAAACATTAATGAACATTGTCAACATGTTTTAACAAGAAGTCTCTGTTCTTTTATGTCAAATTCTTGCACCTACAACAGTGGAGTATGGTGATAACTATGTAACTACAAGTGCATAGGCTGCAATCCTAAATAAATTGTTCTAATTGGAAGTAATGCTAAGAGGAAATGCCTAAAGTGTTATAAACAGGGTTCAAAAATATTAGAATGTTAACTACACATTCAAAATTTACATACCCCTTGGTTATGGTTGCCATCTCTTAAATTTGGCAACCAGGACAAGACGCGGGAAAACCCCGGATTTTGGAGTCCAGAACCCGGACATGTCAGTGTTGGTTTGTCGGTTGTCCACACCGCGGCACGCCCAAGACTTTAAGTTTTAAACCCGAACTACAAATGAAACCCCACCCGGACGCTCCCCGGATGCCCTCTAAACTAGGACAAATCTGGGGAAACCGGGACGGATGGCAACCCTACCCTTGGTAAGAATGTCATGACCAAGTTCAAATGTTTCCCACACTACTTAGCCAATACTAAATGAATTATTATATTTTTTAAAGTATCCCCATATCAATGAACCCTGAGTATTCAAAAACATATTTATAGAATGCACACTGATTACAAACAAAGCATCTATCTGGTGAATAGCATACAGTAACATGAAGCACAGGACGGCACTAATGATCACAACACAAGTGTACAAGAATGTCACTAAGGGAACCTGTAATCAAACTGCGCTCGTGCTTTCTTGGCCTTGCACAGCATCATTGTGTTTATCTGACCCTGTTGAAAGTCGAAACACGACAGGTCCGTACTATCACCCAGATAACGCACTAGCTCAGGCTTACTGCGAAACTTTTTACCTGTAGGGCTACAGAAAATTCAGTGTCACCATGGATTAAGCCAGTTAGATGGATGCTAACCTCAGATTTAGTAATGATGTGACTCAATGATAATTAAACATTTGATTGTCCATTTAGAGCCTCATTTAACACATTCAACTCCCAACACTCAGAGTTCCATACAAAATGTATCCACCTAGCGGGTTGTCGGAGCTGAATGTGTTAATTAACAACCACTAAATAGGTAACACAGAACCGTTTGTTTCAATTGTATGTTTGAAGTAAAGATCCTGATAAACTGCTGCAATCAGAGATGTCAATTTAATTTAATGTTTGATTAAAGTTGCTGCTGTCACTTTCTTTCCTACAGCAATAGAATAAGACAACATGTCACTAAACAAGCATTAAATTTAATTGACGTCTCTAAGTGCGGCAGTTATGTATGGAAAATTCAATTGGGATGACTTAAAACATAATGTGCTTCTTTTGAAGATGTATCGTTAATCCAATGTTTAATTAAAACTTAAGCGATCTGTACAAGTGAACCAAAGTGAGGCTTAGTAAACAGGATAATTAGTTAAACTTAACCAAGGGGTATCAACTAGAGGCATGTTTCACTTATTTTCTCAGGCTCGAGTATGAATTAAAAGTTGATTTTATATAGAAAACGCTTAATACGGCATACCTATAATAATAAACATCAACTTTTCCTGCCGACAATCCAGTTTTTCTCAGCACCTCCTCTCTTTGCCAACCTTTAGGCAACGCTGGACATTCCGACCGTTTTTTCTCAATTGAGATGTTCATGGTTGTAGGATATGGATAAGCGATCGTTGTTTATTTTCCAACCCCGCTGAAATTCGCTGCTCCTTAAACTATACATAAAACTTTCAGATAGCTTTAGTGCTTTATATTGGTACAATCATAAATAACTATTTGCAAGAGTAAAGAACCAAAGACCTACCGTCTAATAAATCACATGAAAAGCTTAAAAACACAGTTTATTGTAGCTAAACGCTAAACCAAATATATAAATTATTATTTTTCCATTGTTTTCCATCCATTGAATATTCAGTCAACCTTTCAATTCAATTTCAACCACAGATTGTAAGTAAGGGCACAGATTATGAGATGAGATTAGATTATTACGCTATGCGCGCACGAGCGACTTTTGTCGCCGCGACAGTACATCTCTCTTTTTCTCACTACAAGCGTGCAAAAGAGACAGATGTACCGTCGCCGGCGACAAAAGTTGCCCGTGCGCGCATAGCCTTAGGTTACGTATGCTATTTCTTTCCACTGTCTTTCAAGCATTGGATGCATTGATCTTTTGTCCATACTATCTTTTTCAACGCATATCGACACAATAATAAATTCAAAAGCTTTTTCAAGGCTCGAACAGCTTCAAAACCCAGAGGCCCTACTCTGAAAAACGAAGTTCGAAGTTACGTTAGCTCCATCCCTGTCACTAGTCATTCCGGACTAAATTGAGAGATAGGGATGGAGCTAACATAACTTCGAACTTCGATTTTCAAAGTAGGGCCTGGATATTGCATGAGTTGTATGAACAATGCATGGATATATGATTACCTCTATGGAATAGCATGACACTTGTCTGACAGGTTTTCGTCATCATTCATCAAAGACGTTGCATTTTAGACGTGTTTTAGGGTGGTATTCCACCTATCCAATTCTTTGTCCAATGTGCATTTGATCAAAGAAATTGGATGATTTCATCAAATATTCTAAAAACGCCTACATTTGATCAAATGTTACGAATGACATTTAATTCAAAATGGCTACGTAAATAGTATAATAACTTGGATTCCACCCATCCAATTCTTTGTCCAATGTGCATTTGATCAAAGAAATTGGATGATTTCATCAAATTTTCTAGAAACTCCTACATTTGATCAAATGTTACGGATGACATTTTATTCAAAATGGCTACGCAAATAGTATAAAAACTTGGACCAAGATATTGGATAAGTGGAATGGGCCTCCATCAAAGAAATTTGATCAAATAATATATTGGATATAGAAATTGGACAAAGAATTGGATAAGTGGAATACCACCCTTAGACATACCTTATAATCTGTGCGTTGCATTCATCGTGGTTCAGTCTATGCTATCTGTGTGTCCGTCCCGTTTTCGTTGACATAACTGATAGTTGATTACTTACTAGTTTATTTCATGAAATCCGGCTGTTTTATTGTGAATTCCAAGGGAATTGAACTAATAAACAACGTAAACCTTGGTTGTTTGGATTATGTGAAAGTTCTAGAAACGTATGTATGTGTTTTATGTTTTATTTCTGTTTTTCTCTATTTTAACTTGCCGAATGATGTCAACTTTTGGCGCATGAAAATGATACTTTCACTTTGAAACACTGTAATATTGTTGTGGACGTACTAAAGTTTGGTTTAACCGGACATGTAATTAAACATGACATTGAATTAATATATCACTTGAAACACTTTTTAAGTCAGAAGTTTGGGGTTGCATTACACCAAGCATTCCAAGGCATGTTTAGCTGTAAATGGTTCAAAACGTATTATTGAGGTATAACTCTGTTGTAATATACAAAGTATCAGTAGTATGTTTCGTTAAAAAAGGCATAAATTCTTGTCTCCTTGATTTGCTATTAAATTGGTTTGGTTACCATCTTGGTGATTTTTTATTTTATATGTAATATGTTTTGAAAGTCTGGGCAAAAAAAAAGGTTATTCTTCTGTTTTTCTCTAGTTTGTATTTGTAATGAGAGCTAGATACAAAATATGCTCAATTTGGAGTTTAGATTAAGCATTAATTTACAATCTCACTGTTTTCTTATAAAAGTATTTTTGTTTTGGGCTCATGTAATCTTGTTTTCAACCATAAATAAATAAATTATGCAGCTGTACTATGCTACGAAATTGTAACAAAATCCTTGGCTTATAATAGCTTTTTTGATAATTAATGTTCTATTACATTACATCATTTAAGTATTACTTTCTTGGAAAGAAAACAAATAAATATGTATTATCTCTATGCTTAGGAGTAGCTTTTAGTTTTTTTCTATTCCAGAGCAAATGGAAGAAAACTTATCCAATAATTAGGCTCTTTTTAGTTTCCTTCACATTTTCAACTGAAGATCAAGTGAATAAGGGTTTAATATTTATGTTGTCTGTTCATGTATTCAACGTTTCTTTATTACAAGTTAAGTTGAGTTATACACTTTTTCACTAGGTCCCAGGTTCTTACACATTTCACCTGTTATTTCAGTGTTCGTCTTCTTGGGACTAAATCACACTAAGAACATCCAATGTGTTGGTCGTTTATATGGTGCACATCAGGATCAGGTGTCTAAAATTTTCCTATCGCTGTATTTGTTACTTTTTGGTGCTAATACAAAAACCTATTTAAAAATAAAAATTAACTGTTTTGTTAAATAAGTACAAGTTAATTTTTGAACTCATGAAACAATTAGAAGAAATATTAGTAGTCCTGGGTTCAAATCACGGTAAGGGCAGGTATTTGTGTGATAAGCATGAATATTTGTTCCTGAGTCATGGATGTTTTCTATGTATTTAAGTATTTATTTCTCTATATAAGTATTTATATTGTTGAGAGCATCGGTGGCTTAGTGGCTTAGGGGGCCGACTCATGATCGTAAGGTCCCGAGTTCGAACTCCACTGCGGTCACTATGTACCAGTGAGTTTTTCTGACTTAAGTGCATTACCCGATGCTCTTAAGGTGAAGGAAAACATCGTGAGGAAACCTGCACATTCGAACAGCTGAGTGTTGAAGAGGTTAATTGCACAAAAGAGCCTAAAGGATCGAAGTGTATCCGAAAGGGCCCATCTGTAAGATAAGATAAGATAAGATTTATATCATTGTCTAGTAACCATAGCACAAGCCTAGAGCTTAGTTTGAGACTAGGTCAATTGGTGTCATTGAAAATAAAAACAATGGTGAACTGATATTGCAACCATGACTGCTCTAATAGTATTTTTTACATAACTCAATGGATGAATAACTTCTTTTTCAAAATATGAAGATAATGTCATAAATGTCATACAATAAGGAGCCTTTTTTGTTTTTGTTCTATGAGATGATTTAGGAGATATCAGTTTTCAAAGAAGGGATCTAACAAATAAGTTTACATGCTAGAATACAGTAATTTAAGGTGTTACAAAATAATGTTCACAGTGTATCCAGCGAGCATGCAAATATTTTGCATATTTTAAATCGATTGAACATGTCAGAAATTTAATTCAAATAATAATAGGTGTCATAAGACTCAAAAGTCATAAAACTATAAAAACATTTAACCCATTAAATTGCCATTATATTGGCGGTTTTTATCTTTAAACTGGTTACCTATTATTTTTCAATTCTGAGTTTTTTTTGTTTTAAACCACCCAGTCTACTGGCCGAAAATTGAAGGAAATTACTCTTATTTCTTTGATCAATTGCTTGCATCCAGTTCTTAGACGTTTATTACATAAATGTTAGGTTTGTGTAAAAAATCTAAAAGGTATCTTGTGAGTAAATAAGTGTGACTATTTATCTGTTTTAAATAGTAGATGTTGTACTAAGGAAAATTATACTACATTTGGTACTAAGAGGTGGAAAGCAATATCATTCCTGAGATTTCTTGAGAATTTTTCTGAAGGGTCATACAAATTTTAAGAATGCACTTATTTCCCTTTTGTTATTTTAGCTGTTTGTGCTTTATTTGCGCTTTTCTGTTTTCTGTAACTTACCAATTATTATTCATATATATTAATATTATGAATGTAAAAGTCTCTGTCTGCCTGTTACGCTTTCACGTCATAACCGCTACTCCGATTTCGATGTAATTCGGTGCGAAGATACCTTTAATCCCAAGGAAGCGTATAGGGTCCTTTTTACCCGCGGTAAACGACACGTGGACGGAGTCGCGGGCAACAGCTAGAGCATATAATATGCATGGATTTTTTAAATCGCATTTTTCATACAAAATATGAAAATACCGTAAAAGGGATCATCTAAAGTGAAATTAAAATTAAAATCGGCCAAGAAATACGTATGATACAAACATTTTAAACTGCTAATTAGACAGCGATTAGACAGACAGATCCGATATGCACTGTGACGTCATGTAACAGGTCGGCCATGTAAACTCTATAGTAAATTCTGTTTTATCTAGAGAGAGATAGGAACAAATCTTTGTGGGCTTATATTTTGGTTATTTTTATAGTTATTAAAAAAATACTTTGCTCATTGCGTCTGTGAAAAAAAGTTATGAATATTCCCTATTAGATATATTCTTGTCTAGGTCAAAGGTGGTTGTTTTGCTAGTTTAATCCTAACCTAACTATTGAGTATTGACATATAGAAGAAGAAGTAGATAATTAGCAGAATAATGGCCGCGTAAAAGTCGTTTATAATCTGTATTATTTTCTAAAATAAAAGTAACCCATGTCCTTCTTTGCGATATAATCTATCTCCTTGCCAAATTTCATCCAGATTTGTTCAGCCGTTTTATCGTAAAAAAAATAACAACCAGACAAACAGAGTTCATTTCGCATTTATTATATTACAATGGAGTATGGATATATTGATATACGATAATCTGATGAGATGACCTTGACCCGGGTTACCATGCACACTGCTATCAAACATCTTAAAACCTACCTCATATCATATCAGACATAGTAACATTGTTTTGTGTTCAATTCGAAACAATGTATCAAATTTCTTGTTTAATAAATAGTATACTTTTGATAATAACTTTCTAAATGAAAAGTAAGCTTTAAAAACCCGACTGCATTTTTTGTTATTGTTATTAAACCCGTTTATTAATGCTACTATGTTCGTATATATAAATTATACCTATATTATAATAATTAGAAGACTTTTTTGTTGACATAAATAATTGTCATTTTGCCATTGTTATGATTTCAATTTTAACAGTTTAAGTATCCCCAATGTCACCCGGAATGGTGAAAGGATTCTAACGATACCACACACATTTAAATCGGCTCAGGCGTTTAGAAGTTATGGTGGAATAAAGAATCGTAAGATACTTACATACATACATGAACCCTGAAAACATTACACTCCTTTTGGGCAGTCGTGTAAAAATATATTTGTTCGTAAATAAGTTTTTAATAAATAATAATGATATGTCTCTCTCTGAAAGTTAGACAAGAAACCTCATCCTACATTGAATTTACACATTGTCATATTGTTATCGTATTGTCAACGTTATAATAGCTTTTGTTTATTTGGTAGAAATGGCGGCCGAGTTCAAAACAATACGATAACAACACGTGTAGAGACAAAGTAGAATAAAACTGCGGACCACATATTCTGAGATTGTACACGGTAAAACTAATCAAACTAATCGGGTATCATGGAATAATAAATTTGATGCCCAGAATGAAAAAAAAACTAAAAATTGTATTGAAATTAGGTACTTCAATTAATGAGTTTTGAAAACTAACTTCTCATTAAAAAAAGTTTCATGTCTCATGTCAAAGTTTGGGTCCATCTGACTATTTCACAAGCCTTGAATTGAAACTTGTAATTGTAACTATTTTTTTTGTAGTCTTGTTTAGATAATTAACAGTGTTTATTGTGCCGCGCGCAACGACCATTCCCAAAAATAGAGTTGGTCAACCAATCAAGTTTAGATCTAAGGTTTTTTACCGACTGTTAGGCCTTTTGTATAAAGACGCCATCTTTCGAACTTCATTTAATTTTGAAGTCACATGAACTCATTTTTAACTATGAAACATTTAAACCTAAAAATTGCAATTTAAATATTCATTTATGTAGTTTTTATAATAATTATTAATTTTTAGTTTATATATTTTGAGCTTAAACAAGAAGAGTTGTCGGTGCGTTCCCGGCCAATTAGGGAAATGAAAGCTCTTTTCTTCAAGGCACCCATGTCATGAAATTATTGAAAAAACCGCCGAAGGGAGTTCGTTCCACAGTTTCACAGTACGAGGCAAACCTGGTTTTACAACGAGTAGTTTGATGGTGGACCGAAACGAAGCCTCAAAATTCAGTCCACAAAAAACATTTTATTATATTGTCACTTGCATCAATAATTGGCATTATTTGACCGACACGTGCCGGTTCGCGCGGCCGCGGCGGTGGGAAAGCATGCCTGCGTCTGTGACGACACCGCGCACTGCTAGGTTCCCACACCCGGTACTCGACTACACTCCTAAATTATGCACTGGAGTTTAGGAGAATGACAGTGTAGGTACCCTTGAACTTTCATTTTGCGAAACAGGTGTTTGAGACACCGCGGTTTGCATATCAACTTCACCTGCACGTTTCAGGGCCACTATGACTCTGTATTTGCTTTTACGACTATACATTTTAATTTCATCCTTTGGTAGATGCCACATCCTTTGTATATTTAGGTAGTGTTTGTTTTTTTTTTGTTTTGAGACCTTTTCAAGATGTACAAATAAAGTTTTTTATTTTTAATAATTACTAAAACTACAGTCTAGAACATCAAAATTGAATAATTTAATAAAACGACACGTCTTCAGTTCCATTAGTTAGTTTTTTATTTAGTTTATTTAGGAACAAACAGTCATACGAAATAGTATTATAATTAAGCTTATGCTTAGACCTTTTTAAAAATAAACCTATAATTTTCTATGTTTTTAAAGCTATATATCTTATTATGGTTTTCAAAGCAATAAAAGGATTAGATTTTTCATTCACCATTCTCGGCAATTAGAACCGAGGAATGTCTCAAGGATTCGTGTTTGGTCTCAATTTGTTTATTTTGTATAGTGATAATATGCCGATGAACTCGGAACTTTAATAGAGGAGAAGATTCAACACTTAACTGTAAATAGGTACTACAAAGGTCACTACCAAGTTGGTAGTACCAAATAGGCTATTTGCGATGTCAAGTTTGTTATCTGGATTAAGTAATTTTAGAAGGTTCTAGTTCTTACCTAATTTATGGAAAAACCCAAGGTAGTAGTATTATTTATATAGATTGTATAACACGAAAATATTTGTTCTTTGCATTATTTAAAAACAGAGGAATACGTCTGTATCATCTGTATGGTCACACACACGCACACGCACACGCACTCGCACACGCACACGCACACGCACACGCACACGCACACGCACACGCACACGCACACACACACACACACACACACACACACACACACACAAACACTCAACTAGAATATTGTAATATCTGTATATATAAAAGGCTAAACTGACTGACTGACATATCAACGCACAGCCGAAACTACTGTACCTAGAAACTTGAAATTTGGTACAGGGGTTCCTTCCATGATGTAAGTGAGCACTAAGAAAGGATTTTCCGAAAATCGACCCCCAACGGGAAGAAATGGGGGGGAGTAGCGGGAAACTAATTCTACGCGTACGAAGTCGCGGGCGTCCTCTAGTCTGTTATAAATTTTCTAACTAAAGCCGCGCTGGCGCAGAGGATGACTAAGTTTACTGTTAGTTAATGCTTAGAAATTGATCACCACAGGACAGGCATAGCCTAGTGTGGGACCAATTGTTTCTGTAAATGTTCATGCTTTTTTGGTAAATAAACGATTTATTATTATTATTTTATTATTTGGTCTAAACGCACCCGTATTCTCTTAGTACTGAAGGGAAAGACAGCGTCTGGCTATATGTGTTTTTATTATATTTTTCTTCAATGTTTACAAAATACAGTAAGTACTTCCTCTTACGTTAGCCCAGAGGCAACTCCCAGATTGTTTGACAAAACAATCGGCCGCCGTTCTATTACATCTCGTGAATTGAATTTAAACAATATAGAAAGCAAATGCGACACCTTGGATGCAAAAAGTTTAATTCTAACAAAACTTATTGCATTACAGTACCTACACAATATCATTCTGACATTTAGAATTAAATTGAAAACAACATTTTATTGGATACTGCTCGATTACTGCTCGTCGTAGCGTATCAACATTTAATTTCATACCGTTATTTTTTGATTTAACTAGTTCAATTTTAATATTATGTCGTCTCGTTAATTTATTTTACATGTTGTGGACCGTCGTAAGTGTATGTTAATATATTGATCTTCACGTGCCTAAACCAGTCCAACTCCTATTATTATGTTGCAGATTATTCAATTGAGTGTCAGACATTAGCTCACAGAAAAAAGCTATGTTCCAGTTATGGATTACCCGCCAATCCTCAATAATATGTTTAATGATTTCTCATTCACTCTCTAAGTTTTCTATTAGTCATATAGATGACACAGATATTTAATCCTCGTTCTTGTGAGTTGTGGTTTTTTCTAGACCCTGGCCTGATTCTTAATCCTCAGTGATGGTCTTCCTCGACTATAGTCCTATCTTACTAAGCTAGTTCTCCTTGAACCTTGGCGCCAAGTTATAAGCAGTTTAAAGCGGTTATCGTAAACCTCTCTCCTGTAAATCGCTCTCGTCAGCTTGAGAATAATATGTAGAACGTTTGGTTCACTAAAAGCATTTTGTTTAATAAGAGTAAACTGGGAATTTACCATTGCTCTGGATTGTCAATATGGAAATCAATAATTATCACTTCTTTTGTCGGGCAGTTTAAAAAATGGATGTTAATGTGCCTTGAACACGAGAACATTTGAAATTAACAAAACAATTAAGTAAATGCTACTTTGTCTGCTTTTGACGTAATACGTGATCAGGTTAGCAGCTAACAATAGTGTCACGAAATGAATAAAGCATACGTGTTTTTGTTGTTTTATTTATAATTTAATTACAATGGCGTCGCTTGAAGAGTTAGGTACAAGAAGACTGTAATAGATATTGGGATTCCCAATAATGGTTTCAGTGAAACAGAGTTTTCTTGACCCGATCAACCCCTTTCCGTTAATCAAAATAGTTAGATCCGTTACCGAAGTCGCAATAACAAACCAAAAAATAAGTATATAAATATGGCTTGTATAGGATATTACCACGCAATCCTAACATTACTAAGAGTTCCGTTAAGGTATAATGCCACAAAGACAAAGCGTTTGGTATTTGAACCTATCGCTGATGCTTATACCCTTAAATGCCAAGGCAACTCGCCGCGGCAGAGTCGCGGCCGTGCGGAGCGAATAACCCGAAAAAGCTCTGAAAGTTATTAAAGCTTTTCCAGTTATCAGTGGCGATGGAAGGTGGGGCTGCTTTGTTGCTCAAGCCGAAATGCCAGGCGTGGCCCGTGACGTCACCGGCCGGTGAAATGGCGCGACATTTCGCTTTGCGAGCGCCATGCCTGGCCCGCGAGCCCACCCTCTAATCTTTATCACCACAGGGCTGTCCACATGCTCCCTAGAGCCTCTTACTATGACATTCAATCTGGTAGAGTAAGTAGAGCGTTCATAAGGTCGGACACAACTGCTGATTTGTAATGTCACTGATATTGGCGGGGTGTGCTTCTGAATTACTGAGAAACGCAATAGAGATTTCAGAGTAGGAGTTGATGTGATATAATGAAGGTTGTCTGTTTTCGTTTTATTGACAAGGACCATTGCTGTGCAAATCAAAGTGCTATGTGCTTGTTTTAAAAACATAATGTTTAAAAATAAAGAAATCTTCGCCAAAGAAAAACAAAGCGCGGTAGGTACCTATTCAACTATTCAAGACGAAAATGTTCGGATCGCGTTTTATAAAAGTTGAACTTTTGCCATTACCACGTTTACCGAACCATGACCGATCAATCCACGGCTAATTTTATTGAAGGTCGACAGCATAATATGGGGTAGCCCTAGTTCGGCGCTTCTAAAGGAAAGTGATGCGGAAGCGATGTCCATAAACAAATTGCACGCGTGCGTGGGGTGATCGGCGTAACCTCTACCGCATTAGATGCCGCATTATTTGAACAAATGTTAATGTATACAGTCTGGTACATTCAAGGAAAACAATATGGTTGGGGAAAATTGTCTCGAAAATTTATGCACGTATTTAAACTCTTTATTGAATGTTATGTTTTTGTCCTTACCTGTACGTAAAAGCATTTTGTGTTGTGGTTTGTGGTTGATGTTTTATCATATCATGTACCTTTTGCCTAAATTCCGAGTCACAATATGTATTTAATTGCATATTGCCACAAATTAAATACAAGTATGTCTGACTTATCTTATCACATAAACATTTAATTAATTCAATATTATGACGACTTTTTTGTAATAGAGATTTCAAATTGGATTGATTAATAATCGTTACAAATTCAAGTCCATTTTTAATATGAGAATGTTGGCAGTAAAACCATGCTAAAACACAAATATGATTAACCACTTCCCTTATTCCATGTTAATAGGTAGCTACGAATATAATCTTTATTTACCGTGTTATTTACGTGTATTATATATAAATAACTAACTGTATGTCTAGACATTCCAGCTGTTTAAACATTAAGGTGTGTTTTTCCAGCTGTAAACTAATTGATATTATTTCATGTTTATGATCTAATACCAATATTTATCTCTTGTTTGGATTGTACGATATAAGGCCATTTTACCGTTGGAAAAGCCAGACTCAAATAACAAAACTATTTGACTTTACGTTCCTTGTCCGTACAGTTAGATTTCTTTATACAACCCCAGCGAATTATCGAGCAAGAAAATAAAGCGAACTCGGGGGTAAAATTCTCAACAGCAACTAACGACCGCCTCGCTTGTTTCAGTTCTATTGTTATGACTAACAATTTGCCTAGGAGTGCTTTGTCTTTCCATCACCTACTGTATGGATTTTCAACATTTAGCTTTGTTATTTAGTTACAGAACTGTGCAAGGAATATTAGTACCTTTGCATACCATTAGGACTTACGTAGAACCTTGTCATAAAGTGATGTGTTTCAGTGATATATTTTTTTAATTTGTGGTAGAGTGCGTTTTCTTTGACAATTTCTTTTTAGTAGCAGATAGTCAACTTGGCATTCTATGTTTAGTTTGAAGTTCATATAATGACAAGGTAATAAAATACGCTATATTTTGATAGCCCTGGGGACTGCATTTACTTTCAGCCCAATGGAACCCTGACCCACCATAAAACGGTGTCACAGTAACATTATAAAACCATTTGTTTGAAACTTCTTACGACTTGAATCATAATGTCACTGTGACGCAGTTCTATGGTCAGTCAGGCAGGGTTCCATTGGGCTGATAGTACATACATACGTAAACCAGATTTTTCATTTTATGTATATTATATTACACGTGTCGCACGCCGCTAGTTACGGCTCCCTTAAACTTCGAGATATAAAACCGATCGTTCTTGTCGGGAAACTTTTAGTTTGTTTTGGTATATCTGGTGCTACAGGGTTAACCAAGTAAATAGCCGCTAAAATTTAAGCCATTAAATATGTTTTTCCTTGTTTATGAAAGTTAAAGTTTACTGCACAGACAGAACTGTATAAAACTTGGAAAGTACAAAGTTATGATTTTCACCTTTGTTCGCAGGTATTTAAGATGGTGGATCTCATAGCCACCAGTTAGCAGTCTGCGAAAAAACTACGATTTTCATTGGGTGAGTCCCCCCGGAGTTTCCACGCCCGCGCGGCTTAATTCGTTAATTGTAAAGGGAAGCAAAAAGTCGGCTTTTATTATTCGCGTGTCAGTTGTTTGATTTGAGGAATGATGTTAACTTTTTGAGGTGAAGCGACCTAAATATTGCGGCGGCGTAGATTGTCTTTGCCGAGGTCAGAAGGGTGCGGCTTGCGGCTGTCAAGCCTCCTCCACTACCCGGAAGGCAAATTTATGGTAGTTGTTAACATTAAAAATGTTCGACCACTCGCTATTCTCACACGAAACGAGGACGGTTGTCGCCATATGAATACCTACAATTGAATTGCGTTCGAACGTTCGAAGTTATTAAGTGGCACTCGAGCAATAAATGAATTCGGCTGATTTAATGGCTCTTTAAGTAGTTGATAACTGTAGTTGATAGTTTGATAACTAGCTGTGCCGGGGACTTCGGCTGCGTTAAAATAATAAAACTACAATGAGCCCCGACAAAAGAAAATCTTAATTAAAATAAACAAGATATAAAATAAAGCCCATTATTATGTGCAATGGTAAACCTTGGGGTAGGACTGTGTCCAGCAGTGGAGATCTTTCGCCTGAAATGATGATGATGATTTCTTAGACTACAATATCTTAAAACCAGCAACTCTACGCGCCCCAATACTTAATACATTTTACGAACATTTTAGCTATCGTCAATTGACAACACTGTTTCCTCCTCTAGGTATAGTAAATCTACAAACTCCTTTACCTACCACTATTCTACTTCATTTGTATGACGTTGAATTCCAAAACTGGCAAAGGACTTTCGTGATCGACTGTACTTATTATCCTCCTAATCCAGTTTAATACAGTAAGACTTTTGTAACCTTCAGATGACACACTACTTTGAAAGTCACAACAAGCAAGTCATTACCATCTCTTCATAATGTATTGTTTTACATCCATGGGAACAGAACAGGGTGTGGAGTCACTTCAATTCCACGAATAACAATGTAATATTTAGTACCGAAATTAAAACGGAACGTGTAGTGATGTCATCCACGCTGATAGTAGAGACACGTGTCGACGCTAAAATTTACACATGAACGAGCGCTCCGCAGGACGTATACGATTCTTCAGTAAAAACCTCTATTCATTCGCGCAATCATATAGAGCAGCCTCAGGCAAGGCCACTCCGATAAGACCACAAATAGGGTAGCTATAAACCATCTGCCTTCGATCGACCTGATTAAACTCCGCAGTTCATTGTTTCTTTAACGGATCTCGGCACATATATTGCATATTGGTGTGGTGTGGTCGCCGTCGCGTGAGCCGCCGCACCCGAATCTAATCACGACTATTCGCAGGGGTAGTCTGGGCGATCCTTGGATGTCTTATTCGCTATCCGCTGACCCTAATAGGGTGCATCTAGGGGTTTATAGCAGGATATCAGGCCCTCAATTCGACGTTGGTTTATAGGTGAAAGACGACCGGCCTTAAATGGGAGGTCATGTCACGTCGTTTTATTTTTATGTACATTTTGTATGATATTTGATGTTATCACGCTTTTTGGGTTTCGTACCTATAGGATGCCAAACGGGACCCTATTACTAAGCCTTCGTTGTCCGTCTATCTGTCTGTCTGTCAGAGGGCTGTACTGTATTTCGTGAACTGTAATAGGTAGATAGTTGAAATTTTCGTAAAGTGTGTATGTCTATTGCCGCCAAATTTAATTATAAATTAAAGGGGGGCACATACAAAAATGGTACGGAACTCGTCGTGTGCGAATCCTACTCGCACTTGGCACCGGCCAATTCTGTTAAATAAGTAATTGATTATAGCCATGATTGGCGGAGGCATGCATCATTTTGTTGTATGAAACTATTTGTGTTGAACATAATGAACATTCGAATACGACTTAGTTTAGTAATCCAAGCACGAAATTTTACTTTCTATCGAGGAAGTAACGTTAACGTATCGTTATCGAGAAAATGTGTTTGGCGATAGATATCAGTGCCCTCTAGTAGGTACAGTCAAGGACTTTAATTATTATGCCTCTATGGAACCCTGTCATAATGACAGCGTCAAACCACATGAAAGAAATTACGCCAAAATTAATAATTAACGTTATGCGACAGGGTTCCATAGTGGCATTACATCTAAAGTCCTTGTATTCAATTTTATTACTTAAAATTTAATAGCAAGTTGACATTGACGTTGACTTTAGTCATCGAGTAGTAAAGGTTAAGTATAAGGACATATAATAAAGTATACTCGTAGAAACACGTGAGTTTGATTTAGGGGTTCGTGCTACGTATAGGTTTAGACCACGTTGCGTTGGATCGAAAATACAAAGCGATTTGAAAACGTGACGTATGATTGAAATTTAGTGGTTGAGCACTTGAGCTACTGTATAAAAAGAGTAGTCCCATGGAACAAAATGTGGCGTAATAATTGGTCATTTTCCGAGGGAAAAAGCTTTTTACATATAACCATTGCGGCCTATTTGTTTGTCTAATCAATCAAGAAGGTGTCAATAGATAAAAAAAATTGACATTGAAGATTCAGTGCATCAGATGGCAAAATAACTATGCAAATGATGAAAAACTGCGACTATAAATACTCGCAAATAATGAAATAGACGATCGAGGCCAAATGACATAACAAAATCCGCGATCGATGTGAAATGCGTCTAAAAATATTAGGTACTAACTAAATACCTAGACGTTCGAGACAAAGCGAACACAAAATACGCGATCGAGGTAGGTAATATGCGAAACGGTAGATCACTACAAGTAATGTGAATGTTTTTGAGGTAACTACTAATGGCGGCACTTCACTTTGCAGTATTTGCCAAATACTGATCTTATATCTCTAATTTTTGTTATACCGAATGAAAGAGATGCAACGCCAATGTTTGACAAATGACAGCCTAGTGCGGTGCCGCCATAAGAAACGGTTTTAAGGGACCCAAAGGCCAAGGGGTTGGCATCATATAACCTTTTTATGGGGTACGGAGCGATAAACGCTTCGTGTCACTTCTTTAAGGTGACCTAATTCTGTGTTCCGGCCACCATAAAACCACTGATGATGCGGACAACTTAATTGTTTAGGGTTCTTTTGTTGACGCGACCTAATTTGTTGGCTGCAAACTTGCAACAAACTGGCACAGAATTGTGATTTTTACTACAAATGACGGTGAAATAAAGGTAAAAAACTACAAATGTTTACTTTGTTCCAATACATATAGATTTTGCAATAATTATCGGTTTCCGGACCGTATACATCAATCAAAAAATATGCAAGCTCACTGCTGCTGTCTAATAGTATAACCTGAAAGTATCAAAGTACAGTCAAGAGCAGTAATATCTATACGGCCGTCGCGCCAAATATATGTAAGTTGCACAAAAAGAAATCGTTTCGCAAAAAACACTTATATGAAATGAAAGTAAATATACACCAACTCACGTATACGTACGCGTACTTACGTACTTATACTTAAGTATACGTAGACCTATATTATCAGTGGCATAGGGTGTCTAGATATTTGTGACGCTTTGTGAACGATTGTTATGACTAACTGTACAGTGTAGGAAGTGTAGAGCAACAGAAAAGTTAAAAAAAATCTCTATCTTATGGGTTCTACCTACCCTAAGGGATCGTTTGTGTAATTACCTTCTGTTTTAGCACTTAGTCCAATGCTACCCCCCCTCTCCTTCCAGAAAGCGGAAAGTGGAGTGCAATGGCAGTGCAAGCACAGCCAAGAATTTTCATTCTTACTCCGTTTCAGTTTCTCCGTCTGTTCGCCGCCATTCTACAATCTGCGTTGTAATAGGGACTTTCCACATCACCAAGACGCGGCGCCATGCCGTGGTACAGACAAGGACTCTAATTGATGAGCCACTATGGAACCCTGTCGCATAACGTTAATAATTAATTTTGGCGTAATTTCTTTCATGTGGCTTGACGCTGTCATTATGACAGGGTTCCATAGTGGCTCAACAATTAAAGTCCTTGACTGTACGACGGGGCATCGCACCGTGCATCTGTACGGCACGGCGACGTGCCTCTCCACGGTGCGCCGCATGGCACGGTGCGTTGCACGGAGCATGACGCCGCTCCGTGGTGATGTGGACAGGCCCATAAAGGCTCATCTTTGGCTGAGTTTCCAAAGTTTATTGTTCCACCTCTGGTTCACTCTCTAGAAATAGCTTTGCATGCCCTAGGCCTGCTTTGGTTTTCCACTCTTTATGGTGTTTTTCCGTGGCGTTATTATTCAGTGGTGTTTTTATGGTGTCCAGTGAGGGTGTTAAATACATAGGTACTTGTGCCTGTGTTTGTGTTAGGAATCATGGACTATTAATGCAAGCTAAAAACCTTGTTACCTGCCTGAGTTAATGCTTCTTTATTACACTTTATACTAGCATAACAACATGGTTTGACTAAAGGTTCGCTTACACGGGTAATTTTTGAGCAATGTATATCCGGCAATCTATAGACGTCTCATTCTATCACACGACATTAGAATAATACAGTTATTGTTGCTGGCTATGTATTGCCGATAAAAGTTGCTCGTGTAACTGCATCTTTGAAGAGTTGGCAGACGAAGACATGCCAGGAAGCATGGATGATCGTGATGTAGTGATTGTTATTTAAAGAATGTGCACTGTAAGTGGCCGTAAAACGCGTTTTTTTACAACGGCAACAGACGAAGATGATTTGGACAGCTGCCAACCGGTGTGACTTTTGCATTATTCATCGAATTATTTTTATATTTATTCAGCCACTTTACAAACACGAGAATTCTAAAAAAATATCTCCATCCAATAAAATCTTCTGCTTTGATATAGGTATTCAACCTTCTTATTTTACACAATTTTTTTCATTTGTATGTGTGTAGGTATGTAAACTTTTTATTGCACAAAAATATAAATATTACAATACCAACTTGAATTGTTTCACAGGATTAGAAATTTAGTCAAAAATATTTGCTGCCATAAGTTGCTTAAACTCTCATGGGATATGCAAGAACTATAAGATGTCAGGAATCAGGACGTCTGAAATGAGAAATTACAAAACAAGTTTTTTTTTTATGCTACATAGATAGTTTCAACAAATATCAATAAGCCAATTACAGATGATATTTTTGTACAGTCGCCATCAGATATATTGGAGCGGCCGAGGTACTCAAATATTTGAGCAGCAATAAATTTCAATAAATTCTTTACGGTAAATAAGGTCAATAACATCTGAACATCCAATTCGCCACAAATATATGAGCAGTAGTTTTTCAATTAAATCTGAACACACAACGAGACAATAATATCTGAAAACACAACTCGTCAAAGTTATCTGCACAGACAGGGTGATCATAAATATCTGAACATTTAAGGAAAATATACCTTAAAGCAATAGGCATACAGTTTAAAATTCTTTAACGTACTACGCTGGAATACATATGACAAGACGATAACAATTGCTAGATAGTTGTCAACTTCGACGGAATCAAAAAAGTACGAGTAATTATCTAGTATTAGTTTGAAGTATGAAACTCTTCTAAAGAGTTTGCACGTGTGTAATGAAGTGTTTATTACTTGCTATGAACTATGATCATTACAATTTTACCCCTTAAAGTAGCAATGTATGGCCGTTTATACAAAATCAAAGACCATCTTTTTGTAACAACAAAAAACTATTCGGAATCATCAAGAAAATTGAGCGGTACGGAGGCTTGAACTCACTATGTTTTGTTTTTTTTGTAGTTTTGAAAACTAACGAGTTTCTATAAATGTTGATGTTAAGTTTGTTTACAGTTTTCATTAAATAAAAATAATAAATTAGAAAAAAAAGAACATTAATTCTTAATATAATACAAAAAAAAGCACAATTTTATTGTGGATTTGAACCCTGACGCAACGGTACTATAATTATGATTTCTAATTACTAAGCCGCTAGGCCATGGCGCCTGACACAATAGAGGATGAAATATTGCAAAGCATTCGTACCTATTTTCATTTGGCAGCTTCAATCTTCTTCTATTTATTATTATTATTATTATATATATAAAAGGCTAAACTGACTGACTGACATATCAACGCACAGCCGAAACTACTGTACCTAGAAACATGAAATTTGGTACAGGGGTTCCTTTCATGATGTAAGTGAGCACTAAGAAAGGATTTTCCGAAAATCGACCCCCAACGGGAAGAAATGGGGGGGAGTAGCGGGAAACTAATTCTACGCGTACGAAGTCGCGGGCGTCCTCTAGTATTACATATTTACATTTGATAAAGACACGCAGTGAATTATATGCAATGACAGTTATGTTACCGTTTTTGTGAATTGCCAAATATTTTATTCAAATGTGTCTCTTGTAACAAGACCGTGAAGTTGCTTTTCGCAGATTTATATTTTGTATACCTACTTATTTTGTAAAAGGAAAATTCATTACATCTGTACGATTACCTTTAAACTGTATGCCTATTGCTTTAAGGTATATTTTCCTTAAATGTTCAGATATTTATGATCACCCTGTCTGTGCAGATAACTTTGACGAGTTGTGCTTTCAGATATTATTGTCTCGTTGTGTGTTCAAATTTAATTGAAAAACTACTGCTCATATATTTGTGGCGAATTGGATGTTCAGATGTTATTGACCTTATTTACCGTAAAGAATTTATTGAAATTTATGGCTGCTCAGAAATATTTGAGTACCTCGGCCGCTCCAATATATCTGATGGCGACTGTACTAACAGAATACTTAATTTCTGCTACTTGCAACTTTCAAAATCATTAAATAGGATTTGGGAAATGATTCATCGTCAAGTATTCACGTTACAGTGTGTAAATTGATTGGCATCGTGGACGACTTAATTATTCATTAAATCAATTAAATATGTTTAATACGAGTATGTTTAAATAAAATCGAGAAAATACCAAGGACATCATTTTTACCATCGACCATCAGAAGTAATCAGAACGTCCTTCGGTCAAGTCTTTCTCGATTACTGTCATTATTCGTAATTTTCCCGATAAGCTGTGATTAATAAAATCATATGACGAATTTGAAGTAAAAGTTATACTTACCGTTAAGAGATAAATATGTATGTATGTAGAATATAAATGGTTGGAGTACCGCTACAACCAACCGCCGCCATGTATGACACACTACTATTATCTATATCGATTCGTAGAAAATAACTTGTAAATGTAAATCCACTTGCTTTTGCCAAGCCAGTCTTTTAATAACTAGCTATTTGTTTGTTAATACAAACGCAAAGGAATTTACTAAAAAAAATACTAAGTTACAAATGGTTTTGGCCTAACACTAAGAAAGTGTTGATCAAAATAGTTAGTGTGATATACTCTAATATTCCCGTGTGCCGGATGATATCATTATAATAACATCATTATTTTTACATTGTCTGGACTAACATCGACAGACATATGGCGCGGGAATGAAGTCACGGACACGCGTATATTTACAAGTTTTCCTAAACGGTCCTGTGAAGTTTTACGTTCCCATGGCTAATTATGAATATTTTACGATGCTATTGTACAAACACAAAAATCGAACTTCCAAGAAGTGCTTAGGCTAGCCTAGTAAGATTTACTGTCATTAGGTACAAATGGAAAATCGTCCACGTGAAATAACCATTCTGAAAATGGGTCAAAAGTAATAGTGTCCAAAGTGAATTTAGTCAAAATGTAATTGTGCTGAAAAGTATTTACAACCAAATTTCTTTTCGTTGTAAATTAATTAAGTCCCAATGGAATTTTGTCCATTATAAATTATGACCAAAATGAAATACGCACAAGTGAATGTAGTGTAATATGAATTAAGACCATATAATATAATATAAATTGTACAATTTTCAGGTAGGACGTATTTACAATTGGTCATATTTCTGAGTGTACGTAAATACAAATAGACATATTTTTTTCGACCAATATCATATTGGACAATTTTACCATGGGACATGATTCCATTTTAGACGTTTTTCAAGATGGACAATTTTCCTTTTCGTCGTATTTCAAATAGTCATTTTTCTGAACTGACGTATAATTTCAAGTGGCCGATTTTCCATTTGAACCTAATGACAGTAAATCCCTAGTAAATTAGGAGCGGTTCGTTAAAGACTAAGAAGTGCTTGTAGAATTTATTTAAAACACGCTCAAACATTTTTTTACATTTATCTCGTTTCGACACAGCAACGACAACGACATTAAAGTTGCGTGGTGTATTAAAAGTAGCACAATAGACATACTATGTATGTTAATCGCTGCCGTGCCTCGGTAGAACCCGTAACGCGGCTGGGGTACACTAATGTTATGCGCACGAGTCGTAACGTAACTTCGCTGCCTCCGTAGCTTACTCCGGTGCACGTGTCCTTACTTTGCACTTAACCCGCGCATTCTGAGAAGGGACAAAAAAACTAGGCCGGTAAGGCAACTTCGATGTTCGAAGCTGCGTCCTGTCCTCCTCCTACAGTTCTTTCACCATTGAAGAGTGAAAGCGACAAACTTATGTGCAAATTTATTTTTGTAAAAAAATATTGCCGAAATCGTTGATACGTAGCATACTGTTAATAAAAAATTGGGTTTCGACCTTGTTTTATTTTGGACCAGACAATTTGCCAAGGATAATAAGACGACTGTAAGCTAAACTTGTATCAAGGTTTCTGCTAGTTTTTGCAACACATTAGCAAGATGTTCTTTGGTTATCAGTTAATTAAGTCATGTTAACTTATTAATGGCTCATTAGACTTTCTTTAAACATGATAACGGTGACTAATAGCAAAATTGATAGATTATGATAGTGTGTAGGGCATCCGTGCCAGGCGGTAAATGGAGTGTCTTCAATGAAAGTGGGAAAGTACGCTAGCGGCGGCAGAGCCCGTGCGGCTCACCTTGGCGCTGCTGTTACGCCAAAATACACAATTCAACCAAACAGTGCGTCCCGCTCGACGCCGCGCGCCGCACGCCGCGCCGACCGCTCGCCGCTATCAATAAAACAATTATTTAAACCTGATTTAAATCACTTCAGTGTACCGTTCGTCGTTCCTAATGATATTCTAAATTAAGTGCCTTCAAGTGTACAATAAAAGTTTTCAATTATTTTTAAATGCGTCCGGGATAAGGAATTATTTTGGTTAACTGTGCCGTGTGGTGAATGCTAAATTAACGTCTCATTCGGATTGTCTGTTTTATCTGCAAGTGCCTGATTTTAATAATGTAAGTAAAGTTATAATATAAACCACACATAACTTTTAAATTTCGCCAGGTACCTAACTAGGTATTCCAATAACTTTTGAGTAAAATACGAAATGTTCACTACGGTGCTTCTACATCAAAGTGTAATTTTCCAAGCTTTTTGGCGAAGATGATAAAGTTTGGAGTTATTAACCTTTAGTGTTATTAGTATTATTAGTTAGCCTAATATAGTGGCCCGCTGCTGGGCAAAGGCCTCCTCCCTTGATTTCCACACCTCTCTCTCTGTGGCAATCTTCGGCCAATCCTTCACAAAAGTGTCCAAGTCATCCCGCCATCTCCCATCATCTTTAGTGTTATACCTACTTTGGTATATCAAATTTAAAATGTAAACTTTATTACTTATACTTTTTTTTTATCTTAATGAAAAATTACGATAATTTTCCTAAGGTTTTCCATTTTACAGTTTAGTAAGTATAAAATGTTATCTCTCACCTGCTCGAATAGCTGTGTGAACTGTTTAACACTTGTGCTCTCGAATATGCTCCTTTTTACTAATTAATTCTAGGCCGACTCAATTTTGCCCAATTTTAACGAATGATCCTAATTTTGTCTACAATATCGTGAATGAATAGTTTCGCTAACGCTAGTTTTTAGCTAGGCAAAACGATCGTATAAATTATGCGAAGCTTTATTAAAAACGTGTTTAATATAATTGCTAATATTAATGCTTGCATCGTAACACAATTTACTTAGTTTTATATTTTCTTTGATGCTATTGATGGATCTATTAAAAAAAGTTTCGTCGATACATGTACATTGTCAATTTTTTTTTAAACTACAAAGTTTTAGTAGTTATAGACATCCTATGGGTACGGAACCCTAATCAGGTACTCTAATACTGGAAAAGTTTTGTTGTTTTTAGCCAAAAATGGCAAATGTATTTACGTAAACCAACCCACGGGCAAAATATTATTGAATAATATTTAATGTAGCTGCTGAATTAACGTTTACTTTTTCTTTGGTTACGTAAAGAATTGCACAATTGCCAACTTGTTTTTTTTTCGACTGGATGTTATTTTGCAACAGCTGGTTCATTACTTTGATTGGTGATTATGCGAAGAAAAGTTTTAACTACCTATGTAACGCGTAAAGGGTAGTGGAAGATGTATAAGGAGACTAGCTGTTGCCTGCCCGTGACTCCGTCAGCGTAAAGTCGTTTATCGCTGTTCCCTCAGGATCCGTCCAATTTATCGCGATAGATACTAAAATTTACCCTTATTTATGGCATGGAGAAGGCAAACTGTAGGGTAAGGTAAGTGGACACTAAAGCTAATAGACCTCGATCACATTTAATTAAAATGGGTTCAACGCTGTATCTGTGAAAGCGTAACAAACAAACAATAGAATTATGGATTCATGGACTGTGTAAACGACCATGTGAAGAAGAAAGGTGTTCAGTCAAGGAAATGTATTCAAAAAGACACTGTAAATAAAATCATAAGAAAGCTCTTACATTTTGATTGATTAAATACGTCACCTTTTCCTTAACTATACTTAAATGCTAAGTGCTCATGGTGCGCGTGAATAAGTCAACAACAAAGCACGATTATAGTTTATAGCCATAAAAAGTCTTTAGGAGCTTTTCCACTGGCGGGGCAAGGCGAGACGATGCAAGACGAGAATCGAAATTAATATTGAAAAAATTCAATTCCCTCATCGCGCATCGTCGATGTAAATGATTTTTTAATAGAAATAAAAATTCTCGCCTCACCTCGCCGGTGGAAAGCAGCTTTACACTTATGCGTGGAGAACAGTTGCCATCACAGTCTTCTCGAACCTGAATAGAGCTCAAAGATTTCGGTTTAAATTCAAAATTTTGCAAGTAGTTATACTTGTTTATAGGTCTACATAATTTAGTGGATAACGGCGGCTTTACACATAATGTTCTTAAAGTGGAGCGCGAGCAAAGGGACAGGTTTGCTCACGCAACCCGCTGGCATTCTTGACCATAATGTCCACTGCAAGGTTACTGATAATTCGCCGCCGCGTCGCTGGGAACTCCCAGTTTACTTAAAGATATGCTCTATATGATTATCTATTAACGTTAAACTATTCTTTGTCATTTTTAGTCAATATAGGTAGTTATTGGGTTAACTAGATTTAAAAATCGGTGTAATCATTTTGAAACGATACCAATCGAAGTTCAAGCGTAATATTAAAGGTGTAACAGTTGCCAAATTATATCAAATTCGACATTAAAATACACAAATTTGTCATTTGTAAAACTAGACTTGCGTTTGTATTTTTTACTTAGTTTATTCATAGCCCCTGTGGTCTCAGCCGATTATTTTTTAAGTTAAAACTAAAACTGATGTTGTATTAGTGACAAACCTGAGAATAATGTGTTATTTTGTTGCCTGTATCAGTTACAAGTTAGTTGTTAGCGGTTATAGGATCTTGTACAGGGTTCGTTCGGGTCGATACAACCATCTTATCCTTAAACCTACCGCCAAGCAGCAGTGTTCACATTGTTGTCCTCCGGTGTGGAGATAAGACAACTGGTGAAATTACTAGCATAAAGGCATTCCGTCTCAGTCCTCAAGTTTAGCAACGCATTTGCATCTTAGGATTATAGTCTCAAGATTGTAGTCTTGAGAATGCAAATGTCTATGGGACACAGATCTGACGCACCATCAGATGGCTTGTGTGCTCTTTTGCCTTCTCCATGGAATAAAAAGAACAAGTCTTTGTCCGCGACGTCGTGCCCAAAATGTGGTCTACACACTACGATTGAAGTTCATGTGCAAGTCCCCTTGTTCTACTTGTTTAATCCATTAATTCGCAAATGCTGTTTCATACCTGTTATTGAGGTACAGGCAGGCCATGTTTCCTTTATTATAATCTGTTTGTCTTTGTTGGTGTGTCTAATAAATAAATAAATAAGTCATGCATGATACAAGAAGGTCGATTTTCCCTTACAACCTTAGCGATAATTAGATCTCACAGAAAGTATTGTCAAAACTGGTACTCCACTTTCTTGGTAGACCGTACCTATAGCTCTATACCGACGGGAACCGTCTCCGGAATGGAAAAGTATCCTGTTTGCTTTTCCTGGACATAGGCTATTTGTGTAACGAAATACATCCGTATCCGTTAGCTGTCCAAGCGTGATCGAAAGACAAACATTCAAACATCTAAATATTCTCATAAATTTTCATATTTATAGGTTTAGTTGGATCAACAAAGCTATTTTAAACTCTTGATATTGAATGAGGAATATGCCCACAGAAACTGTTTCAGCATTAATTTAATAATTAAGTGTTGAGTGTTTAGTATTACTGCCGCACTCAGAGACGTCTATTAAATTTAATGTCCGATTAAAGATGATGCTGTCTCTTCCTTTGCTATAGCAATAGAATAAGACAACACGTCACTAACCAAGCATTATATTTAATTGACGTCTCTGAGTGGGGCAGTTAGTCAAATATTTCCTCATTGTTAATTCGTTACTTACTTTAAAAACAATATCTCATTTTGCGTCTCATTACTTACCGTTTTCACTGTACAATAAGTATATTTAAGTATGGCACTCAAGGTCATTTCATTAAATGTATTTTTGTAATACCTATAAAGACTGTATGTTGCCTAAATAATAAAATTAAAAAGGAAGTTATTGTCACTTAACAACAGCAACGATAATATATTGTAGGTTGAGGAAGTAAAATCATTTGACTCTGTGTAGTCTTAATTAACATTAACTTTTTTTATTTTTGGGTCAGAAAATTTGTACAAAAACGTCCTTAATAAAGATCATGTATTGTAAGATTGCGATTCAAGGCCCCTCTAACTGCCTATGACACAATTATGATGTCACTACTACGCTGTCTACGGTATACACACCTTACCTACTCAATGACTCTTTGTTTCTTATCATATGATATGATTATTTACGTAGTACGTAGTTAATCATTTTACTTAATTCCTTATGTCGGTATAGAAATAGTCGAATAGACTAAGTGATCATCAATTTTTACCCGACTGCCTTAGGTGGAAGGTATTGTGTTTATCAACCTATATATGTTTGTTTGTTCCTTTGTGGCGCTCTAGAAACTAAACGCGTGGACCGATTTTGATGATTCTTATGTCAATCGATTGCCTTTACCTTGTGAGTGTCAGTAAAGATATGATAGTAATCAAAATTCAATATGGCGGCAACCAGACGCCATATAGTAAAAAAGAAAAAAAAAGTCGACGAACTATGACAAGTGGGGTATCATTCAATAGGTATTTAAAAATCATCTATATGTTTCTTTCATATTTTTTCATGTTTAATGATCATTTAGGATTTATAACCATTTAAAGTTGGTTAGCAGCAGTCGGGTTTTTAAAACTTGCTTTTTAGGGTTCCGTTACCCTAAGGGTAAAAACAGGACTCTATTACTAAGACTCCACTGTCACCGTCAGTCTGTCTGTCTCCAGACTGTATCTCAAAAAGAGTTAGAAAGAGGCTTCCGCTTGTAATTTGTAACTTATAGCTTCGTGAAACGGGCCTAAGGTGGTCACTAGGTATGTAAACTAATAAAAACGAAGAGGGGGACTTATCTGAGTTGATTGGTTTTCATACTAAATTCCTAATCGTGGAATCCGTTTAAATACTCCTAAGATTACGTGAGCAAAGTTTTCCGCAACTCGACCTCTTATTAATGCGCTTATTATGCATCGTTGCGGAATCCTTGTCAACATCTGCTCTTTTTTATTTCCTAACAGCCATCGTTATTGTGTGTAAGTATAGGAAACTGTTGGTACACGGTGTCAAAGTTGAACATTGTTTTATTTTTGTTAACTGTCTTTCTGCATCATTATTAACCAGTTTCACTAGAGTTTTTCGTCTTTTAGATTTTTAAACATTTTCAATATTCTGTACTAACATTTGTTTTAAGAACATTTTCATAATACTATAACAGGGCCCTTGAGCCCTTGACCTTCCCCGATCAATAACTTACAGGTGCGATTTAATCTCAGTCGTACGAATAGCCCTCGTTTTACTGCCCTACTTCCCTTCGGTAATGAGGTCGGACTGAGATGCTGGTGCCATGTTCGACAAATTTACTCAGTACCGGTACATAGAAGCATAGTATAAATAGAAAAGTAGTTCGTCTCTGGCCCTTTAGGAGTTTCTGTTACCTATTGCCGCTCGGGGGCTAGTTTTGCGTCGACGACGGTTCGGCTTCGATTCCACTAAACCGGCTTGGTGCGTCCTGTACCCTTACCATGAGTTACAATTACCTGTCATCTCTGTCGAGGGACAGAGCATTCGATGATTCGACTCGCATAACTCATGGTAAGGGTACTGTTGCGTTTGCTTGTGGTGGCTAGCAGCGCGTAGGGCCGAGGCCCGCACACGTGCAAGCCGCGCGAAACCATGTCATAATGCGCTATGCGTTTTTTATTACCTGTGTTTGAAGATGAACTACTGTTTATACTGTGACAGTAGTAATGCGAGGGCTCGCTGGCGGCGCGCCACGTGACTGTGCTATCAAGCAGCGCATCTCAATTCCTCCAATCAAGCTTAATTTGGCTCATTACGAGCATTGGTTGACGTGTGCGCTGTCTCCGGGCGGGATCACATATGATTTATATATCTTTTATCAAAGCAATGTGAAAGTAAATAAAATGAAACGGTATAAGTACTGTATAATCTCGAGAATCCTCAGATTATGATAGTTGTTGTTGTTAACATGCGATAAGAGGCGAGCGTGAACTTGCAGGAATTTCTGCAATAATCAGTGTCATATAGTTTTAATTAATTTAGTAAATTTACTCATTCGCTTTTTTAAGTTTCCGTGTTGTTTTTGTTTCATCATCATCATCATCATCATTATCATCATCATCATCGTCGTCGTCGTCGTCGTCGTCGTCGTCGTCGTCGTCGTCGTCGTCGTCGTCGTCGTCGTCGTCGTCGTCGTCGTCGTCGTCGTCGTCGTCGTCGTCGTCGTCATCATCAGCCGCAAAACGTCCCCTGCTACACAAAGGCCTTCCCCGAGGTTTTTCACAACGATCGCTCCTCTGCTGGTTTCCCGCGGTTTTTATCAGATCGTCGGCCCACCTGGTGGAAGGCCTGCCGATACTTCGTCTCACGGTTCGCGGTCTCCACTCTAGACTAGAAGTACTAGAACCTTCCCGCTCCAAAGGCTATCGGTTCTTTTTTACTGTACAATAAACAGTTTGCATACATACATACGAGTACGTATTTTCGATGTTGTATGGTGATAGGAACAATTAAATGCAAATATAAGGGTATTAAAAAAATCACAACCATGTATTAGTTGATAATCGGTTCAATTTTGTTATTTTACTTTCAATGTGCCTTTTATTGATATACATTGCGCCTGGACATGCATTGTAATTTTGTAATACAATCCATCATTGGTACAATATCGGGGAGAGATAGCAGTCTCGTTCTGGCCGGTCAAAAGGTTCATTGTCTCGGGTTACGCTTTGCCCCTAGCTAGTTCGGAACTTGAGGAGGTTTTTTTGTTTTTACTTTTCAACATAATACCTCTGTAGGTTATGATATTATAAATGTGAAAGTAATTTTGTCAGTCTGATTGTTACGCCTTCAGGGTTCAAGGTAACGAGATAGCTCGGACCCCAAGGAAGGACATAGAGTACTTTTTAAACGAGAGTAGTGAAACGATTACTATGCGGACGGGATCACGGGCAACATCTTGTCTCTTATGTCGCATAGTGCAAGGTTAAGTTCCGATATATTTACAATATTCTACTAATGACAAAATATAGGAAAAATAATGGATTCGAGAGACGTTTAGTTTATTAAAGCGTCGGTGTACTCGTAGGTTGTTTTGGTGTAAATTCTGATTGTAATATGTTGTATGTTTTCCCCTTATAGTTACTACGAATAATGTAACGTTTTATCGTCAAGACTTGAATTTCCTGGTTGATAAACATTTCCTTGTCGTTAACGTTTAAAAATTGTTTTAAAGCAAGGTTATAACTATACGGCTGGTATTATATATTTAAAGGGTACGAACAGTAGACCCGTAATTTTGAGTATAAGGTACTATTGGTTGTGTTGCTGAACTAAACCAAAATATTTATCTTCTATTTTCTTACCATTTATACGCGGATGATTTGCAAATGTATACGGGGTGACTCTCCTTCTCTGCTTGACCTTATTATTGATGATCTTGCCATGATGCAGTAGCGGGCTAATATAATTTTAAACTAAAGGTCAACGGAAAAGACATCGCAGGTCATATCTGTTGGAAGCCCACACTGCATCTCGAAAATGTCTGACCTTGTGATGCCCAATTTGTTGCTTGACGGAACAATAATTCCATTTTTTCCTAAAGTGACGAATTTGGGTATCACAATGGATTAGACACTTATAGTCGGCTCAGGTTACTTAAGTCAATCGCAAGCTTTCCGCTTCACTTAATAAGCTGAGGGCCCTGCAGAATTTTCTTCCTCTACAAACTAAAATAACATAGCGCAATCTCTCTTACTCCCATTCTTAGACTGCGGTGACGTTGCTTATTGGATATCTCAGAGTTATGATTTTTACCATCCATTTGTCACTTGCTTTCCCCACACCTTAAGTATAGTCTTTATGTATAGTCGACCAAGAACGTCCTTTACCACTTTTGCCACTTTATTGGTACAGCTCCGCTCCACTCCGGTCATCTTCGCCTCAGTGGAGCCGCAGCCTTATGTACAATAATATGATGAATTTGACTTTGCATCACCCAACATAAACAGCTCACTATCATCAAGCAGATGTGATTGCTTGGCTTTGTTTTTATCAGTGTTTAATACAGTCTCTGTCGATTGGTAGAAATACTTTTGCCCGAATATCATATTCCAAATATACTAGCGGCCCGCCAGCGGCTTCGCCCCGCTGCAAATTTCCGACTTTCCTGGTGGATACTTCGGCGATTCATTTTTATTTATACAGATTGTTTTGCCAAAACGCTATTTTACTTTTACTTTTTTTAAAAAAAACGGTACAGTATCTCGAAATCAAAATAAAAATAATATTATATTACACTTTGTAAATTATATAGTAGAAACTATTTAAAATCACGATTTGCACTTGAGAACTTATCTGCGATGAATGGCATTGTTATCTTTTGTTAAACCCAACCGCAAATTACCTGTACAAAATAAAATGCATTAATAACAAAAGATGAAATATGAATTACAACTTTACCGTGTTCAAAATAAGGTTCAAATTGGATTAGGACACACTTCACATAGAACCGTTTGGAAATGACATATAATAAGGACCACCGGGTGTAACATTTAGCAAGTCAATGTCATTTCCAAATGTTCTATGTGAATTGTGTCCTATTCCAATTTGAACCTTATTTTCAAGATAGTAAAGTTGTAATTCATATTCCATCTTTTGTTATTAATGCATTTTATTTTGTACAGGTAATTTGCGGTTGGGTTTAACAAAAGATAACAATGCCTTTCATCGCAGATAAGTTCTCAAGTGCAAATCGTGATTTTAAATAGTTTCTACTATACATTCGGCTAAAACTATTTCAGCTAAACTGCAGGCGTCTAAAACAAATGGTACCGACAGTTCAAACGTTTTAAATGTTAACAATTTACAATTACATGTTTAGCCAGCTAACTGGATTTCACAAGCGGGCCAGGTCGATCGTTATCGCCAATACTATCCGTCATTGTTTGAATTGATGTTCCGCTTTTGGATCATGTTCCACGCGTCATTACACTTACCGTAAATACCATCTGTCACTTCTTTAAATGTTGCAAAGTTTTTATTTTCCCCTTTTCTGCTGAAGCTCGGTGCTAATATCGTAAAATTACTCGTGACTTTTGTTATACATTATACAAAACTAATGTCTATTTGTTTAACGATTATTGTGTGAGCGCTACAATTTTATTATGGCCTGTACTTAATAGTTTACAGTTATTGAAACATTGATAGGTATCGATAACGATAGTGAAATGAAGACTGCATTTCATTAGATTGACTATTCATATCTAACAATGTATCTTTACAAGTGAAATACTGTTTATTTCAATGCGGTTGATTTGTGGGGATTGCAATATTATTTAACTATTTTTTGAATTATTCAATTGCTCGCGTTAACTGGAGTCCACAATCTATGTTGTAGGTTTTGTCTTACAAGAGCCAAGCTTTCATCTTACAAGAGATTTGTAGCGATTCGACAAATGCACCGGTTTTCCCGAGTGCACGGGCTCCTAGGTCGTTCAATATGAACGTAACTAACCGCGACAATAGTGATACAGTGCTTAGATCTTGAATAATCAAGACATTGTTGGTAGAGTCATTTAGCGCTGAATGAGTACACGACCATCTTTCGCTGTGGCACGTGTAGTTCCGCCTCTGATGGCCGGGAGCTTATTGAACGCTTAATGAAGCGATGTGCGGCATTGCACAAAGGGCCACGCTTTTTTTTAACTGCTGGTTTAGGTGCCGTCCCTTTTTGGGGTTCCGTACCAAAATGGTAAAAAAGGAACCCTTATGGTGAGACTTCGTTGTCTGTATGTCGCAGCACGTTTTCTCAGCAACTACAATTGCTATCAACTTGAAATTTGGGGTAGTTGTACAACTTGCTAGTCCGCATCTGTTTTTAGTAAAAAAAATATGAAATCAATTTTATAAATAATTTAAAAGGGGTCTAGAATGGGGGGTTGAAAAATGAAAGTGGTTCGATTATAGCAAATGGGGTGTCATATGAAAGGTGTTCTGCACATTTCAAAAGCATTTTTATTTTATTTTTTTGTGATGTACTTTTTGATTTACTTATAGACAAAAATGTACAATAAATTACCGTTCCCCCCCTTATCTCCGAAGTTTATTAATCAAAAAATCTGAAAAAAGTCGTGACGTATAGATAATTATAATTACTTATATTTTATGGGAAAAATAAAATGAAGTGTTCATTATTTACAGTTTTTGAGAAATAACAAAAAACTAAGAAAATCTGTATTAAAATTGAGGCTAGTCAAAATGGACCTTATTGCCAAAAAAATAAACAAAATGACTTTTCTTTTGCGGTTACCAAGCATATTATCTTCAATACGGAACCCTCGGTGCGCGAGTCCGACTCGCACTTGACCGGTTTTTTATTATAATAAGAACATTACATACTACAGCATATTCGCTGCTATCGTTGTCAGTGCGTTAACAGCTTTAGTTTTGACTCATTCTCGTGCTTGATAAGCGATTCGTGGTGATTCATCCAAAAATCATGATTGTGTAGTAGTATCTGTAGATAACGTAATTTCTAGTCGAGTGTAAAGGTTTGTTGTTGTTGCAGGAAGGCGCGCTGCACCGGGGGCACGCAGGATGCCGATCGCCCCGCGCGGCCCTCCGCCCTCCATACAGCCCTACCGCCCACTACGTAGAAGACCAAACATTATCCTCAAGTGTCCTTTCATAATATAACGTATAACTTTTTGTACGCCACTTTTATACCGGCCTTTAAGTATAAGTACGCACAGTGTTAGTGTTAAGTGTGGCGCAAAAGTGAGTGTGTATGTGTGTCGATGGTGCGGCCGACATGGGAAAGTCCTCGGCGAGAACACATGGCCAAGGTGAGTGATGCCGCGGCCTCCGGACACCTGGCTTCGAGGTCAGCCATTATACAAATTGCTTTTGTCCTGTTATTTGATTTAAAGTAAGCTGCATAAAACGTAATCTTATAGCTATTTTTCACATAGATTTCGAATATGTCTGACGCTCCGCTATCCATCTTTTGAACCGTAATAGTAGCTAACTAGTGCAATACTTAGTGTAATACTTACACTTGAAATTTTCACAAAGTGTGTATTAGGTACTGTGGCCGCTATAACAACAAATAATAAATTTAAGTCCCTAGTAAATACATCGCGTGAATTGATGATCATGAAAATCACGCAATGTACCCTGCGGCCTGTGAATGATGAACGATACCAGAAGGTCATTTCATCTGGTATTGATTTCCTTTTTTTTTTTTAAACCCTTTGTTCGGCAAAACTTACGGGAGCACATTTCACAGAACAAAATCTCAGTACCTACCTATAAACTACTCTGGTCCCTACATACAGAAATAACATGTGACCGCTCGTCCGTTATGATTCCAGAGTTCAAGGGCTGATTCAGTGCTCATAATCATCATGCATAAATCGCTCATTGAATACAAAACGGACGCATTCCAAAATAATTTGCTCTTGCATTGCATCTTATACGAATAGCTTCTAATTTTAAAATGCAACACTGACTGATTTTGGAATGTGGCCGTTTTGTATTCAATGAACGAAATCGCAATGTCTTTGTTTTTTGTTTGACAGCTTTAAAACTCTCAATTATGATTAAAAAACCGGGCAATAGCATGTCGGACTATTCTCAGTATAGGGTTCCGAATCCACACAACACAAAACAAACACGAAAAATCTATCTCAAAAAACTACACGTATCAACAAATTATGTAATAAAAGTTATTTTGTGCCGTCTTAGATTTTTATTAGAAAGTATAAAAAATCACTTTAGCCGCCTTCGTTAACGGTCCCCCAATTATCGAAAAAAATATAATATTTTTTTAAGAACTATCCCAAGATACGTCACGCGGTGATATAATATAATGTAAAAAAAAACATTGCTTTAACTCCGTGACGGTCACTTTACGGAATCTAACCAAAATGAAGTACTTAATTAGGACGCCGTTACCTAATGGCACTTACACTTGCGTAATGTGTGAAACTTGTTTCTAAAACGTAAGTCTAAATGTCAACCCTAATAGTAATTAGTTGCGTAACTACCGAACTAGATACTATATGGTTTTAACTAAACTACTTTTGTTTGTTGTACGTTTAGGTTTAAAATTTGTAAGTAAGTTTAATTTGGATAATTTGGAGTACAGTGTACCTAGGTAAGTGTAAACCCGAGGGGGGGGGGGGCAATATAATGGTATATTATAGCTGATCTGACGATTAAGTTAAAAAACAGATAATGACTGTGCAAAAAAATTACAATTGGCAACAAAAACTTACCTTAAAAGTATTTTGTAAGAAACCTATATTTACTTTTAGAAATCCGTTTTGAGAGTTCTGTACTCAAACAAAAAACATAGCTTCGCGGTGGCCGTCTGTCCATCTACCTACGGTCGCATGTTAACTCAATACCGCGATATACCACTTGACTAACAAAAAATATACCACTTTAAGTACCAATTTCACCAAACGATGTTAACCACTTAACAGGCGACATTTTGACAGAGTTAACAGCTGTCAAAATGAATGAACTAACTTTCGATTAACATTGATTAAATTTAACATCTTTTGGTGAAATTGGTACTAAAGCTTAGTATTTCGCTAACGGATTCCTTAGTTGAAAAATATTGCAAATTACCTCCTCTAATCTTGAAAAAGCTATCTAATGGCACAATTAAAATGAGCAGTAAAAAATAGTCATCCCCGTTTTACAAGTACAAGAAAACCACTTTTTATAAGATTTTATTTAACAACAATGTCGGCGTGATTATATTTTATGCACAACCATGCCAAATTATAGCTTTGTAGTACCAAAAGTCTCTGAGTTCAACCACGACGGACGGACGGCCAACACGGAAATAAATGGTGATAATATAGGGGTTGCTTGTTGACTACGGTACCCTAAATAGGAGGCACCGCCCGTCTGTGTTATTACACATACTATTTATAACAAATTCACTCGTAATCTTAAAGTTCAACCACTTGTAAACTTGAAACTTTTGCACGGGGGCGGAATGAGGAAAATACGAGAAGGTATATTTAGAAGACTAAGTTAAAACATGAGCTACAAGTAAAAGTTTATTTCTGTGACGTCGAGTATGAATATACCTAGGTATTTTTCTTCTATTTCTGTCCGACTAGCAAAGAGTGATCTTCATCATAATTCTCGGTTTAATGACACCTGGGTTTAAAAAACTGGACCATTTGACTCCAACCCAGCCAACCAACCAAATCAATCAATCAATCAATCAATCAATGAATTCAAGACTTTAAAAAAGAGGAAATTAAAAGAGTACTAAACCAGTGTCTTCAGCCTTTATTCCCAGGTCTTCACTTTCCCAATTTTGCACATGCCCGATTTTTCACATTCCCAGATCTTCACTTTCCCAATTTTTCGCATTTCCAGATCATCACTTTCCCAATTTTTCACATTTCCAGATCATCACATTGCCAAATTTTCACATGCTCAGTTCTCTACATGCCCAGTTCTTCACATTTTCAATTCTTCACATGCCCAATTCTTCACATTTTCAGTTTTTCACAGTCCCAGTTCTTCACACTCTCTGTTTTTCACAAGCCCAGTTCTTCACAATGATAATATGTCACGCAAAGTAAAGTCAGAGAAGTATACTACTGACCAAAAAATAATAAAACAAAGTCATTTTAAGTTCGACGAATTTATTATCAGTAAAAACATTTTTTTTTTCATAGAACAATGAAGTACTCCTTACTCAATGCTAACTTAAATAAAAATCATTATCTTCTTATCTAAAACTTAAATCAGTAAAATATTGTTCTTATTTATATCATTATTATTTACACCTGCACGCTATTGTGTAGGTAATTTAATTAAGCGATCTTAACAATCGAGCACTTCTATTTTTCCAATTCTGCAGTCATTTACAATATTTTTAATTTGGTGATTTATTTTCACAATGCTTTTTTTACGTTTTTTCCCCGAGCAATGCAATTGACTTTGACGAATACGAAAATCCTGATATTTGCTTTCTTTTCTTAGTAGACTGACAAACAGCAAAATTGCCGGGCATTTTGGTATTTTGGTATTCGTCCTGTGATGCCAACCTTCTATAGAGCTCCTATTTCTGGGTAGTTTGGCCCTCCGGGCCTGCTGAAGACCTAACATAACCTAAACCTACCTCATATTTATGATACTAATTTTGGTCAGTGGTACGGTTTAGTGGTACGGTGGGTCTGTACCCCCATAATTTGGTAATCATGTACCCTTCTTCAAATGTCAATAGCTTCAGTTCTTTTGATTTGGCCCATATAGCTTTTTGGTAATGATAATAACAACCGGTTATTTTTGCCTCTGGAAATACGTCTCTGATCGCATTGAAATTTGCGATCTCGAAATCACACTTAAAATTTGAAATCTTCATGCCAACTTTTTCCTTCAAAAGGGTAAATAGACTTTTTTACGTTTTCGCAGTTTTATTTGGAGTAACGCATATACAAGCGGAATAAATCTATTTTCGTCACTATTTTCATTTAAATTGGCATGCAGAGTGTATGTTTGATAAAAGGAATGAGGGGTCATTTTAAAACTTCCGTCGGAATAATACGTCTCCTGTTCTTTAATCACATTTAAAGCTAACTCGGTAGCAAAAATAATAATATTTTACTGATAATAAATTCGTCGAATTTAAAATGACTTTGTTTTATTATTTTTTGGTCAGTAGTATACTTCTCTGACTTTACTTTGCGTGACATATTATCATTGTGAAGAACTGGGCTTGTGAAAAACAGAGAGTGTGAAGAACTGGGACTGTGAAAAACTGAAAATGTGAAGAATTGAAAATGTGAAGAATTGGGCATGTGAAGAATTGAAAATGTGAAGAACTGGGCATGTAGAGAACTGAGCATGTGAAAAATTTGGCAATGTGATGATCTGGAAATGTGAAAAATTGGGAAAGTGATGATCTGGAAATGCGAAAAATTGGGAAAGTGAAGATCTGGGAATGTGAAAAATGGGGCATGTGCAAAATTGGGAAAGTGAAGACCTGGGAATAAAGGGTCTTCAGTAATGATGCCAAATTAAATTTAAAGTGTATCTATATAAAAATCGTGTGATCAGCACGAGTATTTGTTTAGACGTCTTGGATGTTTCTTCGTATTTTAGTCCCCTGATATTTATTTATTTATATATCTTTCTTGACCTGCCTTTTACTTAAATCTTCATTTATTACCCTATTCTGTTAGTTCACATAAATACCTACCTTTAGGATTTGAAGTATTGTAAAGAGACGAGACGAGCTCAACTAGATGCTAAGTTTTTACTGATGTTCCATATTTATTGGTTTTATATTTGGGAGACGATCGATTTTTGAAAAAAACCTTTCTTACCCCTTGCAACATTCCCTCTTAATTTTATTTGTCTCTAGGTTCAGCAGTTTAGGCTGTACTTTGTCTATGAGTCAGTCATTCTCGGGACTCTCGGGAGATTTGGTGCGTTTAGATTTTAACATTATTGCACAAATTACGTACGGTGATGGGCCAAACGTCATTCTCGACCAGAAAACTAAATTGTTTAGCAGAAAAAAATACGCTAAATGAAAATACAAAGCATAAATTTCACTCGCAAAGGTTAAAAATTGTAATAAGTAGCATGTTGTAGTTATTTATAAAGCAAGAGGTAATAGCATGTCATGTATTAATAAAATTAGCACACCGAAGTATGTTTGTTTGTCCTTCTACACCGTAAAACGAAAACTGCGGTTTGACTTGATTTTCGGCATCTTCATAAACTGTGATGTGCCTTAAGCCACATTTTGGGGGAAAAAATGACATTTTAACAAACTCCAGGACGGAAGTTCGAAATTCTTAAAACGTGAATAACAAACAACATTATACGACTTCTATGACGACTAAGTCGCTGGCAGATTTATTTCAAAATTGTTATGCGCCTATTATTGAACGTCTTTTCATGTTGTATGTTTGACTTCTTTTATAATGTTGACGTTTATTGTTTGCGTTTCACGGACATCCCAGAGGGATGACGTCACGAAATCGTATAAAAGTACTTCGCTAGACCGGAATACGTCTCGATTTTATGATCTTAAACTGCTACTAAAACTGTTTTAAAGATCTTTTCGCGGATCACTGTGAGTACCGTCTTATTATCTGGTGCGTCAATATTTAGCTTCCGCAGCGAGAACGAGAAATATTTAAAACACTCGCTTATAAGAAAATGCGGCAACCGCGTGGTCCGGAGCCATTAAACATACCGCTCACGCACACCTCTAGTTACGACGACGTATTTAATTTCTTTTACCGTTTTTGGGCTTTCGCGATAACAGTCTAGTGGAAATTACGGGTAGACATTTCGAGATGAGAGCGGCCAACACCGAGATGAAACGGCAACACCGGGGCCAGACGTGCGCGCGCCGGTCGGGCGGCGGCGGCGTGCGGCGGCACGCGAGTCTCGGCCCCGCGGCGGGTCGGAGCGCGCGTGCGGTGCGTGGGACAGGGTGGCGCAGCATGGCGTGGCGGTAGCGGCGCGGATGTGCGCGCGCTCGGAGGCCGTGGAGCTGGAGGTGCTGGGCGCGGACGGCGGCGAGCCGCGGCCGTCGCGCCCGCTGCGCCTGTCGCTGCGACACCTGCTCGGCAAGCTGGTGCGGCGCGACCAGCCGCCGCCGCGTCGCCGCACCAGGCACAACCACCGCTTCCGCACCTTCGTCTCCTGCGGTTCGTACGGATCGATCCCCCCATCGCGTGTCGGATTACTACTCGCCCCGCGTCTTTTGTACCTACCGTAACGTTATTAGCTAGGTAACGGCCTTCGGGTGACTAGCGACGGAGTTGTTTTCGTTTCGCGAAAAGCACGTTGACTTCTATTTCGAGCCGCGTGAGTGAGTCGGCGGATTCCCTTGGTCCTGCGTTAGGAAGGACCGCGCTCGGTGGTGGACATATTGGCCAAGGTTAGAGACGGCGCGCCCCCGCACGGTCAACGGCCGCCGACGGCGCTTCGGCGCTCGCAGTATGACCCCGCGCTGTTTGTTATCGATTGCCCGCTCATTTTCTCCTTCTCTAAATATAATTGTTTCAGGATGTTAAAAATTTAATCCCGAAGCTAGTCTTACAACTAGGTACCTACTAGTGATCCTTTGAATTCCGTAAAACTAAAACCGAATAAATCAGATCAGTAATATTCAATTCCAATGTGCCAAAAATAATGAGTCCAACGGCATTCCTTGAAACTTCTTAACTCGTAGCACTGATTTGATTCGTCTCTAGAAATTCCGAGAAGCAAATTTTGTTAATGTTGCGACTGAATTCCAACGCGTTCGAGCCATGTTATACTTGGGTTAACAATTGGCTGCGCACATTCATGCTCGTTGTTTTCAGCGGTGAAATATGAGAGCTGTTTATTTCATTAGTTTCATTACACAAGTCGACAAGATTTGTGAGGACTTGCGTGATAAGAGCTAACCGAACGAAAAGGGTTGCAGTTACTTAACAAAATCAATGAATGAGTCGGTCCACAAGAAACCTAAATGCGTAGGTGGACTATGACGTAAACGGCTGAAACAAATCTTTCGAACCTATAGTATAGATAAATGACGTGTCAAATAAAGTAAATATTTTTTCAGTATATATACCTGACACCTCACTATCTAATTCTCAACACTTCCAAAACCTTTTTAAACGCAACTAGGTTAATGGTATAACTTCACACCATAACGATATAACAAATGTATTTATTACATTCCCTTGATGAATATTGTCAATAACAACGCAGACAAAGGCAGTTGTCAGTTTATGTGTGAATTGAAATAATTTTACGAGCAACAAGTGGAAGAACGCTTCATCTCCGTCTGCTGGAATTCTGTTATAGTGTGGGCGGTTCATTTCCTATCTCATTTGAAATACTCTTTCAGCATCATATAGCAAAAAGTATATGTCGCTGATTGTTAGGAAATAATCTTTAGCTTAGGTATTAAATCGTTCCATAACTAATATCTACAGCTTGCTACTAGGCCAATTGGTATAGAACTGATGTCCCCTGATAGCCAAAACTGTAGCAGCTGAGCAAAGTTACATGTTGCGCCGACCGTTACATGATGATGATGATGATAATGTCCCCTGATATAAAACAAGTTTTTGACAAACGATTCATTTTTGAGATGAGCTACTACTATAGTGGCGGTAGGACCTTGTGCAGGATCGGCACCACCATATTATCCTTTAACCTACTGCCAAGCGCAGTGTTCGTATTGTTGTGTTCCGGGGTGGGGATAAGATAACCGGTAAATTACTAGCATAGAGGCATTCCATCTTAGTCCTCAAGTTTAGCAACGCATTGGCGTCTTAGGATTATAGTCTACTTTCCATCAACCGGCCTGTTTCGTTTGCCTTCTTCAAGCCGTAAAATAAAGCTGTTGTGGTCTTCTAAAAAGTTTATATCTGCTTATTAAGACCAAACCACTGAGGAGGTACCAAACCTTCTCAGTGGGTCTACGTTAAGTATATAGCAGCGATCCTGTTGCAAGTGTTGCAACCTTTCGACTCCATCATCGTGATACCAGGGTTATATATATAAATCCCAAATTTCAACCCATTACAATAGCGGGAACTGGTTCAAAATTGAATTGTTTTTAAACTAAACATTGTGATAAACAACACGTAAAGTTAACTCCAACATCAGATCAGCTCTCAGTTACTATTATATTCAGAGTCATCGTGTTAACATATGAATTTCACATTTCAGCCCTTTACGATAGCAAAGTGGTTCAAAATATACTTGCAAGAATTGACCCAAACACACACGGCAAAAAGGCATGAAAGTTTGTGAAAAGTAGTATTGTTTTGTTTATTATTCTCAACTATCCGCGCGTTAACGTCAATAATCCACCTTGACGTGAAATAACTATAACTCTATCAAAACAAACAAACACATTGTTGCATTCTTAATTCGCTCGGTTACTTTCAATAACGTGCGGGATATTGAAAAAAACCAATTAAGACCCAGATTAAGGCATGTTTACAATATAGATGGACAAGATCGAAGGGATTTGCCCTCCTTAAATCAAATTCTAGAGAATTCTCGATGGTTTCAAAATTAATTAGTTGTTCTCAACAAAAATCTCTTAAAAATTTGAACCTTGAAATGGTTTACTTACTTACATTCATACATTAAATCAGAGGGGTAGGCAGAGACCACTTATTTATTTCCATCTGCTACGGTCCTGACAAATTTCTTTCGCTTCTTGGTTTAGTTAAAACTCTAAAAATATTTAACATAAAATATAGCATAAGCTTTAGTCGATTTGATGTCGATATCGATATTACTAATGTACCTAATTCCATTTTGCGTCACGATTGTCACGAATGCTTGGTGGCAGTTTTATTTAAGGACTGTAATCGCCGGGTATAATTCATATTTGTACGAGCTTTTCGTTAATTTTTAGTATCCTTTTCACGCGAAAATAAGCTAATTGATTGTATTAATGAAAAAAACTGAGTAGATTTGAGTGAGAAACATTATTGAATAGTGACAAATAATCAAGCAATGAATATCACCTACAATAGAAGCATGTGATGATGTGAAATCAAATTAGTCTGGGTGTTTCACCAGACTAATTTGATTTCACATCATCACATGCTTCTATTGTAGGTGATATTCATTGCTTGATTATTTGTCACTTGAGCTTAAAACTCAATGCCATGCATAAAAAGAAGGATGCATCTGCCGCATTGCCATTCTTGACGCTATAACTAGATTGGTTGGTGATTGGTGGATCTGACTTACATCAATCCATCACAATGTATTTAAATAATACTATTTATCATATTCCACTAAGATAATTTCAAAAATGTATGTGAAAGAAACCTCTTACACCCGTATATGTAAAGCAATAAAGCTCAATGTTCAATACGCGCATTTTAGATTTGTTTCATTCCAACCAATTCTGCTAACACAGAAGTTTTTGTCAGGTTCTGACCATACTCGTACGCTATCACTACAATAACAAAGTCGTAGAGGTTTTCCTGGAATTCAATAACACATTACATTGAAGTTAATTAATAAGAGCTTTGTGCTTCACGGGAATAAAAAAACAACTGTATCATATAAACGTTTCCTGCTTAGGGGAACAAATTATGAGGAATATTGCTTATCGACTTACAGGGTGGATATCTAGAGATGTAAATATTACTTGAAGTAAAATAATATCCGTAGACGGATATAGAGGAGACAGCAACTCAAGAACAGATACCAATTTGCAGTGCTCTAAGCTCAAACTGCTAAGCTAAGAACAGATACCAATTAATGCAGTGTTCAATGCTCAAACTGCTACCCTAAGAACAGATAACAATTAATGCATCGCTCATACCTCAAACTGCTACGCTAAGAATAGATACCAATTAATGCAGTGCAGTTCTCAAAGCTCAAACTACTAAACTAAGAACTACTGATACCAATTTATGCAGTGCTCAAAGCTCAAACTGCTAAGCTTTCTGATTATGATAGGATAATCAAAACCATAATTCCCATTGTATCCCGGGCCGAGCGCCAAATATTACTTATTTATTAGGTGCTTATAGCGTTAAAAAGGTACTACGAAACCATTTCGAGGAGTAGGCTTATTGATTGATGCGTATGAAATATGATATTTGGACAAGTTTTTTTGACTTTGACATTTGTTTGACCTTTAGGTTTTTTAATATGTACAAGAGACATCACTGCGTCCAAACCATGAAATTAAATGAGTTTCTTAAAATGGTCTTATTTAAAACTAAATCCATCGACCTACGAAGGGAGGTCCAAAAATTCGCGGAATGAAATGTTTATCTATTCAATAAAATAGAATAAATATTTTTCCATTTTAGTATAATTATCTTTAAGTTCGATACATTTTTTAGATTAAGAAATCGGTTTCTCTAAACGAAGAAAAAAAATCTGCATTGCCCTCAAAATTATTCGAAATTGCCTCCTTCACTTCTTCATAGTCACGTTTTTTTTTTTAAATTAGTGTTTTTTTTAAATTCATTCATTCATTCATTAAATCACGCCTGGTTCCCAGAGGGGTAGGCAGAGACCACTTCTTTCCACCTGCTACGATCTTGACAAATCTCTTTCGCTCCTTCCACCTTCATACATCGAGTCATGCACGCACGTCGGTTTCGGGTACTTAAAATTCGGGCCAAAATTAAAATTTTGTTTTTTTTTAAATTTGGGAGCAAATAATAATCGCTGGGAGCCAGGTCCAGGCTGTAGGGCGGGTGGACCAGCGATTTGAAACCACACCTGTGAATAGCAGCGGTGCGACATTGCTCATATGTACCGGTGCATTCGTTATGTCAAGATGATCGTCTAGGATCCTCAAAATAGTAGTATCTGATACGCCAACTAATGCAGATAACTGTTTCTTTTTAAGACGAGCATCTGGTACAAGTCGATAACAGCACGATATTCAATTTGCTCCATAGTCGCAGTGTTGTGACGAATCAATTTGTTATAAAGGCAATATCTCAAAAACATATGACAACTTATGTTTGAAATTTGACATATATATCTAGAGAGTTACAGCCATGCAAAGAGGTTTAACAGAATAATCTCATCTTCTGCTTCATTTTGCGAATTTTTTGACCTCCCTCGTATGTATTTTTTAGTAAAAACCTTTCGTCATTTGTTTGCGGTTTATGTTTACAGATTCTTTTCTAACAGGCTTTCCGTCAAAACAACTATAAGTTAAGTTGAATGAAAAATAATAATACATTTCTAAAATGTTTTATACAGATATGTTAAGTGTAACAATTACAAATCATTTCCCATTCATCCAGTACTAACAGTATTCTTCTTGCTCTGTTTATTAACGTGTAAAACGAGCTAACTAAAACAATTCTACATCATTACGTTGTCAAGTCCCGTCACGCCTAACTAATGGGCAAATGGAATTACGATCGTGACACGGAGAAACTGCCACGCAGCTGGCGTTATGATGCCGACTGAAGCTGTAGCCTGTACCGAAGGAGGAAACTGCCCATGAAAACATGATTAGTCGTAAGTAAGCGGAGAGAAGGATCGATCGGCGTCTGTTTGGCGCCCCCCCGTGCAGACGCGTCTGACTTCCAGTACCATAAGTACTCGCGACACTCGCCCCCCTCACCCCGTCATAACACTCACTTGCCTCACTGAATATTATGCATTGATAGACTTCAGCTGGAAACGTGGTTAGGTCTAATTTTGAATTTTATGTTGGATTTATTTTGTGCAAAATGTATACAAAGCTTATTATAATAGCCTCCTTAGGTACATTGATAGGAGGATAGTTAAAGTTTTAGTCCCTGAGAAAATCAGACGAATCTTTATGCTGGAACCTGTAAATAGACATGTAAATAGTTCGTCAAACAAGTTCTATAGTTAATTTTTGATAATATTTTTCTGGGTAAGTTGGTTACAATAAAACTTTAATGATTGAGTATTTCCCTTATCAGATAATATCTCTGGGTTAACGGGGTAACTGGCACATAATAGGTATGGGTAAGGGTTATGATATAATTTTTATCAAATATATTGCGTTTGTTTTTTGCACGTTATTTTTCCGGGATTCTTTTTGTTTTTTAAAAAGGAGTTAGTTACTGTCTTCAATTCAGAATCAGAACGACAGCAATATTGCGCATGCTAATGTGATGGATGAATAATGAGTCCGGGGGCTAGCTTTGATTACGTCCAGTGGGGCACTATTTTCTTACTTCTCATAAAGACTAGGCAATTTACAGCGGCTGAAACAAAACAAAGCACTCAAAGGACGGCTAATTATCCCCGCGGGCCTGCACGTGACACGGACTACATTACATTGCGTCCTTTAGGCACACGGCTCCTGAGAGCTTAGGAAGTTAAGCTTTCGTTATATCTTCCTGATCTTTATGAGGAGTGACGTTTGCTTCCGTTTGATAGATGTTCGTGGCGGCTCAGCGGCTGTTTATTGAAAGTTGCGACAAGACGATGCGTTCGTGCTCCGACTTGAATTTTACTCTTAGGCACTTGCCTTCCGCCGACGCGACGATAAACGGGAAGCGAGTAGATCCAGAGATCAGCTATTAATATTATATCTATTTTATTGACACGGAATCTTTATCTTTTGTTACGACAAACTAGTGTAGAGTTCTCGCCGGCGGTGTGAACATCCAGCGATCAACTATTAATATATGTGTCTCTTTTATTGACACCGGATCTATATCTTTTGTTCGTTTCTTGAGTGAGAAAATAGTCGATAGCTAATCGCTTCCTCGTCGGCGGTGGGACAATTGCCTTAGCCTATCGTGTGCGGTTGGAATACGGGCGGTTTAAAGGCTCAGGGATTTTAATGCGAATATTTTTTCTACTCTATTTCTAATAAGTCTTTATTAGAAATCGATTCCATTTTCAAAATAAAAAATACAGAAACAAATATCTTTATTTCGTTAGTTTAATTAAATTAAATTAAAACGCGTAAGAACAGCGCGATCTATTTATATATCAACGCACAACCGAAACCGCTGGATATAGGGACTTGAAATTCGGAGGGAATATTCCTTGGATATCCTAGGGGTGCACTAAGAAGGGATTTTTGGCAATTCATCCCCTAAGGGGGAGTAGTGGGAAACTAGTTCTACATGTACGAAGTCGCGGGCGCGCTCTAGTAACTCATTAAAAGTTCGGGTAAAGTCGGTTACACTAACATAAGAGCGTGTAATGAGAGCGAGTGAGAGATAAGTATAAAGCCGAAGGTCCTTTAAGAGCAATAATAAAATCCAATGTTCCAATATAATCCATAATTATAATATTTTCCTTGTTAACGTTACTTGCTATAAAATAGTTCTCGCCGGAATATTTACGTGTAGGTAGGCATTTATTATTCACTAGCTTTTGCGTGCGACTCGGTCTGTGAGAAGTTGATTATCGATATTCTCTCGGGAACTGTCCAATTTCCCTGGGTAAGAAATAGCGTATGTGCTATTCCGGACTATAATGTATCTTTGTCCCAAATTTCATCCAGATCTCTTCAGCCGTTCTGTCGTGATTGAGTAACACACATCCGCACTTTCGCATTAATAATATTAGTAGGAGTAAAAAATAAGATGAGTTTTACATTTTTATAAGATTGTACTTTAACAAGTGAAGTCCATCGGAATTACCCCAAGATATGTCGGTTTTTATTTTGTTGACAGCTAGATTAAAGTGTAATATACTAATAATATCGTTTACAGCTCAGGGCCTTTATTCTACTGGGTAATACCATATTGCCTATGACACGTTATCGTATTGTCAACTTTATGATAGCTTTTATTTACTTGACGGTAATGGCGGAGTTAAAATAATACAATAACATGTCAAAGGCAATATGGTTTTACCCAGTAGAATAGAGGCCCTGAATTAAGTAAAGTAAAATGAACGTTCCGACATTTACTAAATACATAACGCGAGATAAGATGTCTTAACTCGAGAATCGTTTTATTGTATGCTCGTACACGATCACTTTTTGTGAGCGCGATTATTATAATCTAAATCTGTACCCGGTGACAGACTTTATAGAGCCTTTAAACGTCGGGCCAAGTATTTCAAATAACTTAATTTGTATATAACTTAAACAGTTATTATACAATAGTTAATACAAAAACTAATTATATGCGTACATTTTTAGGGTTCCGTAGTCAAGAAACCATTTTACTTTCGCAATGTCCGTCTGTCCGCGGTTTTACTCAGAGACTCTTGGTATTACAAAGCTGTCATTGTGAAGTATAATTCTGGGGTCCTACTGAAAAAGGGTTAAGTCTTCAGAAGATCAGGTGAAAAAGGGTTTAAGTCTAGTATACTCCGTTTCTCTCCTCTTTTTTATTACAAGTTAAGTCGACTTGTACCCTTTTTCACTAGAACCCCAGAATTTTCGCTAGTGGAGTTAGGTAGAGTTTGGTTACAGGCGGCTAAAGTGATACTTGCTAAAAATAATCTAAGACAGCACCAAACAACTTTAAATTGATAATTAGTTCATGCAAGTTGTTTTTTGAGAGAGTCTTTTGATGCTTGTAGTATCATCGGCTTCGGAACCCTACACTGAGCATGGACCGACATGCTCTTACCCGGTTTTTTCTTAAAGAAACGAAAGGACACACGAAATTATAATGATTGTTGATGACAAGTGGGATCTCAGACCCATAGACGATTCCATTCTCAAGATCAAGTTTGATGTAGTCCAAATTAACAATAATTGCAGTAAAGAAAACCGGCTTTTGTTTTATATTTTTTACATACTTATACAAAATGCTACCGTGACATGTACAGGAATGGTCATGTAATAAAATGCATGGTATATGTGAGCGCGGAAGCCAAATAAGTAACTCGCTGCAGCTCCACTTAGGTGTCAAACACCTTCGCTCGCTTATTACGCGTTGCATTTTATATTCCAGGCTTCGATTCAATACTCACTATTCAGGTTATAGGTAGGTACTTGTCTTTTCGTGATTGTAGATAACCCTGACTTGTGTTTAGGTTTTGATTTTATGCCTGATTAAAAATGTAAATGGTTTAAAAAGTGCCTAAAGATTAAAAATATCCTAAGGCTTAATTTATGTGTCTATGTCGAATAGACCTCCGATTAATAAACGAACAAATAGATTATGATTGTAAATTTTAATGTAATTCGACCTTATCGTTTACTGCAACATGATAGTAAGTGACAAAACAAGTACTTTATCTAAAACAAGTTTAAATAACTTATACGTAGTGTCCTTATGAATAATTTAAGACTTATAAAAAGAAATGCGTGATTGTACTATTGTAGCTTGTAGAGGGCATTATTTTATGACAGTTCGAACGTGTAATTACCAACACAAACCTGTGCTTACATACATGGATTTCTTAAGTGCTCATCATACAGAGGCGTAACTCGACACGCGAGGATGAGCACCGACACCCTGGTGTACGCTTACACTGTATTTATTGTGCAAGCAAACGCAAAACCAATATAATTACTCGGAGTGTACATTAAGGGTAGCAACCAATCTTTTTTGCACAAAAAGATTGCGTATTAGGTATTAAGACAACAACAATTTAATAACACGGATTCATCAAGTATCTAATTTATTGTTATTTGATATAACTATAAAAAAGTAGAAATTGACTGGCTGATAGATCAATGCACAGCCGAAACCGCTGGACCACTTGGGACTTGAAATTTGGAGGGAGGATTTCTTGGGTATCCTAGGGTAGGGGTGCACTAAGGGATTTTTGGAAATTCATCCCTTATATAACAATATTATTCCTAGATCTCGATTACCCGCGACTTTGCACCCTACACAGCAATACAATGAAAATGTTAAGCGTTCTTACTACTCTGTCATTAAAAAATGTAATTGGCTAAATCATGCTTGTCGCTCTTTGTTCAGGTGCGCTGTTCTACCAGGTAAAACCATATTGCCTTTGACGTGCTATTGTTTTGTTTTAAACTCGGCCGCCATTACTTTCAAGTAAATAAGAGCTGTAATGTTGACGATACGAAAACACATCAAAAGCTATAATAATATGGTTTTACCTGCCCCCTATTTCACCATCCTGACAACGACAGGTGACAGGAGACATTTCAGTGTACACGGCGCAGCTGATATGAATCCCACTGATGTGGAAGCTTGTTAACTTTGCAACGTATATCGAATTGTTACCTGTCATCTGTCATTGTCAACATGGTGAAATAGGGGGCTGGAAGAATAGAGGCCCAGTTCGGAGTTTGTTACAGCAAGGCACTAATAAAGTGCTCAACATTTTCATTGGGTACTGTGCCTACACCAAAACTGTACATTACTTACATACTTATAGTTTTAAGAGTATTGTTACTAATCATCTATGAACTGTATATTCATTCATGTTCGAAATAAATGCTTATTATTATTATTATTATTATTATTATTATTATTATTATTATTATTATTATTATTATTACTATGCCATTATTTATTTGATTATCTTTGTTTCAGAGGATTTACGGAGAATCAAAGCCAACAACAGGGAATACAATGCGCAGTTTCGCTACGCTGTAAGTAAAGCTAATAAGATAAAATATCAAAGGGTTATGGGTTGTTTGCCTTCCTTTAACCTCGCAAGGCCCAGTGTGCAGTAGGATGTACATAATCAAGGCAATTTAATTTGAACTGTGTTGTAATAAGAACAAGGTTCAATTTCCTATGTTTATAAACTGATAATGTTATTATCGAACAAACGTAATTCAACCTTATTGCCTTGATGGTAGATTCTAAGTCCCACTTACAAAAAACTCCGTTTGGAGTATGGTGGGCCTTACACGAGGATAAAAACTGCATGGTATGATTTTTTACATAGAAATTAATGCGAAGCAAAATACGAAGGATATTTTTTACACCAAACTTGGGAGCAGCGATGGATGTATTCTACTTCGAACAGCGATAACATATTTTGATAATACGTACTAGTGTTTAGTGGTGATTAGCACTTAACATATCTTAATAACCACTTCAAAATGTTATCGATGCCGCAGGGACCAGACACGTTTTGCTTACAAACTTAGTCTTTATTTCTTAACTAAACGTAAGGCCGGTTTTACACCTGTAAGTAATTACTGTAAGTTTTGAAACAAAGCCATATGCAAGAGAGAGATGCAGATATTTGCCACTCACTCTTACCCATAGTTGCGTCTCAAAACTTACAGCAATAACTTGCAGGTGTAATGCCGGCCTAATGCTAACGAATTGCTTATGTCGTTCGTAACTTGTTGACCTTAATTCAAGAGTTAAAGCTTAATATGCATTATTCATGAACGGAACCTTTTCTAGCTAGAAATTATATTTCATTTATCGATTGAGATGTTATATAATAGTTCAATTGAATGTGGAATAACTGGAGTAATTAATACGACTGTTTTCCGTAGAAATTAGAAAAAATATAGAGCATAATTTAATAGTAGAGATGGTGCCACGTATCAGATATTTTTGTACGATGTTTGCAGTAATAAATACATTTAGGACAAATTTAACCACAATTAACTAACCTGTATATTATTTATCCTGTTTTGCTAAAAGTGTACGCAAACTGAATAACAATTTTTACCGTTTACCGTAAACATGCCCATTCAATCCGGCATTAATTAGGTAATGTACATACTTATCGCATTGAATGTACAAACTTTTCTTATAGGCGACAGAGTATGTGTAATATGCGTATGGCTCGTACTATGTAGTATCACATTCTAATGAAGGCGTCCAGAACGAGCCAGTGAGGAGGCAAAATATTGACGAGACATTTTGGTTAATAAAGGAAATAAATATTATGAGACAATGGGACAAATAAACCTAGTCCCAGGTTTGTACATTCTATGGGTACTAGACAACGATAAACATAATGTTATAGAGAAATAAACACATTAAGTGACGAAGCTCTTAAAATGAAGTATTTTTTTCAAAGGTGACATTGTATGTTCTCGTCTACGCCTTTCCATACTAACTTGCATTAAGTACCTAAGTACTTATTAAAAGGCATTTGGGGTATCCGTTTGAGTACCTGTTTGCCTTAACAGACTAGTCTAACACGTTTATCTTTACAGTCATCGTACCTGACTAAGGGGGTATGATATAAAAACATTTGTGTACACATTCGTTCGATTTATAAAAATTGTAACTACATTGATTAGCAAAAGTAACTGCTCACTGTGACCCTGTTTTATAAATAAATAAATATCAGGGGACAATCCAACACTAATTGACCTAGTACTAGTACCAAACTAAGGGCCCATTGTTTGATCAGTAGTTAATCCTTAACCATGCTGATAGATCACATGTCACAGTAGAGCCTTACTAGCATACAAGTGGGTACTATTGAGTAAATTTTATGTGGGAAACATGAATCCCTTAGCCTGGTTAAGGGTTAAATATACTAACAGTTAAAAATCGTAACCTATTGTTGAATCTGAAGTAAATGTGTGAAATTTTCGATTCTATTTTCGAATTTTAATCAGTACTTACCTACCTACAGTTAACTGCTGACTGTTCAAACAACGGGTTCTTAGCTCTATGCTTGAAATTAACTTGGCTTTCGTACCTACTGAATGCTTTCCTATTGTAATTAAAGTAGCCTCAGTTGAACTAATATATAACATCTGCCATTGTTCCAGAACAACTACATCAAAACGTCGAAGTACTCCATTATAACGTTTCTGCCGCTGAATTTGCTGGAGCAGTTTCAGCGGCTAGCCAACTTCTACTTCCTGTGCCTGCTGGTGCTGCAGCTGATCCCCGCGATCTCCTCGCTGACGCCCATCACCACCGCCATTCCCCTGATCGGAGTGCTCGCGCTCACCGCCGTCAAGGACGCGTACGACGACTTTGTAAGTATTGCTACTATTTATTATTAAAAAAATATATTAAAAAAAACAACAAATTGCTTTCAAAAACGCAAGTAGTTCCTTGTTTTTTTAAAACATTTATTTCACATCTCAATAAGTAACAATATGACATTTCAAGCTCGCCACAAGCATCGTCGCGGGAAAGTCATGGTCATATATTAAACCATTTAAGTGTCATAGCATAGTCGATCTATCTTAATCGAGATATCTTATCACCGCCCTTGAAATAGGTACCATTGAGGATTTCCGGTGATCATTTAACTTTTTGGTCATCATCATCAGTTCCACTTTACCAAATGATACTATTTCGACTGAGGGGTAATTGTAACTTTTCATACTAATAATTAAGTAGAACACGTCTTAGTATGAAAAGTTACAATTACCCCTCAGACGCAATAGCCCCACCCGACCTTATATTTGAGGAGTTCCCTTAATTCCTCACGAATTCCCCCCTTATCAGATATCGATTCGGTGACAATGGGACCACTTCGGAAGTAGTGAGAAATGAGGGGGAGGCCTTTGCCTAACAGTTGGACATGAAATAAGCTATTCCGATTAGATTACATAAACAGTTCATTTAATAATAATTTCCTTTGCAGTAATTATAAATATTTAAAGTTTTTCCACCAGTTAAAAATAGTAAATTCGAGCCCCGGTGTACCAGCAATGATTATAACTAGCATTGCGCTTAAAAATATCTGATACGCTCTTATGCCTTTAGTAATAGAGACGTGTCGGATATTTTTGAGCGCAATGTTGGGTATACTAACTATTATTACTGGTGACTGCAAATCGACGGTCGAATTTACTATTGTTAACTGGCGGAAAGGTCACTTTAAGCTTTATAATTAGTGCGGAAAATATTATTAACTAATTCATTTATACTTGTTGTTAATGTACATCGGGGGTCGAATTCACTATTGTTAACTAGTGGAAGGTCATTTGAATCTTTGTTATTACATATAGCGCCTTGTTAGGTATTTATTTATAATATGTGGTAGGTAACCGTTTTTGTTTATACTCGTACGCTTGTTGCAAACAAAGCAAAATCGTTATAATGCTGATTGGCAGTTTTCTCTGCGAGTTCTTCATTGTACATTATGCGTGTTATTATTATAGCAAAGAGTTTCGGATTTAAAGAGCAATGATCGCAATTCTTAAAAAATATCTGAACTGTGGATTACATCTGTTTCTTCATAGAAAACGGTTTGTTGACAACTTCAGAGTCAGGAAGGTATGCTTATAGACGTCGCTGTAAGGTATTATTTGCAGTGCCTAAAAGTATTTTCGACCACCATTAGGTTCATACACAGATTTAGGTTAGCGTCTTTCCTGTGGACGTACCCGAAGTTAACGTTTTTAAGGCCTCTTTTTGTGGCTGAACCCATATCTGCATAAACGGCGTTGGGTCTTCTTTAGTCCTATTAGATAAAAACATAACTTATATGCAAGCAAGTATTGATCACAGGAAAGGCAATTATAGTTTTCTCGATTATTTATGACTCTTAATGAGTCGTTTGTTAGTAAAGAATCGGTAATTTCCCCCGAACTTACTACTCTCTTGATAGAGCATAAAAATAGGGAAATATAAGTTTAGCGCATAATACCGCTCGTTATTTGCCACCTGTTAATTTAAGAAAGCTTTAGTAAAAGTATAAATGTAAGTATTTTTAGATTTTTGCACATTTTTTGCCATTGATTTTGTGCCAATAGTCGTTGTACTACATAGCTGTAAAAAACGTACAATGTAAGGACTTTCCGGCAAGCTATGAAAAAAAAACGAAGTCGCAAGTGTTCATTAAATTAGTGGTAGCACTTGTGACCACGCCAAGTGACTAGTGACGTGGCGTCTTACCGATGGCACTTGTGGCTAAGTGTGCACTGGCTTTAAGACGAAACATTGACTTATAGCACAGAAAAGAGCCAAGTAACACTAGAAGCTTGCAACTGACGACATTGAGTCATGATAAATATGAATGTATGTGTATGAATGTAGTCTGTCTGCGTGATAAATAGATGATAATCATAGAATGATCCAGTTTTACGTAAGTCGTTGTTGCCTGTCTGCTGTTTCGTGATTCATGCACAGTTGCACACCTATCGACAGCTCCGATGCTATGGAAACTACCCAGTGCATTCGTGTAGAGAAGTACACCATTGTATTGTAAACGCACTGGCCAAGGACGGAGCACACATAATTCTATAGACACGCTAGAAAAAGCTATTGATATTTGCAATTTATGTGTAGGTGAAGATAAATAGAACAAACGCCCTGTTCGCATCCTCTCGATAAAATAACTGACATAATGTAAAGCAAGCCTGTTCTAAATTTAATGACTTGCTGGTGAGCGTTTAAATTGAAGCAGTAAACGTGTCTTTTGTCTTTATGGTTTCTAGTTTCTACACGTCACTTATTGTACTTACAATAATCACTTTCAGTAGCGCTTTCATTATATGATTTAATGTTGGCGTGCTTTGTGTTTGCGTACGGGAAACAAGAGATTTTGTTCATCAGCTCGTCGCGACGCTGGCATGACGTAATATTCAAATACATTTCGAATACGAGCCATTAGTCATTAGTCACCGGCAGAAGTAGCCTACAGTGAATCGTCAACAGTTCACATTAACCGGGAGCCAGTGAACCGCGAATGTAAACATTACCAGCACTCATGTTAATACTTACTTACTTATTTCGATTAGGATGTGGCTGACCGTCCGAAACACGTATGAAACGTGAGTTGCAGAATTGATAAGAAACACATCAACAATCTCGTTAAATTCTTACAAAAGCATGCCTATGCTTTGAGTACATGTGCAATGAATGATTCGACCATTGTTACATTACCGTGTCCTTTATTTTGACTAAAGCTTGCGTGCTTGTTATCAAAGTAAAAACAATCTACATTCATTGTCCCTTTAGCGACTCCTTTGTGGGATAATTATGTTTTATGTTCTAGTATAGACTAAGCTGTGGAATTATCTAGAAAATAATTTGTGGTGTACCTAGATACATTCACTTGTATATAAATAGGTGTTTAGGCGTCTTGTATGTAAATAGAGATAATTGAAGCATCTTCTCTTTCTCTAGATACCTACTTAGTATAAAACAAAGTCGCTTTGCGCGTCTGTCTGTCTGTTTGTATATTCGCTAACTCCTCTTAAATCACGCACTTGATTTGACGCGGTTTTCTTCATCAGCTGGATAATTTTTACCGAAGGTTGTTACGTTAAATAAATTCTATTATGTACGTCTGTTACAGAAAACTTACGTAAATCGAAGCGAAGCGAGGGCGGGTCGCTTGTTGCATATAACATAAAGTTCTGTGTCGGTCGTCCGCACTCAATTATCCTTGTATTCTAATGTCAAGTTACGTAAAGAAACCAGCTATTATAATGATTTATTGAGCGCTGGTCTACGTGCTGCCGTTATATACGGCCTTGTTTCTGATTTGACCTTGTCCGCATCAGTATTATGAGGTCAGGTCAGAAGATCGTCCCCAATCGTTTGCCTCAATCGATACCTGGTAAATATATCACGGGAACATTTGTTCACGTGAGCAAGCAGGCTCGACGAGGCCAAACCAGGTCACTCGTGTTAACGCAAGTTTAGGTAAACTCGTAAACAGTTTACAGAAACTGGATGTTTTTCATCTCTGTACTATTTGGCCGTCGCAAGAGAATGTGCCACACGTATGTTGACTTAATGAAAATGTTTTGCCAAAAGGTGTTGCATTACGTAGAGTAGAAATAATAATTAAATTATACAGGACACTGTTAACAATGTCGATAAGACACATAGTTTCTTCAGCTTCATGAGTGTATTGTTTTGTATCCACTCATGACGTAATCATTAGGCCTTAGTTTAGTTTACTACAAGTAAAGTGAAGTGCTTCATTACTATATTTATTTGCAAATGTAACTCAATATACAGCTCTTTAACCACAAATTTTCAGGTTTGCATTACTATGTTCTGTATTAAATGGTAGCCTTCATTCCTTAGCATGTAACTTATACGAGATAGTCTAATCTCTCTCTCTCTCTCTTTATGGTTTGTATGAGCTCTTGACATGTATTTTCCTGCCAGCGGACATACTGATTCGTTATCTCTGTAGTACAACTAATCCTTATCATACGTGGGTTAAATATCGTTATAAGCCTCCTTTAACATGTAGCCTCCTAGCATCAGGCCTAGCAGATTCGCGATATATCAACTCGTTTGTTTCTTAATAAAAGATAAATAAATATACTTATACTATTCGTCCGTGTTGTCTAAATAAATAAAAATTCGTACCTTTCGTCATTTCATAGAAGTGTATACCATAACTAAGCCAATTATCACACGGGAAACAAGATAATGTATTAACTCATTTGTTTCCAGCAACGTCACCAAAACGACTCTCAAGTGAACCACCGGCGCGCGAAGACGCTCCGCAATGGCAAACTGGTGGAGGAGAAGTGGGCGTCGGTGCAGGTGGGGGACGTCATCCGGCTGGAGAACGACCAGTTCGTGGCCGCCGACATCCTGCTGCTCAGCACCTCCGAGCCCAACGGGCTCTGCTACATCGAGACCGCCGAGTTGGACGGGTGAGTGCTGACACTGAATACAAATAGCCCTGGAATTATTAGAAAACGACCAGGGCCTCTATTCTATGACGTTAAACAATATTGTTTGTGACGTGTTATGGTATTGTACTCTTACCTAGCAGAAAATATACTAAGTAGGTACTTCAATATCCTGCTTTTTTCCGCTTAACTATTACAATCCGATTATGTTGCGTGACTTTCCGCAATCCGCTCTCTCATGTTTGTAGTCAGTTTAGTGGTTGGGATACATACCGCATAGTTCGCATGCTTTCAACTTGATTGCTCATTTAATTAAGTTGCCTTGTGATTTTAGGTCATTTAGTCTATTTGTTGATAAGTGATTTGTTGTTTTGGTGAGTATGTTTATTATTATTTTGTTTCAGAGAGACGAATTTAAAATGTCGCCAGTGCCTTGTGGAGACAGCTGCGATGGGCCAGGACGACGCACAATTGGGCGCCTTCGATGCAGAAATTATTTGCGAGACGCCCAACAATTTACTTAATAAGTTTGATGGTAAATATTTTTTATGTAACTATTTTTTGCGGTCATGAATATAATTAGGTGTCTTCTCTGGCAAGTAAAATATTTATACGTATAATGAGTTTATTAGAGGGGGTAAGCACAAGTAGGTACTAAGGAAACTTCCTAAAGTACAGGGTCAAGTACCTTATTGCAAACATAAGTGACCTCATGGATTCTAAAACTGATTAGTGTTGTCGAGTCACACTTACATCATAGATATAATAAGGTTATTTTTGTCTATTAGACGTGGGCGGGCTGTTAGATAACAGCTCGGCCATAAAGCGTTCGCTTCGACCCCAAATAACGAGGTGCAAGGTATTATTCATTAGCCTGATTGACCGAGAACTAGATTTATTAGAGGCCTCTTCGACGCGTAGATCGGCCAGTTGATTTGTATCTATTTAGGTCGCCAATTCGCAAATTGGTTTTAATTAAACAGCGTTGGGTTTTTATCTTTTTTATGAAGGGAATCGATGTCAAGTGGGACGCGTAAACGTACTGATGTCATGTTGCGTGCTAACAGCATTGTTGTTTATCAACGGTTTTACCCCAGACAAATACTCTTAATTAATAGAAAGTCAGGGGAAATTTTGTTTACTAATGAATCATACAAACGTTTTCCAGTTTCTTTGCTGTATTTTACTACTAAAGCAATCGTTTTTGGATACACCTTAGAATATTTTTTTTACTTGTGTGTCTATACGAAATTACAAATTGCACTTTTTGATAACTTGTTTGTTACTTAACGAAGTGAAGATAGTATTTGAATTTAAGTACCTATTTCGGAGGGATAAGAAAAATAAGGCGTACCGTAATTTTTTGTCACGAGGTTCGGTGGCCGGTTTTGCTCGTAGATCTAATAGCCTCAGGACAAAGTTTATATATTTGCTTAGTTTTAATCAGGTAATATTTCCTCTTAATGATACGTTGGGATTGTATCAAGTTGATTCAGGTTCGTTCACCCGCATTTAGCAACAGTGCTTGCATTTGCGAAACGACGGGACGAGCTATCGCGATGTCGTAACGATCGACGATGAGGTTAGCTAACGTTGGGGAGGTTAGGAGCCGGCTAATGCAGCGCTCCGACTGTTGTGCCACATGTAATGATATGTGACGAAGCTGTTGTTGTAAACATTAAAGTATGACACTCTACAATGAAAAACTGAAATTTTATGAAACCAGCCTATTGTGGCAGTGTTTCTGGGCCGCTACTAAGATGTGGAGACCTTTAAGAGACGAGCATACTCTTTTCACAAAGGTCACGAATGCAGCTGTTATTCCTCTTCTGGTGTTGCAGGGTGGCCGGCGGCGACCCGCTAGCTAGTTTCCATATTCTAGCATCAAAAAAGGGTGCAAACGATTATTTGACAACCTACTAACGATACGATTCAAACGGTCTAAATTTAAACCACAATAAATCATGCAGAGTCTACTAGAATTAAATACCCATACTTGCTAGTCCGGCCTATCCAATTATTATTTCTCACGGCCGATAGGAACGCAACAATATTTAAATAGAGTAACAAATCTGTAATTATTTTTTCTAAATATTCACGTAAGGCCCACCGTCCTAAATTTAGGATTTGTCACAGTGACTTTTGACTTTAGTTGACCGACACAAGATTATTTTTGGAACTAACGAAATTTGACGTGGGCCTTACGATGATAGGAATATATTGTTGAATATCAATATCGACCACTTATTAGTATCATTCAGTCGGTAATAAAGGTAACAATACCTCATTAATGACATTATTTTTGTATTGTTTTCCTTATTTGTTTGATCTGCTGGAAAATGGGCGGTAAAGGCCGACCGCATATATGATACTCACACGACTTACGAAGCAACAATGTTATTACTCGCATATATAAGTGTTGAACTGATAGTTAATATTGGTTCGTCTGTTAATTTAAAATATTACAAGACAAAATACTTAGGCGCCTATCCCATTGGTAACCCATAATTTTATCGAACTTCTCTTCATCTATTGTATCATGTCATCGAACGCTATTTTCTGCTGAAACTATGATGCTTTTAGGATATCTTAAACATTAATTAGGTACGTGGGTAAGGTTAGGATAGACTTGTGACTACCAAAAAAAATCAAGCGTCGAGAAATGCCTTTCGATAAAATTAAAATTCTGCGTAATGATAGGTTCGTTCAAAGGTGTTTCGATAAAATAATAGGTACCCTATCCCATAACATTAATAATAATGGTAGGTTTGTTAGTTATGTTATGGTTATGATTGAAAGCTGTGGACTGTCTGGATATTGCAGCTGTTATAGTTATCAGTGGGCGAGTCTCGGGTGTTTGTTTTGCATTGCGGACAATTTGCACACGTTCCCCTTATTTACACGATAGCGAGACAGATACGAGCTTTATTTGACCGGTTGAAATATCGATAATCATGAGTCATCTATCGCATGACTTAAAATTTCGAGATGATCACAAATTTAACCTAACCTACGTGATTAAGTTACCTACGACAACAAACAACACAACTTCTGCCCTAATTTGGTTTTATGGACTTTTATTTTATATTCAAAATGTCTGACAAATTCGTTGTGGCGAACCTATATCTAGCAGTGGAAATAGTTTGGCTGATGTGATATAAATAAAAACAACATGACATTGCAACAGAGTGGTGGAAAAAAGGCTTCTGATGGCTTAGAAATATATGCCCATTTACCCTTGGATCTACTACTTAACTCTTCGTATGCTCATACATCTGAGATGAATTAAAAAAATACAATGATATATATCAAAATTTGGCTTAGTAGGCACTGATCAGTGCGAATACATCTCGTGTATTTTTTAATTAATTTTTGGTAAAAAAATAGTAATATAAGAAACAGTGAAACGGGGAAGAAAGCACGATTAGGGGTTGTACGGTAATGATGACAAATGATTGATTAGTTACTCCCCAGGCACATTGCTGGCGCGACAGCACGTATACCCTAGATGTGTCTTGACTGATGTAATAATAATGATTGACTGACTGACTGATCGATTGATGGTTGCTCCCCAGGCACGCTGAGCTGGCGCGACGCCACGTACTCGCTGGACAACGACAAGGTGCTGCTGCGCGGCTGCGTCCTGCGCAACACCTCGTGGTGCTACGGCGTCGTGGTCTTCGCCGGGAAGGACACCAAGCTAATGCAGAACTCCGGCAAGACCAAGTTCAAGCGCACCAGCATAGATAGGCTACTTAATTTTCTTATTATAGGGGTAAGTAGTTTTTTTCAGAGTTATGGTTGGAGGAGGATTACGTTGTCGCTTTCGGTGACTGGAACTTGGACGGTCAGTTTTAGTTATTGTCTTATGCCCGGTTTCTTTATTCAAGAAACGAATGGCTTTCCTTACGTCACGTTAAAATTTGACACATTTTGTACGTAGCAAATGTCAAATTTTAACGAGACGTAAGGAAAACGATTCGTTTCTTAAATATAGGAACCGGGCATTATTCACATAGCTTTTATTAACCGTATAAAAGATACTGTCACTATTCATAACTGTGGGTTTCTTGCTGAATCATTTTGAGGTAAAGGAAACCGTGAATTCGCGAAATTAATGACAAATGCTTTGTATGTAAATGATTTTATTACAACTAAATAATTACAATGCAATCCAAATGTAGGTATACTAATCACTTGGGTATGGAGAGGCATTTCGCACTTCGACTGTGCCTATCGCTTGCGCTCATGACGCGCCACACAATGCGGCAGTGATATTTCTGTACGTTTTTCCTGTCTTTTCTTTGGTATGTTCTTGGAGTACAATGTACATTGCATAGTCGCTATCAAATTTATAGAAACTTATTTGGTACTTACAATATATAAAGTAGGTCCTATTGTTCAAGGCGTTTCTGGGACATTTTCAATACAATTTCTATAACTTTGTAATATAAATAAATAAAATAAATATAAATATATCAGGGGACAATGTCACACCAATTGACCTAGTCCCAAACTCAGCTCTGGGCTAATATAACAACTAACTCTAATGATCTTTCATTACTTGAATTATGTGCGACACAGGATTCTAACTAACTGCTTGCAAAATTTAGGCATGATAATTAACAAATTGTGAATCATGCCGCATACAAGATATGCAATACTTGCTTTATTCTTACTATTTAGACTATTAAAGTCTGTAAAGTTCTTGCGCGACCGTCCAGCGGGGTGAGAGATGAATGGTGGGGGGGGCTCGGCGACTGCTACGAAGTTGTTACACTACATAACGACTCGAAAATCTCTTGTAATCCATAGTATCCAAAGCAATGCTATTGGTGAAATAACAAGTATGGTACTACTGCACCCTTGTGCGACCAGTAATTGTCGAGTGGTTATAAGCAAACAGTTTAGATGTGCGTGTTGTGTTCCAGATAGTGTTCTTCCTGCTGTCAATGTGCGTGTTCTGCACGGTGGCGTGCGGCGTGTGGGAGTGGCTGGTGGGGCGGCACTTCCAGGTGTACCTGCCGTGGGACTCGCTCGTGCCCACCGAGCCCGCGCCCGGCGCCGTCGTCATCGCCTTCCTCGTCTTCTTCTCTTATGCCATCGTCATGAACACCGTCGTGCCCATCTCGCTCTATGTCTCTGTCGAGGTTAGTCTACTTGCCTTGTTTTACAAGTCTGTCGCAGCACGAGTGATTAAGAGTTCCTCTGTATCTAAATGTAGTGACGATATATAGAGTAAACAACCAAGAGTCTGAAGGTTTAGTGACCAATAAAAATAAGATTACTAATAATTTTAATATATTTGTTAAAAAATTATGTCAGTCAGTAATGGAAGTTAAGCGGTGCTTGTATAGAGTGAAATTGATACCACGATTAAATTTTTAAAGATATCCAGCTGTGTAATGTGGTAGTTGCCACTTAAGAATATTGTAGTTCCACCTGTTACCATGTAAAACTTTTTTTTCTCAGCTGTATATTTTTGTGAGGTGTTTTTTTGTAAGATTGTCCCTCAAATAATATATCAGATTTGGTCCTCTTTACAAGTTACTCTCGTTGTTGCAGGTCATAAGGTTTGCGCAGAGTTTCCTCATCAACTGGGACGAGAAGATGTACTACGATAAGACCGGCACCGCGGCCAAGGCGAGGACGACCACGCTGAACGAGGAGCTCGGTGCGGATATTATATAATTACTCATTGACTTCATTGTTTCGTGTTGTGACAATTATTAACCCTTAATTGATACAACCGCCAGACGTATGTAAATGGTGTCTTCTGTTAGAGGTTATAAAGTTTATTTGGTAAATCAGTGATGGAAGTCTTGTCCGAATTTGGTATTAAGGGTTATCTATCATAGTTGTCGCTGACAGGAGCCATTGACCTGTAGATGCAATTGTAAACCCAAAGTCCACTTACTAGTGATTTCCTCATAGTAATATTTAATTACTTGTTAAATATTTTCCATGATGTATGATTTTAGGTCAAATTCAATACATTTTCTCGGACAAGACGGGCACTCTGACGCAGAACATAATGACGTTCAACAAGTGCTCGATCGCGGGCGTCTGCTACGGCGACGTCGTCGACGAGCACACGGGCGAGGCCATCGAGCTCAGCGAGGTATGCATCCCCCCGGCCGTCTCACGCTCCTACAACCTACATAGATTTTTATCTCTCAATCATAAGACGTAGCCGAGCACTTGGATCATTCTAGAAATCACAAGCATGTAGGTGATTCATCTAAATAATGCAACAGCACAGCAAATCCCAGCTGGCACGCCTTGAGCGTTCACAGTTTGTTTTGCATGAAGTTTGAGTTTCACGATTTTAAAGGTTTTGATACGTGTTCGAGTGATACGGATTGCGATTTGAAATGTTTTGTCTCTGTCCCGTCTAGCTTTGGGATTATGTTTTGTCCGAACGTAACTGATGCGAGTTCTTTGAGTTTATATTTACGTTTTGTTTTCCAGTTTGTGCATGTGTAACGCACACACTTCGGTATTTTTCGTTCATTTGTGTATACATTGATTGGTGCGTCCTTTCACAAGTTAGAACCACACCACAGTCTGCCACCCACTGGTCTCGAGATATCTTACACGTATTTGCATGATCACACAATGCAGTTAGTGTAGCGTTAGCTAAGTGCGAAATAAGAATGA